>OZ020507.1:194168389-194660889 GCA_963971375.1 Platycheirus rosarum | reverse complement strand
CGCCATCAGTAGCCTTCGCTTACTGGCCGTTGGTCCCCCCACGTTCTGCTCAGTGATGTGGTAGTTTTTGAAGCTCTTTACGCTGCTGTCTTTATTTGTTGCCAGTATGTTAGCTTTGTGTCGAGATTCAATCCCAAGTACTTCACTGCCGCGCTGCTTCTTATCACTTCGGTCCCAATTTGGAAGTCAATTTGTGTGGGAATCCTCTTCCTCGTCAGAAGAACTATCTCTGTTTTTTCCGTGGCTAGGCTGAGTCCATGCTCTTCCATCCATGAATTTGTTCGTCGCATGACCTGGTTCAGCTTTCTTTGCGCGCTATCGGTGTCTCGTGCCATAATCACCGCGGCGATGTCGTCAGCGTAGCCAACCAGGAAGGCATCATCAGGCATCTCCATGCGTAGGATATCATCATAGGAGATGTTCCACAGGTCTGGTCCTAAGATTGATCCCTGCGCTGCGCCAGATGTGACTTCCTTCCTTCGTGGGCCTTCTGTAGTTTCGTAAATCAGCTCTCGATCCCTGAGATAGTTTTTCGCCATCCGTAGAAGGTAAGGAGGAACGTGGAATCTCCATTCGAGCGCATGTAGAATATCGCTCCACCTGGCCGAGTTGAAGGCATTTCGTACATCCAGTGTTGCCAGCAAGACGATCTCTTTCGAGTAGTGGTTTCTTTGTTGGGCAACTTGGGTGGCGTGCACTACTTCTTGTATTGCTCCGATAGTAGAGCGGCCTCTTCGGAAACCGTACTGTCTCTCTGATAGATCGCTCGACGCTTGTACTGCCGCTGAAAGCCGTGGTTTCAGAAGTTTTTCCAAGAGTTTCCCCGCGGTGTCTAGCGTGCACAGGGGTCTGTATGCCGATGGGGAGTCCGGGTCTCCTTTGCCTTTGCTAATGAGCACCAGCCATTGTTTCTTCCAGCTCTTGGGGAAGATGCCTTCTTCGAGGAGGCTGTTAAATATGTTCAGCAGTAATTGGGGACATGCTTGGGCAGTCACTTTCAGAACTTCTGTGGGGATTCCGTCGGGACCAGAGGCTTTTCTATTTTGTAGTGCCTGCACAGCTATGCTCAGCTCTTCCTCACTAAAAAGTGGGATATCCTGTCTTTGGACCGGTGTGTTGTCAGGTGCCCTGACAGGATGAGTTGGGAATAGTGTTTCAACAATGTGCTCCATTTTTTCTTCGCTAAGAACAGGGGGTGTCATCTGAGCTCCGAGTTTACGCGTAACAATCTTATAGCCTAGTCCCCAGAGGTCGCTATTTACATCACGGCGGAGATCCTCCCATCTCTCTCTCTTGCTCGAATTGATGGCCCTCTTGAGCTCGGATCTCTTGGTTCTGAACTCCGCTGTGGCGTTCTCCATTGGTTCAGCGTTTCTTCTTCTCCCCCTGGTGACTATTCGACGAAGTTGTAAACATCTCCGGCGTAACGCAGTTATCTCTTCTGTCCACCAGTACACTGGATCTCTGTTTCTGTTGGCACCACTCGTTCGGGGCATTGAGGAGTCGCAGGCGAGCCGAATTAGTTGCATCGTGGCTTCAGCTTTGGTTTCAGCAGGTCCTTGTACTTGTAGCACAGCATCTGCCCCTTCCTCGATCACTTCCTTAAAAATATCCGCGTTAAGCCTGTTTAAGTTCCACCTTGGAGCCCGTGGTTGGTGACGTAGGTTTAGGGCTCGTTGGTTATCCTCCAAGTCAAAAACGATATACTGGTGGTCGCTTCCTGTATAGTCCTCGATTACTCTCCAGTTCTTTATTTTTGCAAATACGTTGTCCGTCGCAAAGGTAACATCTGGAATAGTGCCTCTGTGTCCTGGTGTCCTGAAGGTGGGGGTATCTCCTACGTTAGCTACGTATAGTCCACGTCTCGCGGCCATTTTGAGTATTTGCCTTCCTCGAGAGTCTGTAGTTGGCATACCCCACTCCTGTCCTCTGGCGTTGAAGTCTCCAGCTACTAGGATATCTCCCTCGGTTTGATTTAGAAAATCTTCTAAATCTTCCAGTTTTGTACGGAACTCTTCAATTCTTTCGTTAGGAGTGAGGTATATGCTAACTACTGTCAGCCTTTCACTTTTCACCCATGCGAAACCTCTTTCTGCCCCTTTTCTCTCAATGAGGAATTTTCTTGTGTCAGGGATCCAAACAGCAGCAGTTCTGAGCAGATCCGGTATCCAGTTTGGTCCGTCCTTATCACGGTATTGCTCGCTTACGATGACGATTTCTGTTCGCAATTCCACAACAAGTTTTGTCAGGAGGTTCTCAGCGGTAAGACCCCTGTAGACATTCGCTTGGAGAATGATGGTCATTTTGAGGACGCTTTTTTCGCCTGTTCAAGTGCTTTCTTAAACACTTGGCAGTTTCCTGTGCCCGGCACGTGGTTCAGGGATGGTCTGTTTTCCAGCTCGGCACAGAGGCAACATTTTGGAGGATTATTGCAATCCTTCATTTTGTGTCCTTTCTCTCCACAGTTAATGCAGAACCCTTGGCCCTTTCTGTCCATGCTGTTACAAGACGATTGTATATGGCCATATCCGAAGCATTTGAAGCACCTTTTAACTTCAACTCGTCTGCGGATTTGACATTGAACCCATCCAATTTTTATCTTGGGGGACTTCAGCATATCGTTGGCTGCTCTTGCGCTTACTTGGACAATGGCTATCTTCAGCGAGCTTCTGTTTTTACCAGTGATCGCTACCTGGATATCTGTTGTAACATCGGGGAGTTTCTTTTTAAAAGCTACCTCGACTTCCTCCACAGTTGTCAGCTCGTCCAGGTCCCTAATTTCGATGGCCACTTTCGGTTCGAGGTTTTGAACCGTTGCCTTATCTCCTAGTATGGACTTCAGGGATTCACCAAAGGCTTTTTTGTCTTTACTTTTTGCTCCGAGTTCCAAAAGCACATGTCCAGATTTTGTTTGCCGAACATTTTTGACATTGGTTTCGGTGTCGTCTGGATTTGCTTTGCTTCGGATTTCCCTCAGAATATCGGTGAATTTCTCCGTTCCCTTCGGCTTTATTAGGATAGCTTCAGGTCGAGCTCTCCATCGGACGCGTTTTTTTCCTTCTTCTTCTTTTTCTTTTCTTTTGGGCCTTCTTTAGGTTTTTCTTGATTTTTACTCTTTTGGCCTGTCCCAACCGTCTCCGTCTCCGTGTCCTTTATCAGAGCTTGAGCGTAGCTCTCTTCTCCGAGGTTGACTTCGTCGGTCAGTGTTCTGCTTTCTTGTCTGACTTCCGCCCTCGCGGCTTGTGAGATCTTTCTCGTTCTCTTGTCGGGATCCTTTTGAAGTGGACTCGACGGTGGTCTTTTAATGGTTGCCGTTTCCGAAGGGTTTTTAGGGCCTTTTTTCTGTCCGGCTTCAACCCTCTGGTGTGAAGCTTCTGTGCTCGTGGTAGACGGCTTTGAAGCTGAGCAGCAACCATCGGTCTTATTTTCTTCTCTTTTAGACCATTTTATTTTGTCAAGAGACTCCTCCAATGACGCGATGCCATTTTTAATATCTACGCTGATATTTTTTTTGTCTCAGGCACGCCGTCTTCATTACTTTGAGAGTATTAAGGCATTTCTGCATCTCCGTAAGAAAAACAACGTTTGAATTTCCCTCATTCGTTTCTTTGGAGGCAGAAGGGGCAATTACTCTCGTCGGCGCAGCAGAGTATGCTTCATCTTTCGATTTTTCCGTTTCGGTTACAAAAATCGAAAAAATCCCATGCCTTGCAGACTTCGGCCCTTCAGAAGGTTTAGGGCCTGTAGGAGTACCCTTCTTCAGAGGAGGAGTCCGAAGAATTTTTGGTACTCTTTTGAAAGGGTCACCACCTTCATTTCAAACAATTTGTGAGAATTTCATAAAATACCATCAACAACGACGACGTGCCTACTGAAAATACTTGATACAAGATACAATTCTCATCAGGCACGTCGTCGTCGTCTTTTGATGGTGGTATTTTGTGATATTCTCACAAATTGTTCGAAGTGAAGGAACTCCGTTAGTTATTGTGTCCTTTTAACAAAATTAAACTGCTTATTCGTTTTATTATTTATCAATAATAATAATAAATAAGCAGTTCACAACAGTTCACTACACTACACAATATTCACTAAACAATTTATTGTTGACGTTTTAGATATTCACCTCCACCATACTCCTACATATCAAGAAGGATGTGTTCGAAATGTATTCCTTAAGGGTTAAGGTGATTTTCTTAGTTCTTAGAGCTTGTTTACATGATTCCTTTTTTCGGATGTTTCTTCATTCTTTCTTTTTGCAATTGGGTAAGGGGTGTACAAAAGTAGGGGGAATGAAATAACGAATGGAAGAATGAAAATTCAAAGATTTTTTGTGATTGAGCTTTAAGTTTTTCGTTTGAGAAAGAAAATGCTATGCACGGACTAAAAATAAGAACTTTTGAAATTGAAAACAATCCCCAATTATGTTTTTTAGTGAAAATGGATGTTTTTAATTTTTTTTTTTTTTTATTTTGCAAATTTCGTTAGAATAAAACAGTACAGTTTATAGGAAAGCATTGGATATATTCGAGGTAATCCAAATCAGTGTACACACCAACGTACGTGCCTGTCCAAAAGAAGAATGAAGAAACAACCGAAAAATATTGTCTACAATTTTCTAGTCTACAATTTTCTAATATAAATGCAGTTTTTCTCTTTTTAAGTTTGTAGGATTAATAATTTCTTGAAATTATTTTACCTTGTGTTGAGATTATTTTAACACGGCATTCTAAACACGTTGTTGGAGAACGTCAGACAGAGAGCTATTCGCAGCGCGTTTAATATTTGAATCTTGATTTTCATTTTCTCACTAAATGCCAATTACGTTATTTTTTCCATTTAAACAATACAATATTAAATGACACAAAATAAGTCAAAAAAATAGTTTAATAAAATAAATTTCTACAACAAATTCAGAATGACTTAATTACCAAACACAAAATAGTGAAAACAAATTTTTTTTTGGAACGCCGCGTCAAAGTTATCTCAACGCAGCGTAAAATAATCTCTACGCTGCCATAAAAATGCGTTTTGTTTAACGAAGACTTAAAAAAAACAAACTTGTAACTTATCACAACGCGACGTTTTGACGCCGTGTGGAACTTGACGCGGCGTTGAAAATGCGCTCTATGTGACTTGGGATATGTTTGTTTAACTGTTTGACTAGGCTGAAGAAAGATAATTTAACTTTAAAAAAATACACTTTTATTGCTACTTTGTATAATACAATCTTGCAAATATACAAAGTAGGTGTTCTTCTGGCCGAATGCATGTTTAAATTCATTCTTAGAACAATCAATACACTATCATCAGTATCAGGTAAAATGTTTGAAACTCTTGGATACATGCACACAATATGTAAAAGGCAGGGAAAAATAATAAAGTATAACAACTTGCATTCGAGTAACTTGCTAGTGGCTCCTCATGATACAAGAAAACAAGATAGCGACTTTCGCATTTTTACGTCATTAGTGACCCTTGTTGAATAAATTAATTTCCGTTTTAGAAAAAAAAACGGAAAAATAAGTTTTAATTGATGCAGGTTTGGTCCAATGATTGATTAAATATACATTGATTGATTTAATATACATTTTAATTCCACTAACACTTCAGATTCTTTTGAAAAATGGTAATTTAATTTAGTCATTTTGAGTCACTGATGACGTCAATTTCGGGATGGCGCTTTTTATTATCAGGTATCTACCAACACGCCCAATTTCGTGGTGAAAAAGAAAAGGAAACTGAAAAGAAGAGGTCAATTATTTGACTACTACACTCTCAATCGGCGTCAATTAATTGACAGTTCAGCACTACTACACTCTCAATCGGCGTCAATTTTTTGACAGTTCAGCACTACTTAATTCTCAATTGGCGTCAATTTTTTGACAGTTCTACACCAATACTTGTTTGACCAGCTTGTTGGCCTTGTCAAAAGAAGGCAGTAGATTTCCCTCTTTATAGTATAGTTACTCTATGGCTAAAGCTAAGTTTGGTAACTTCATTCTTGCCTGTAATTGTATTTTTGCAAGCGTTGATACTTTGACGGTTGATACTTTTATTCACCTTCACAATCACTTGGATTATTTACGTCATTGTCTTCCTCACTTTCTTCAGAAATTTGGAGATCATTTTTAACTTTTTTATATTGTTTCATCTTTTTGTCTGCATGTCTTTTCTGTTTGATATCCTAATGAATCTTGCGGTAATTTCTTTTATATATTTTATTCGTCAGTTCAGGGTCAACATAACCAATCACTATTCTCCTGAACAGCCATTGGTCAAGAAAAAACTGCGTTCTTGTTTTGGCACTTTTCTTGTGCAATGACAAATTCAGAAATCTTTACATTTGCAAGGTGATAAGTCAAATAGTTGATTGCTTGAAGATTTAAATGAATTAAGTTTTTCTTTGAATGAGCTTTGCGTTGATTTTAATTTTTTTTATTGTATTATATTTTTCATTATATATTTTAATTTTAAGGAGAATTTGATGATCTGACACAACAGGTAGTGATGCTTTCAACCACACGGCTTTTATATCCACTATTAATTTCGAGCAAATATCTAAAACGCTTGGATCTTTTCCTTTTTACTCTGTCTGTCTGTCTGTCCGTATCGATTCCTACAGCCTAAACGGTTGGGCCGATTTGATTCAAACTGGGTTTATAGTATTTTTAGAGTACTCTACCCGTAAATTTTTCGAATTGGCATTCTAGCTCCAAAACTAACGGTACCTGCCATATAAATTTTAATGAAAAACTTATCTTTCTCGAAAACGGCTCCTACGATTTTGATAAAACTTTCTGAATGGTGTTTTCTATGCAAAATCTATCTTCTAGTTTTAATGGATTTTTTCAGAAAAAGTTTTAAATTGACCGGTTTTTTAAAATCAGAATTTCTCGTTAACTGATTGACGAATTTTGATGAAATTTTCAAAATATATAGTGTTTTATGATTTAAAAAATATTGCTTATTAAAATTTTCAAAAACTTTTATTTTTAATTTTTAATAATTTTTTAAAAAAAATATTTTGTTTTTTGAATATTTTGAAAACGGATCCATAGATTTTTTTTTAATTTTTTTCTTCTAGTATAAACTATAGATTTCTTAAAATTGACATACTCAAACAAAAATTTAAATATGTTTTCTACAAGTTTTTGAAAAAAAAAACATTTTTTTTGAAAAAACTGGTCGAACGATTTTGAAATGAAAAATTCATAAAATAAAAAACAGCAAAAGAAAAAAGATGGCTTACAACATTTTTGCCAAAAAACGTTATGAATTGTGTTTTTCTGATTTCATAAAAGTTTTATTTGTTTAATATTTTCCCCAAAATTTTATTTCATATTGCTCAACTAAGCCCAAGCCATTAGTCAAATAAAAGAAGGTGACAATATACATACATACTTGTATCTTAAAGCATTTCATCATCATAAAAGCACACAGAATAAATAAGGAAGCCTATGATAAACACACAAAAACAACTAACAAATAAAAAACTATTCGATTACTACTGAATGAACAAATTTCAATCGAGAAAACAAAAGTTTACACCTGCCCCTAAATAAACAAAACCACTGTGTTAACTTTTTATATTGTCTCTATACCCACTCGCTTAACAGTATTTGGAATGTCTATCTTAATTTTAGTACCTACCTTCCTTATTATAGGTACCTAATATTCCTTAATAAATTCCATTAATACCTAACCATACCATACGTTTTTCGATCCATCAAACATAATTAAGCTATTTTAATTAATTTGATTTCAAAAAGTAAATTATTGTTATTGAGACCTATATAGGTCCTTATACCTAGCATTATTGCCCTACTGCTGATTCCCTAGAATCTTTATGCCAGTTGTTAAAATTTTTCCATACCAAAATGAAAATTGAACTGAAAAAATTCCTCTGTATCTTTCTATTAGCAAATTATATTATAAACAGTAAACAACAAGTGGAAAGATAATACACTAAAAAAAATGTAAAAGCTAACAATCCTATATATTTATGTGTTTATCCCTTTGTCGTGACGCATGTTCGTTCGAGCTTCAACCCACAACGATTCTAAAGAAGTTGCCAATCTAAAAAACATTAAAGTTAAATCTTTGTCAAAAAGATGCCTGTTCCTAAAAAGGATTAGCACACAGGAGCAAGTACGTGCGACCCAGTCGTGCCTTTTATTTTTTTCCTTTAACGAATACCTGATAAACAAATAGGCTTTCATTACATCAGAATAAGTTGGAAGAACATTATTTCTGAGCTCAGCAGGAACACCAAACACTTCGCAATCGGTTTCACTCCGCGTTTTTGGCATACTCACATACTATAAACAAATTAACTGGCAATACGAATCACCAAATATAAATATTTAGATAAAATTAGAAAGAATAAAGTCAACGCTTACTGTATACAAAATGTAAAATTTTTGAAAATGTACCTTTTTTCTCTTCTCTTTGAAGAAATAATCAAATACTAGAGGAAGGGCATGGTGCAGTGAAGACTTGATTACAAATATAAATATAACAACAGTAGAATTGGTTACATTTAAAACCATTATTGCTTTTGCAAAGATCAGGGGGAGACACAGCCCAAAGCTCTGGGGGAGGGCATTTTAAAAAATTTAAATAAAAAAAAAAAATAAAAAAATGGATAACTTTGACGTCATAGTGGACCCTCAAGATGTCGTCACATATGAAAACAAATTCACACACGCCGAAAGGGTCCCTTGATTCAACTTTTCCACACATAGGCTTTTGATGTTCTCAACCATAGCCTGCAAGTCAGCGTTTGAAATTGTTTTTGTTTAAGGAGGCTCAGTTACTTCCACTGTAGCCCAATTTATCAGGTCGATGTAATCATTTGCATCAAAATTTATTTTCGGGATCTTATATTGGCGAATTCCACAATTTTTTTTTCTAATTCCGCTCTGCTTTTCAAAATTCTCCTCAAACCTAGTTCCCGAACATGGCTTTGGCTATCAGCTAACATTGCAAGCAAAATGTTTTCTGGAAGGCAAAAATTCGAGGTACGCTGTATTACCGGATGAACTACTGCCTTTAGGTTCCCTGGAGGGTATTTTGAAGCTTTTATTACTGCTAGAATATGTTTTGGTCCATCTAAACAAGAGGGTATTGTTTTAATCTTAAACCAGGCAAACACATACACTTTTATTATGTACGTTGCTAAAACTAATAATTCCTTTGAAGGTTTTTCAGTTGCCACGTATAGTCGTAAGATCCTGTTGGCTGCAGCTACTTTGCCATGAGAAACCGCCTCACACATTTCATAGAGATATTTTTGATCTGTGCTTAGATTTTCGATGGTTATCTCAGTCAAGTCCACTTTTATCTGTTCGAATGCTTGAATTGGCAATCTATCGCACCTCTTAAGAGCTTTTCCCAAGACTCCAGAAAAACCTTTCGGAGCATTAGTTTTCCCGTCAACGTGTGCCATCAAATGACGAAGGGGAAGTTCATTAAAATGAAGCAAGCAAACAAACCAATGAACTGGTTAACCTATGGCTACTTCAAGCTGGCTGACGTTCGTTTTATCTTTTCTGCCGTCGAAGTATAAGCCGATAACATTTTCAATTTGATTAAGGAGGTTTTGACGTACTTTTTTTCTTTCGCGTCTAATTTTACATCTGTGAATTACCTTAGAAGTATCCAACTGTGAAACGACACCAATGTCATGAGAACAGAACTAACCAGGATGGATGCTGTTCTGTCTGAAACCCCCGTTCTGTCGCAGGTTAAAGCCATAGAGTAAATATATTATATAGAGGAAAATCTTTCGTACGTTCCACCCCTCAAAACCCTCAATTTTCGTTGTTGTTTTGGAATATCATTCATTGTGTTTCCTGTTCTCTTTTGTATATCGTTCATTTTCCGCGTAAGAAAATGATGTGGTGAGTTTTGTTCATTTTGACATTTCATTTTGTTCTTGTTGACAACAATTGTAAGTAAATTGCTTTTGTTTACACAAAAAAAAAATGAAAATATTAAAGTTAAAATTTTTTTTTCAGTTCGACAATAAACTGAAAAGAATTCTTCAGGCTCTCCATCGATACATTCTATATGGACAACCAGGATTTGCTGGGTCATCTTTCTGAAAAGGTTTCACGTCGCTCTCGTAGTTCGGAAGGAAGTATCTGAGGATCATGAAAACATATAAATCCATAAGCGGCACATCATTTCGACAAAAAAACAAGTGCACAGAAAACATTTCGCTTTCAAATTCTGTTTTTTCAATAAAAAAAAAACAGCAAATAAATTTATACATTTTATTATATTACTTGATATATGTATGTATATATTACATATGTATCTATCAACAACAAATTTGTGGCTGATAGAATGATCGATTTGTATCGATATTTTTAATAGCCGTAATACCAAGTCTATAAAAACCAAAAAACAAAACAGACATCAACAAGACGGTCTTAACACTAAGTGGAATGATACCGGGTGCCTTGAATCCGACACGGAAACGACCTTTAGTATTCTCACTTGCCATCGAAATCATTGTCCAAAGCATCAACGACACGGCCCAAAAGCTCATCACCGACTGAAACGTCCACAATAGCACCGGTATGCTTGACAATATCTTCTTGTTTGATCAGCTTGTCGTTACAATATGACAAAACCGACATTGTCGGGTTCCAAATACAAGGCCATACCCTGTGGAATAAAAAAGTCAAATAAATGCTGTAAAGATGTATTAAGAATAATGTTTACCTTCAATCGGCCTTTGCAAGTAGCCTGTGTAGCAGCCTTGGGAAGAGTGCGAGCCACAGAAGACGCCAAACGTGCAATGCAATCGGGATCATTCTTGGTGGGCGAGAAATAACACACACAATTGTTGACTGATACACAGGTTGGGAAAACATTTCTTTTTTTTTTTAGTTATTTAATTTTGTAAAAAGGATACAATAATTCACGGAGTTCCTTCATTTCAAACAATTTGTGAGAATTTCATAAAATACCATCAATTCTCATCAGGCACGTCGTCGTCGTCTTTCGATGGTGGTATTTTGTGAAATTCTCACAAATTGTTCGAAGTGAAGGAACTCCGTTAGTTATTGTGTCCTTTTAACAAAATTAAACTGCTTATTCGTTTTATTATTTATCAATAATAATAATAAATAAGCAGTTCACAACAGTTCACTACACTACACAATATTCACTAAACAATTTATTGTTGACGTTTTAGATATTCACCTCCACCATACTCCTACACATCAAGAAGGATGTGTTTGAAATGTATTCCTTAAGGGTTAAGGTGATTTTCTTAGGTCTTAGAGCTTGTTTACATGATTCCTTTTTTCGGATGTTTCTTCATTCTTTCTTTTTGCAATTGGGTAAGGGGTGTACAAAAGTAGGGGGAATGAAATAACGAATGGAAGAATGAAAATTCAAAGATTTTTTGTGATTGAGCTTTAAGTTTTTCGTTTGAGAAAGAAAATGCTATGCACGGACTAAAAATAAGAACTTTTGAAATTGAAAACAATCCCCAATTATGTTTTTTAGTGAAAATGGATGGTTTTAATTTTTTTTTTTTATTTTGCAAATTTCGTTAGAATAAAACAGTACAGTTTATAGGAAAGCATTGGATATATTCGGGGTAATCCAAATCAGTGTACACACCAACGTACGTGAATGTCCAAAAGAAGAATGAAGAAACAACCGAAAAATATTGTCTACAATTTTCTAGTCTACAATTTTCTAATATAAATGCAGTTTTTTTCTTTTTAAGTTTGTAGGATTAATAATTTCTTGAAATTATTTTACCTTGTGTTGAGATTATTTTAACACGGCATTCTAAACACGTTGTTGGAGAACGTCAGACAGAGAGCTATTCGCAGCGCGTTTAATATTTGAATCTTGATTTTCATTTTCTCACTAAATGCCAATTACGTTATTTTTTCCATTTAAACAATACAATATTAAATGACACAAAATAAGTCAAAAAAATAGTTTAATAAAATAAATTTCAGAATGACTTAATTACCAAACACAAAATAGTGAAAACAATTTTTTTTTTTGGAACGCCGCGTCAAAGTTATCTCAACGCAGCGTAAAATAATCTCTACGCTGCCATAAAAATGCGTTTTGTTTAACGAAGACTTAAAAAAAACAAACTTGTAACTTATCACAACGCGACGTTTTGACGCCGTGTGGAACTTGACGCGGCGTTGAAAATGCGCTCTATGTGACTTGGGATATGTTTGTTTAACTGTTTGACTAGGCTGAAGAAAGATAATTTAACTTTAAAAAAGTACACTTTTATTGCTACTTTGTATAATACAATCTTGCAAATATACAAAGTAGGTGTTCTTCTGACCGAATGCATGTTTAAATTCATTCTTAGAACAATCAATACACTATCATCAGTATCAGGTAAAATGTTTGAAACTCTTGGATATTGTTTAACCAGTTTTAAACGTTTATATAGAGTTTTCAAGCACACAATATGTAAAAGGCAGGGAAAAAATAATAAAGTATAACAACTTGCATTCGAGTAACTTGCTAGTGGCTCCTCATGATACAAGAAAACAAGATAGCGACTTTCGCATTTTTACGTCATTAGTGACCCTTGTTGAATAAATTAATTTCCGTTTTAGAAAAAAAAACGGAAAAGTAAATTTTAATTGATGTAGGTTTGGTCCAATGATTCATTAAATAAACATTGATTGATTTAATATACATTTTAATTCCACTAACACTTCAGATTCTTTCAAAAAATTGGAAATTTAATTTAGTCATTTTGAGTCACTGATGACGTCAATTTCGGGATGGCGCTTTTTATTATCAGGTATCTACCAACACGCCCAATTTCGTGGTGAAAAAGAAAAGGAAACTGAAAAGAAGAGGTCAATTATTTGACTACTACACTCTCAATCGGCGTCAATTATTTGACAGTTCAGCACTACTACACTCTCAATCGGCGTCAATTTTTTGACAGTTCAGCACTACTAAATTCTCAATTGGCGTCAATTTTTTGACAGTTCTACACCAATACTTGTTTGACCAGCTTGTTGGCCTTGTCAAAAGAAGGCAGTAGATTACCCTCTTTATAGTATAGTTACTCTATGGCTAAAGCTAAGTTTGGTAACTTCATTCTTGCCTGTAATTGTATTTTTGCAAGCGTTGATACTTTGACGGTTGATACTTTTATTCACCTTCACAATCACTTGGATTATTTACGTCATTGTCTTCCTCACTTTCTTCAGAAATTTGGAGATCATTTTTAACTTTTTTATATTGTTTCATCTTTTTGTCTGCATGTCTTTTCTGTTTGATATCCTAATGAATCTTGCGGTAATTTCTTTTACATATTTTATTCGTCAGTTCAGGGTCAACATAACCAATCACTATTCTCCTGAACAGCCATTGGTCAAGAAAAAACTGCGTTCTTGTTTTGGCACTTTTCTTGTGCAATGACAAATTCAGAAATCTTTACATTTGCAAGGTGATAAGTCAAATAGTTGATTGCTTGAAGATTTAAATGAATTAAGTTTTTCTTTGAATGAGCTTTGCGTTGATTTTAATTTTTTTTATTGTATTATATTTTTCATTATATATTTTAATTTTAAGGAGAATTTGATGATCTGACACAACAGGTAGTGATGCTTTCAACCACACGGCTTTTATATCCACTATTAATTTCGAGCAAATATCTAAAACGCTTGGATCTTTTCCTTTTTACTCTGTCTGTCTGTCTGTCCGTATCGATTCCTACAGCCTAAACGGTTGGGCCGATTTGATTCAAACTGGGTTTATAGTATTTTTAGAGTACTCTACCCGTAAATTTTTCGAATTGGCATTCTAGCTCCAAAACTAACGGTACCTGCCATATAAATTTTAATGAAAAACTTATCTTTCTCGAAAACGGCTCCTACGATTTTGATAAAACTTTCTGAATGGTGTTTTCTATGCAAAATCTATCTTCTAGTTTTAATGGATTTTTTCAGAAAAAGTTTTAAATTGACCGGTTTTTTAAAATCAGAATTTCTCGTTAACTGATTGACGAATTTTGATGAAATTTTCAAAATATATAGTGTTTTATGATTTAAAAAATATTGCTTATTAAAATTTTCAAAAACTTTTATTTTTAATTTTTAATAATTTTTTAAAAAAAATATTTTGTTTTTTGAATATTTTGAAAACGGATCCATAGATTTTTTTTTAATTTTTTTCTTCTAGTATAAACTATAGATTTCTTAAAATTGACATACTCAAACAAAAATTTAAATATGTTTTCTACAAGTTTTTGAAAAAAAAAACATTTTTTTTGAAAAAACTGGTCGAACGATTTTGAAATGAAAAATTCATAAAATAAAAAACAGCAAAAGAAAAAAGATGGCTTACAACATTTTTGTAGTTCATTTATGATAAACACACAAAACCAACTAACAAATAAAAAACTATATGCCTGAAACGTATTTCGTTTCAAACCATAAAAACTCTTGTAAAATGTTTTGGAATTTTAATTTCAAAATGACTTTTCGATTGTTTGGTTGACACGAAACTCACATTTAGATACTAATAGGAAGTGGTAAGTTAATTTTGGAGCAAGAATATTGAGTTGTTTTAAAAAAACGGTATTTTACATCAATAACTGAAAACTATTGAAGTCGTTGAACCTATTCTGTAGCATTTCTTACAAGGTCGTAGAAGTCTGTAAGGTAATTGTACACTTTTACTATAAAACCAAACAGTTTTAACGATGTAATTTTAAAATGTTCAAAAATAATTTTCTTTAACATTTTGAAAATAAAAAGATGCTTTTTTATACAAGCTTACCTGCAAACAATACTTTTGTTTACTTGTTTCTAATCATGAGTTGATGTCTTACCTTTATAAAACGAATTTATTGTATGAAGCATATAAAAAAAATGAAAAATAAAAAAAAACAAAAAACCCCATTTTCTTTTTTAAAAAAAGGAACCTGAGGAAGATTTTTTTTTTAAACTGTAAGTTTGGTTAAATAAACAAAAATTCAACAAAGGACCTACAGGCAAAACATAATTAAAAACAAAAATTAATATCTTGATTGACTCCGGCCTAATCCTTATTTATAAAAAAAATACGTTGAGTAGAAGCTAAGTTAAAATGCGTGGATAGGCTGATTAGAGCGCGTGTAAGGACATATTATCTTCTAAATGTCAGTTTGGTGTGAACCAAACAATCGAAAAGTCATTTTGAAATTAAAATTCCAAAACATTTTACAAGAGTTTTTGTGTTTGAAACGAAATGCGTTTTAATTATTCATCTTTTATATCATCGTTTTGATACCATGACGCTCAGAAATGAGGAAAAAGAAAACACGACAAAATTAATTGCCATTGTACAATCAGATCTAAGCAGTGACCAAAGAGGAGGACACATGTCGGTAGATTTACAAGTAATGGCAGCCTTTCGATATTGGGGACGCAATGAAGTATTTTTATTTAATTAATGTTGGTCTTGACCCTTGTGCAATCTTTTATGTTCTTCATTTCAACATTCAGGACGACGGAACAGATATTCACGGGTTTATCCAACCAACTCTTTGTCAAATTTGTAAACGCGGGGCAATAGCTTTTGCTTCCCAAACCCTCTTGTGTAGATAGACCAAAACATATTCATAAAAGCTTCAAAATATCTTCCAGGGCACCTAAAGACAGTAGTTCATCCGGTAATACAGCGTAACTCGTATTTTTACCACCCAGAAAACATTTTGCTTGCAATGTAAGCTGATAGCCGAGCCATGTTCGGGAACAAGGTTTGAGGAGAATTTTGAAAAGCAGAGCGGAATTAGAAAACAAAAAAATTGTGGAATTCGACAATTTAAGATCACGAAAATAAATTTTGATGCCAATGATTACATAGACCTGATAAATTGGGCTACAGTGGAAGTAATTGAGCCTTTTTTACCAAAACAATTTCAAACGCTGACTTGCGGGCCATGGTTGAGAATGTTCCTGATAATATAGAGCTTTCGAAATACCCTTGTCACACTCAAGCAGTCGAAAGATGTGTGAAGTTAGTGACAGAAGCTTCCTCTTCCGTATGTGGCCGGGAATCAAGAAATGGATTCATCAAAGCTAGAATCTCATCACGAAAATCTATGCCTCAATTTGAAACTAAAAAAAATATGCTAAGGCCCTCCAACAATAATTTTTACCTACTTGCATATCATATGATCATATAGGAAGTGGTAATTTAAATTTGGAGTAAGAATATTGAGTTAAAAATACGGTTCTTTTAGATCAATAACTGAAAACTATTGAAGTCGTTGAACCTATTCTATAGCATTTATGTTAACAAGGTCGTAGAAGTCTGTAAGGTAATTGTCCCTTTTACTATAAAACCAAACAGTTTTAACGATGTAATATTAAAATTTTCAGATATAATTTTCTTTAACATTTTGAAAATAAAAAGATGCATTTTTTTAGAAGCGTACCTGCAACAAATACATTTGTTTACTTGTTTCTAATCATGAGTTGATGTCTCACCTTTATAAAACGAATTTCTTGTATAAAGCATATAAAAAAAATGAAAAATAAAAAAAAACAAAAAAAAAAACAAAAAACGCCATTTTCTTTTTTGAAAAAAGGAACCTCAGGATATTTTTTTTTTAAACTGTATGGTTAAATAAACAAAAATTCAACAAAGGACCTACATGCAAAACATAATTAAAAAAAAATTAATATGTCTTGATTGACTCCGGCCTAATCCTTATTTATAAAAAAATACGTTGAGTAGAGGCTGAGTAAGTTAAAATGCGTGGATAGGTTGATTAGAGCGCGTGTAAGGACTTATTATCATCTAAATGTCAGTTTGGTGTGAACCAAACAATCGAAAAGTCATTTTGAAATTAAAATTCCAAAACATTTTACAAGAGTTTTTGTGGTTTGAAACGAAATGCCTTTTAATAATTCATCTTTTATATCAACGTTTTGATCCCATGACCCTCAGAAATGAGGATTTTCGATCTAAATATAGATTTTCAAAAGAAAACATGACAAAATTAATTGCCATTGTACAATCAGATCTAAGCAGTGACCAAAGTGGAGGACACATTGTTGCAATATTTTATGTTCTTCATTTCAACATTCAGCACGATGGAGCAGACATTCAAGGGTTTAGTCAACCAACTCTTTGTCAAATTTGTAAACGCGTGGCAATAGCTTTTGCCTTCAAAACCCTCTTTTGTAGATGGACCAAAACATATTCTAGCAGTAATAAAAGCTTCAAAATACCTTCCAGGGCACCTAAAGACAGTAGCTTGAAATGAGTTTTCAAAAGAAAACATGACAAAATTAATTGTCATTGTACAATCAGATCTAAGCAGTGACCAAAGAGGAGGACACATTTCGGTAGATTTACAAGTAATGGCAGCCATTCGATATTGGGGACGCACTGAGGTATTTTTATTTAATTAATGTTGGTCTTGACCCTTGTGCAATCTTTTATGTTCTTCATTTCAACATTCAGGACGATGGAGCAGACATTCACGGGCTTAGCCAACCAACTCTTTGTCAAATTTGTAAACGTGTGGCAATAGATTTTGCCTCCAAAAGAGCTAGTTTTGTAAAAATGCCAACAGCTGTGTCTTAGCAACTACAAAATATTACAAAGTTTTTTGATATGCGGAGATTTCCTCAAGTAATTGGCACGATTGATTGCATTCATATAAGAATTCCGAAAATAAGTGGCCCATCCGGACAATATTTCGTCAATAGAAAAATATATTCTTTGAATACTCAATTAGTGTGCGACACATCCTTGAAAATTACAGACATAGTTTGTCGCTGGAGAGGTAGCACCCATGACTCACGCATATTTAAAGAAAGTTCCATCAAACAACTTTTTGAAAATGGTGAATTCAAAGTTCGTCTGCTTGGGGATGGTGGTTACCTTTGTACCAACATTTTGTTCACCCCTCTTTTTAATCCGCGTATGAACAGTGAAATCCTGTACAATATTGCCCATATATATACTCGGATCACTGTGGAAAGATGTTTCGGAGTTTGGACGCAGAGATTCCGAATTTTATTATCAGGCATGAAGTGTTCTCTAGAGAATGCGAAAACAACAATAATTGCATTTACAGTTTTGCACAACCTAGCTATCGACTTTCAAGACCAACTTTAAATCACAAGTACTAAGTAAAAGATTCAAATTAAGTTTAAGAAAACTCAATACCTAATATTAACTTTTCTAAAACAGATGAATCATTGCATGTCAATTTTATTCAGCAAGAAAATCTTGTACCTATTCAGGAGACGTTGCAGACACGGCCTCAACGTCAACGACATATATTCGTTGAACAATTTTTTTCGCAACAATATACATAAAATTATTTGAAAACTAATTTAATGTATTCTTTCATTTATCACTCGCTTACGGCGAGCGTTGTTACCCATAAGCAGCACCAAACCTTCGCAGGATATAATACAATACATAAAAACATAATACATAAAACATCTCTAGTCGATACAGATGGTAAGTGTGAAAGAATGAGAACGGCAAGAGGAAACCCTCTCGTTTTTTTTTAACTCTTAACTTATTAACTTATTGGAGTGTTTACAGAACCATTACAGACTGGATTATATTTAAAAGCATTCGCTAATTCGACCTTGTTTTTTTTTTTTTTTTTTTTTTTAATATTTTTAACTAAGTGTCTGTAAGGCACATTGACTCTTAGAATGCAACATGACGTTGCACGACACTAGTTAGAAGAATTACAAAGATAGGAAAGAATTTTTTTTTCGGCGCAGTAGATCGAGAATTAGGTGACTATTTTCTCATCTAAAACTCACGGGCGGCTCTATCTTGCACTAGGAGTTAGAAAAATTTCTTCTTAACCTGAGTATCAACTGACGACCTCCGGGTCAGAAGCGAACATTTTATCTACTGCACCAATGCCGCCCGCTTTATAAACTTATTTCGAAGAAATCATTTTACTGAAACGTCGTTACTTACAGAATCCTTCACAGTCATTGCTTTTCGTCTATCAAAAGATTAATGTATTCCAGCCATTGTTCCTATTCCTTCAGAAGCTGATTCGAAGAATTAGGGCACAGAAGCTGCATGGCAGTGTGATAATTCAGTATTTGCATCAGAGTATTCTACATGGCGACATGCTACATGCTACATTCTACATGCTACATGCTGCTATCAAGAAGCTTGCCATAAATAAAAATAATTCCATTAAATCCTTACGAAACTGTGCATATTTTGTTTTTTTTTTTCAGGATACAATCAACAATGAATGTTGTTTTCCCAAAAGAACTAACTCATTGGATTTTGTATGCAAAGATTGTTGATACCTATGGTGAGTCTTTCATCCAATGCTCGGAGTCCCTCAATAACAACAGAACAATGGGAAGTGAACGATGCACATCATCTGACAGTGGAAAACACACTACAAGCCCAATATCCGTAAGAATAAATGAGCAAGGCCGCTTACGTTGTTGTCGTTGTTATTTTTGTTCATATATATCTTAGGATGCAACAAGCACTTACGCTGAGATATGGAGATACGAAATAGCCTATAACTTCTTGCCACATTATATCTCCTCGAATTGGGCTGAAAAAGTTTTTTTTTATTGGACTAGTGGGCCGCCACAGTCCATACCGGACATACATAAAAACACATTCACAAATTCACAGCAATTCTTTAATTTTATTGAATTAAAACTAGAAAATAAAAACTTAACAATAACAAACAAAACAAAAATCTAATTCACAGCCACATATTCACATTAAAGGCATTTTCATAAAAAAAAATAAAATAAAAAAAAAACAACAACAAAAAACAAAACAAAACTTTAAATTAGACTTTTTAACAATTGGTGGCGTTCAGCACTCTGTTGCCTTTCCAATTCTAAATTCTTTATTCTCTCCTTGCTTCACAATTCCATGAATTTATTTTTCAGATCATGCTCCTCCTGCATTAACCTTTTTTCTAATTTTTTGTTGGCTAATAGGGTTTTCACACCAAGCTGAAAACACGGTTTTCGGAAAAAGTTTTCAAAAACCTGTTCACACCAAACATTTCAAGTTTTCGTTTGATATAAGACTGTGTTTTGAAAACTACCTGTCATATTTTGAATTAATAAATATTTGGTTGTTGAAAAAAAAAAAAAAATCGCTGTAACATTTGAAAAATAAAATGGATTCAAACCAAATAAAACTATTTGTTATTTATAAAAACAAGCTTCAACAAAATTTCAAGAGTTTGTAAAACTACATGGCATCTCAAGCTTCTATAAGAAGAAAAAGGAGGAATTTAGGATTGCAAATCCTGAGACTCCAGGAAGAGCGAAAAGCATTGGTCAATTCAATACAAAATACTAAAAGACCAAGGATTATGTGGACAAAAGTAAGTATCCAATAACAATTAATTCAGATATATAATATACATATACCTATATTCATATGTACATCTTAACTTATCGTTTTATTACAACTCAGATACGTACAAGCAGTTTTTGGGAAACTGAAATGTTGGAAAATAACGACGATTATTTTAAACAACATTTCAGGATGACTCGCCAAACTTTCAACGTACTCTGCAATGAACTGAAAAACCTGGAAAAACACGATACAAATTATCGGAAGTGTATTCCTTTACAAAAAAGAATAGCCATTGCAATATTTACGCTAGGATCGTCTGCTGAGTATAGGACAGTTTCAGCTATCTTTGGCGTTGGAATATCCACAGTGTGCACGATTGTTAAAAGTTTTTGTGAAGAAGTTTGGCGAGCACTCAAACCAACATTTTTATGTGCATATCCTCTTAATGAAGACATCATTAAAGAAAATGTGAATGGGTTTGAAAAACTTGGTTTCCCACAGTGCTTTGGAGCTATCGGTATGGATCTATGTAGATATGTATATAATTAATCTTCAAAAACATTTATTTTTCAATTTGACTCAAGATGGTTGCCATATTGAGATTAAGCCCCCGGTTCAAGACGCTGTTGACTACTACAATTATAAGGGATGGTACTCAACTGTTCTACTCGCCGTGGTAGACTATCGGTAAGAAATATAAATTCGAATCAAAAACAAATCCAAAAATTAATACTTATATACCTACATATAGTTACAGATTTCTCTATATAAGCGTGGGAAGCCCAGGACGGTGCAATGATTCCCAAATATACGAAGATTCGTATGAAAGGGAACAACACCGGCAACCAATTTTAAAGGAGATGTCAAGGCAATTAGGGGGACAAAATGTTCCGGTTGTCTTTATCGGAGATTCGGCTTTTAGGTTTTCAGAATCTCTAATGAAACCATTCCCGTTCTATACAAATGCTTCATTCGAAGAAACTTTAACTACGCTCTTTCGAAATGTCGAAGAGTTGTAGAAAATAGCTTTGCACAACTTAAGGCTAGATTTAGAAGAATCGGCAAGGGTCTCGACAATCGCATCGAAAACTGCAACTTGGTTATTAAAACATGTTGTGTTTTACACAATTTTCTAAATTTCCATAATGATGAAGTTAATAACCAGTGGATTACTAATATGACTAACAGTACACAAAGAGAGCAACCAGAGCAGTCCTATGAGATAGACGATTATAGCCCCACACCTTCTGTTATACGAAATGCTATCTCCATGCATTTGGGTAAGGAAAAACGTATAGATACAAAGTGTTATCATCAACCATATACTTTCCCAATTTCCATCCAAAACATACAAACATTCACATTAATAAAACTTTTCCATCCACAGAACATAAACTCATCCATCTGCCTATCAAATATCTTCCTAACATACAAACATTCACTTTTTAAAACTAATTCATCAACCATACAGCAACTCACCCATCTACCTAACAAAATATCTTCCAAACATACAAACATTCACTTTTTTAAAACTTCCAAACATTCAAACATACAAACATCATTTATTCATTTAGCACAAACATACAAACATTCACAATTATATTAATTATAGTAGGAACTATTGCTGAAATAAATTTAAAAATGCATCATTAAAGTTTTTGGTTTCATCTACAAATTCTTTTAATAAGGATAACTTCTGCTTTTCTATTTCTTCATTTCTCTGGTCAGCTTCCCTACATTCTTGCATGAACACATCCATTTTTGAATCCATCTGTTGCAGCTCTACCACGACTAAGTCGATGTTGTTCCTTCTTTTCTTTACAGGTGGTGGCATAGAAAATGTGGCTGCGGATGTGGAAGCAATATCTTCCAGCTCTTCATATTGGGATGAGGAATATCTCCTAGAAGTGGAATCGCCATCAACGGAAGCTGGAAATTCATCAATTGAAATGTCGGCTGAAAATTAATAAAAAAAATTACTAGTACTATATACATACATATATACTTTTGTAAACCATCCATAGTAAACTAAATTCCAATAAATTCCTTGTGTCAGCAATTTATTCATCAAAAGCTAGAATCTCATCACGAAAATCTATGCCTCAATTTGAAACTAAAAAAAATATGCTAAGGCCCTCCAACAATAATTTTTACCTACTTGCATATCATATGATCATATAGGAAGTGGTAATTTAAATTTGGAGTAAGAATATTGAGTTAAAAATACGGTTCTTTTAGATCAATAACTGAAAACTATTGAAGTCGTTGAACCTATTCTATAGCATTTATGTTAACAAGGTCGTAGAAGTCTGTAAGGTAATTGTCCCTTTTACTATAAAACCAAACAGTTTTAACGATGTAATATTAAAATTTTCAGATATAATTTTCTTTAACATTTTGAAAATAAAAAGATGCATTTTTTTAGAAGCGTACCTGCAACAAATACATTTGTTTACTTGTTTCTAATCATGAGTTGATGTCTCACCTTTATAAAACGAATTTCTTGTATAAAGCATATAAAAAAAATGAAAAATAAAAAAAAACAAAAAAAAAACAAAAAACGCCATTTTCTTTTTTGAAAAAAGGAACCTCAGGATATTTTTTTTTTAAACTGTATGGTTAAATAAACAAAAATTCAACAAAGGACCTACATGCAAAACATAATTAAAAAAAAAATTAATATGGCTTGATTGACTCCGGCCTAATCCTTATTTATAAAAAAATACGTTGAGTAGAGGCTGAGTAAGTTAAAATGCGTGGATAGGTTGATTAGAGCGCGTGTAAGGACTTATTATCATCTAAATGTCAGTTTGGTGTGAACCAAACAATCGAAAAATCATTTTGAAATTAAAATTCCAAAACATTTTACAAGAGTTTTTGTGGTTTGAAACGAAATGCCTTTTAATTATTCATCTTTTATATCAACGTTTTGATCCCATGACCCTCAGAAGTGAGGATTTTCGATCTAAATATAGATTTTCAAAAGAAAACATGACAAAATTAATTGCCATTGTACAATCAGATCTAAGCAGTGACCAAAGTGGAGGACACATTGTTGCAATATTTTATGTTCTTCATTTCAACATTCAGCACGATGGAGCAGACATTCAAGGGTTTAGTCAACCAACTCTTTGTCAAATTTGTAAACGCGTGGCAATAGCTTTTGCCTTCAAAACCCTCTTGTGTAGATGGACCAAAACATATTCTAGCAGTAATAAAAG
Source organism: Platycheirus rosarum (assembly GCA_963971375.1). Classification (NCBI taxonomy): domain Eukaryota; kingdom Metazoa; phylum Arthropoda; class Insecta; order Diptera; family Syrphidae; genus Platycheirus; species Platycheirus rosarum. Next base: position 194,637,322 of record OZ020507.1, on the reverse strand, counting down.
CTTCAAAATACCTTCCAGGGCACCTAAAGACAGTAGCTTGAAATGAGTTTTCAAAAGAAAACATGACAAAATTAATTGTCATTGTACAATCAGATCTAAGCAGTGACCAAAGAGGAGGACACATTTCGGTAGATTTACAAGTAATGGCAGCCATTCGATATTGGGGACGCAATGAGGTATTTTTATTTAATTAATGTTGGTCTTGACCCTTGTGCAATCTTTTATGTTCTTCATTTCAACATTCAGGACGACGGAGCAGATATTCACGGGTTTATCCAACCAACTCTTTGTCAAATTTGTAAACGCGTGGCAATAGCTTTTGCCTCCAAAACCCTCTTGTGTAGATAGACCAAAACATATTCATAAAAGCTTCAAAATACCTTCCAGGGCACCTACAGACAGTAGTTCATCCGGTAATACAGCGTAACTCGTATTTTTACCATCCAGAAAACATTTTGCTTGCAATGTAAGCTGATAGCCGAGCCATGTTCGGGAACAAGGTTTGAGGAGAATTTTGAAAAGCAGAGCGGAATTAGAAAACATAAATTTTGATGCCAATGATTACATCGACCTGATAAATTGGGCTACAGTGGAAGTAATTGAGCCTTGTTTAACCAAAACAATTTCAAATGCTGACTTGCGGGCCATGGTTGAGAATGTTCCTGATAATATAGAGCTTTCGAAATACCCTTGTCACACTCAAGCAGTCGAAAGATGTGTGAAGTTAGTGACAGAAGCTTCCCCTTCCGTATGTGGCCGGGAATCAAGAAATGGATTCATCAAAGCTAGAATCTCATCACGAAAATCTATGCCTCAATTTGAAACTAAAAAAAATATGCTAAGGCCCTCCAACAATAATTTTTGCCTACTTGCATATCAGATCATATAGGAAGTGGTAATTTAAATTTGGAGTAAGAATATTGAGTTAAAAATACGGTTCTTTTAGATCAATAACTGAAAACTATTGAAGTCGTTGAACCTATTCTATAGCATTTATGTTAACAAGGTCGTAGAAGTATGTAAGGTAATTGTACCCTTTTACTATAAAACCAAACAGTTTTAACGATGTAATATTAAAATTTTCAGATATAATTTTCTTTAACATTTTGAAAATAAAAAGATGCATTTTTTTAGAAGCGTACCTGCAACAAATACTTTTGTTTACTTTTTTCTAATCATGAGTTGATGTCTTTCCTTTATAAAACGAACTTCTTGTATAAAGCATATAAAAAAAATGAAAAAAAAAAAACGCCATTTTCTTTTTTGAAAAAAGGAACCTCAGGATAATTTTTTTTAAACTGTTAGTATGGTCAAAGAAAATATAAATTCAACTAAAGGGCCTACAGGCAAAACATAATTAAAAAAAAAAATAATATGGCTTGATTCACTCCCGCCTAATCCTTATTAATAAAAAAAAATACGTTGAGTAGAGGCTGAGTAAGTTAAAATGCGTGGATAGGTTGATTAGAGCGTGTGCAAGGAGATATTAGCATCTAAATGTCAGTTTGGTGTCAACCAAACAATCGAAAAGTCAAAGAGTTTTAGTGGTTTGAAACGAAATGCCTATTAATTATTCATCTTTTGTTGAATGACATAAATGATATAAATGCTTTAACTAGAAGAAGACCGAAGCAATACAAAAATCTTTTTGATCCTATGACGCTCAGAAATGAGGATTTTCGATCTTTATATAGATTTTCAAAAGAAAAAATGACAAAATTAATTGCCATTGTACAATCAAATCTAAGCAGTGCCCAAAGAGGAGGACACATTTCAGTAGATTTACAAGTAATGGCAGCCATTCGATATTGGGGACGAAATGAGGTATTTTTATGTAATTAATGTTGGTCTTGCCCCTTGTGCAATCTTTTATGTTCTTCATTTCCACATTCAGGACGATGGAGCAGACATTCACGGGCTTAGCCAACCAACTCTTTGTCAAATTTGTAAACGTGTGGCAATAGATTTTGCCTCCAAAAGAGCTAGTTTTGTAAAAATGCCAACAGCTGTGTCTTAGCAACTACAAAATATTACAAAGTTTTTTGATATGCGGAGATTTCCTCAAGTAATTGGCACGATTGATTGCATTCATATAAGAATTCCGAAAATAAGTGGCCCATCCGGACAATATTTCGTCAATAGAAAAATATATTCTTTGAATACTCAATTAGTGTGCGACACATCCTTGAAAATTACAGACATAGTTTGTCGCTGGAGAGGTAGCACCCATGACTCACGCATATTTAAAGAAAGTTCCATCAAACAACTTTTTGAAAATGGTGAATTCAAAGTTCGTCTGCTTGGGGATGGTGGTTACCTTTGTACCAACATTTTGTTCACCCCTCTTTTTAATCCGCGTATGAACAGTGAAATCCTGTACAATATTGCCCATATATATACTCGGATCAGTGTGGAAAGATGTTTCGGAGTTTGGACGCAGAGATTCCGAATTTTATTATCAGGCATGAAGTGTTCTCTAGAGAATGCGAAAACAACAATAATTGCATTTACAGTTTTGCACAACCTAGCTATCGACTTTCAAGACCAACTTTAAATCACAAGTACTAAGTAAAAGATTCAAATTAGGTTTAAGAAAACTCAATACCTAATATTAACTTTTCTAAAACAGATGAATCATTGCATGTCAATTTTATTCAGCAAGAAAATCTTGTACCTATTCAGGAGACGTTGCAGACACGGCCTCAACGTCAACGACATATATTCGTTGAACAATTTTTTTCGCAACAATATACATAAAATTATTTGAAAACTAATTTAATGAAAGAATACATTTATCACTCGGTTACGGTGAGCGTTTTACCCATAAGCAGCACCAAACCTTCGCAGGATATAATACAATACATAAATACATAATACATAATACATCTCTAGTCGATACAGATGGTAAGTGTGAAAGAATGAGAACGGCAAGAGGAAACCCTCTCGTTTTTTTTAACCCTTAACTTATTAACTTATTGGAGTGTTTACAGAACCATTACAGACTGGATTATATTTAAAAGCATTCGCCAATAGTATCGACCTTGTTTTTTTTTTTTTTTTTTTTAATATTTTTAACTAAGTGTCTGTAAGGCACATTGCCTCTTAAAATGCAACATGACGTTGCACGACACTAGTTAGAAGAATTACAAAGATAGGAAAGAATTTTTTTTTCGGCGCAGTAGATCGAGAATTAGGTGACTATTTTCTCATCTAAAACTCACGGGCGGCTCTAGCTTGCACTAGGAGTTAGAAAAATTTCTTCTTAACCTGAGTATCAACTGACGACCTCCGGGTCAGAAGCAAACATTTTATCTACTGCACCAATGCCGCCCGCTTTATAAACTTATTTCGAAGAAATCATTTTACTGAAACGTCGTTACTTACAGAATCCTTCACAGTCATTGCTTTTCGTCTATCAAAAGATTAATGTATTCCAGCCATTGTTCCTATTCCTTCAGAAGCTGATTCGAAGAATTAGGGCACAGAAGCTGCATGGCAGTGTGATAATTCAGTACTTGCATCAGAGTATTCTACATGGCGACATGCTACATGCTACATTCTACATGCTACATGCTGCTATCAAGAAGCTTGCCATAAATAAAAATAATTCCATTAAATCCTTACGAAACTGTGCATATTTTGTTTTTTTTTTTTCAGGATACAATCAACAATGAATGTTGTTTTCCCAAAAGAACTAACTCATTGGATTTTGTATGCAAAGATTGTTGATACCTATGGTGAGTCTTTCATCCAATGCTCGGAGTCCCTCAATAACAACAGAACAATGGGAAGTGAACGATGCACATCATCTGACAGTGGAAAACACACTACAAGCCCAATATCCGTAAGAATAAATGAGCAAGGCCGCTTACGTTGTTGTCGTTGTTATTTTTGTTCATATATATCTTAGGATGCAACAAGCACTTACGCTGAGATATGGAGATACGAAATAGCCTATAACTTCTTGCCACATTATATCTCCTCGAATTGGGCTGAAAAAGTTTTTTTTTATTGGACTAGTGGGCCGCCACAGTCCATACCGGACATACATAAAAACACATTCACAAATTCACAGCAATTCTTTAATTTTATTGAATTAAAACTAGAAAATAAAAACTTAACAATAACAAACAAAACAAAAATCTAATTCACAGCCACATATTCACATTAAAGGCATTTTCATAAAAAAAAATAAAATAAAAAAAAACAACAACAAAAAACAAAACAAAACTTTAAATTAGACTTTTTAACAATTGGTGGCGTTCAGCACTCTGTTGCCTTTCCAATTCTAAATTCTTTATTCTCTCCTTGCTTCACAATTCCATGAATTTAATTTTCAGATCATGCTCCTCCTGCATTAACCTTTTTTCTAATTTTTTGTTGGCTAATAGGGTTTTCACACCAAGCTGAAAAAACGGTTTTCGGAAAAAGTTTTCAAAAACCTGAAAACTGTTCACACCAAACATTTCAAGTTTTCGTTTGATATTAGACTGTGTTTTGAAAACTACCTGTCATATTTTGAATTAATAAATATTTGGTTGTTGATACAAAAAAAATATTCGCTGTAACATTTGAAAAATAAAATGGATTCAAACCAAATAAAACTATTTGTTATTTATAAAAACAAGCTTCAACAAACTTTCAAGAGTTTGTTAAACTACATGGCATCTCAAGCTTCTATAAGAAGAAAAAGGAGGAATTTAGGATTGCAAATCCTGAGACTCCAGGAAGAGCGAAAAGCATTGGTCAATTCAATACAAAATACTAAAAGACCAAGGATTATGTGGACAAAAGTAAGTATCCAATAACAATTAATTCAGATATATAATATACATATACCTATATTCATATGTACATCTTAACTTATCGTTTTATTACAACTCAGATACGTACAAGCAGTTTTTGGGAAACTGAAATGTTGGAAAATAACGACGATTATTTTAAACAACATTTCAGGATGACTCGCCAAACTTTCAACGTACTCTGCAATGAACTGAAAAACCTGGAAAAACACGATACAAATTATCGGAAGTGTATTCCTTTACAAAAAAGAATAGCCATTGCAATATTTACGCTAGGATCGTCTGTTGAGTATAGGACAGTTTCAGCTATCTTTGGCATTGGAATATCCACAGTGTGCACGATTGTTAAAAATTTTTGTGAAGAAGTTTGGCGAGCACTCAAACCAACATTTTTATGTGCATATCCTCTTAATGAAGACATCATTAAAGAAAATGTGAATGGGTTTGAAAAACTTGGTTTCCCACAGTGCTTTTGAGCTATCGGTATGGATCTATGTAGATATGTATATAATTAATCTTCAAAAACATTTATTTTTCAATTTGACTCAAATTAATACTTATATACCTACATATAGTTACAGATTTCTCTATATAAGCGTGGGAAGCCCAGGAGATTCGGCTTTTAGGTTTTCAGAATCTCTAATGAAACCATTCCCGTTCTATACAAATGCTTCATTCGAAGAAAAAAACTTTAACTACGCTCTTTCGAAATGTCGAAGAGTTGTAGAAAATAGCTTTGCACAACTTAAGGCTAGATTTAGAAGAATCGGCAAGGGTCTCGACAATCGCATCGAAAACTGCAACTTGGTTATTAAAACATGTTGTGTTTTACACAATTTTCTAAATTTCCATAATGATGAAGTTAATAACCAGTGGATTACTAATATGACTAACAGTACACAAAGAGAGCAACCAGAGCAGTCCTATCAGATAGACGATTATAGCCCCACACCTTCTGTTATACGAAATGCTATCTCCATGCATTTGGGTAAGGAAAAACGTATAGATACAAAGTGTTATCATCAACCATATACTTTCCCAATTTCCATCCAAAACATACAAACATTCACATTAATAAAACTTTTCCATCCACAGAACATAAACTCATCCATCTGCCTATCAAATATCTTCCTAACATACAAACATTAACTTTTTAAAACTAATTCATCAACCATACAGCAACTCACCCATCTACCTAACAAAATATCTTCCAAACATACAAACATTCACTTTTTAAAACTTCCAAACATTCAAACATACAAACATCATTTATTCATTTAGCACAAACATACAAACATTCACAATTATATTAATTATAGTAGGAACTATTGCTGAAATAAATTTAAAAATGCATCATTAAAGTTTTTGGTTTCATCTACAAATTCTTTTAATAAGGATAACTTCTGCTTTTCTATTTCTTCATTTCTCTGGTCAGCTTCCCTACATTCTTGCATGAACACATCCATTTTTGAATCCATCTGTTGCAACTCTACCACGACTAAGTCGATGTTGTTCCTTCTTTTCTTTACAGGTGGTGGCATAGAAAATGTGGCTGCGGATGTGGAAGCAATATCTTCCAGCTCTTCATATTGGGATGAGGAATATCTCCTAGAAGTGGAATCGCCATCAACGGAAGCTGGAAATTCATCAATTGAAATGTCGGCTGAAAATTAATAAAAAAAATTACTAGTACTATATACATACATATATACTTTTGTAAACCATCCATAGTAAACTAAATTCCAATAAATTTCTTGTGTCAGCAATTTAATAAGACAAAGGAAAGCAAACGATCTGCAGTGGAAGATAGATTTGCTGATGTCGCATTTAAATAATATAAAAAGGGTTGTATTGACCATTGTAAGTTCAGTCATAGTTCTACGTTCAGCTGAAGATTTCCCCCTACCAGTGGTAGTGAATCGGAAGCTAACTTAATAAATAAAATATTAAATTAAAATCTTGCGTTTGATTCAGGTAGGATCCCGAAAGATCCATAATTGATAAATTAGAATCATACTTTTTAAAGTTTAATTCGGGACCGTCCTTTAACTAATTAAAATAGTTTGCCGGTAAATTAAAATTAAAAAAAACGGTATTATAGGACAATAATTAAATATATATAGGTTATATCCACAGAACCAATTATATTTTTATGAAAGATTTTGTAAACAAAATTACTTACCACCACTTATTCGCTCCGAGTGTCAACAAAAACAAAGTTCAAAAGCGACAGCTTTTTTTTAATGTTTTTGACATTTATTTCATTGATATGTTGCTGAATTTTCCATTAGGTGTGTTTGCTTAAATCATCTTGGTATCGCAACTAGTTTTCGACATGTTTTATATAAAACCAGTCGTTTATGAAAACTTGTGTTTTGATAATTAGTATGGTAAAACCTGTGTTTTGGTGTAGGTTTTGGGGCTATTTTCACGAAAACCGCGTTTTGGGTTGGTGTGAAAACCCTATAAGGCAGATTTAAACAGTTGCTGCTTTAGATCTTCATCCTTGCAGTATTTTATCTATGTAGTAAAAGTAAAAATATGTACATATTAATCAGTTTGAAAATAAAAGGTTAGTTATAAATTAGGTACCTTCTTTTTCAGCAATTTACTTTTGTTAAAGTCGAGGTTGAAGGCTTTGTGGGTTGAAAGGTCTGATGTAGGTGTGAGGGTATTTCATCTTCTAAAAATTCGACATCAAAATGATCCTCATTTTCCCTTGGAATCTATTTTGAAATAAATATTTTTAATGCAATGTAATCAAATTTGTTTAATTTCATTATTGATACAAACCATTAGTTAGACAAAGTCGCTATCGAATTCATTATGGTCGACCTCGAATTCATGAAGGATTAAGGATAGAAGTTTTTCATCTTCCAAATCGGGTTGCTTCCTGTGGCATTCCGGCTTCTTGAAAATTCAGCAGTATTATTATTCGCCTTCATTTTACTGGCCCGCCACTGAGTTTGGAGCTGAGTCACGTCTCTAGTTATGGGGCTCAATTTTTTAAAGCTATAATATGTCTTCTATGAGTTGTCTAAGAAGTATCTATATAAATGAGAAAATATTTTGTAGAAGTTTACTTAGTTACATGAGTTTATTTACCTTTTGCGATGTTTCCAATTTACGGACCATTTCCGTTTTTTGTCGCCTTCTATTTCTATTTAAGTATTTGATGTTTTAATTTTGCTAGAATTATTTACATTCATTGACGTTTATCGTACCCAGAGCTTTAGATGGGACTTTTTTTAGATTTTACGTTACGTTGCATTTTGTGATATGGGTTTAAACCTCTTTATAAATAAGGATTTACTCAACGTTGAGTAAAGGCTGAGTAAATGATTTGACGTTGCGTAAAAAATCTACCACTCAACGGCATTTTAGTGAAATCTAATAAATAAAGCTATTAATATCTACGAGCTTAATTTACTCTTAATATTCTATTTTATCCATTTATATAACTATCGTAGAATATCTTTTCTTAAATTAGCTCTTATGAATGTACTATCTTACTTGTCTACTTTCTACTAAGATATATATATATATATATTTCTTGTACTATTTTATTTGTTTATATTTTATTTTTATTTTATTTTATTTACTTTACGTATCTTAGATTCTACCTAAAGTCTATCTTATTTTAATATCTTAAGTTATTATAGTTTTTTTCTTTATTTGTCTTACGTACTATCTTATGTCTACCTTATCTATCTATATTCTTTACGCTAGCTTATATTAATCTTAATTTCTATGTCCTCATTAATAACTATACTAGGCTTTATTACTAAATTTTATTAGGTACTATCTCAAACTATTTTCTGTTATCTACTAGCCTAGCTCTTGTTTTGTATTATTTTTTTTATATACATTTTTTTTGTATATATATATCTTATATATATATTATATTTATATTTTTTTAAAGAGACTTAACTTAACTTAGCAACTATCTTAATTTCTATATACTATAACCCTAAATGGGATTACGGAGATTTATTTTACTTTTTTCAAAATCTCTTTTTTTTTTGTAAAACTGCAATTAACTACTCAAATACGTTAAGAGCAATTAGATGGACAAATAGATATGTAATAAGATAATTAGATATTTAGGTGAAAATATTTTTTTTGTTGGTATGTTTTCATAGAGTGTTGGGGTGATTCGAGACAGCTGTTTTCAGTGGTTTCTTAAAAGCCATCCTGAAAAAAACTTACGAACAGTTCCGGCTTCAGCCACTCCATCAACTGGAAATGGAAGGAAAATTATATGGGTATGACAGGAAAGGAATACAGTAGGAAAGGAAACGATAGGTTAGGAAATGCAAAGGATAGGATAAGGAAACGATGTGAAATGCCATCTAGGAAAGGATACACAATGAAAAAGGAGAAGGAATTTTAATTTTGAATTTAAAAGACGGGCAGGAAACAGTCAAGATGACGGATCGGAGAAAACCGTTCAGGTTTTTAATTGCTTGATATGATACAAATAAATAAGGGGGAAACAAGTACAGCATATGAAAAGGAAGCTGAAAATGGAAGGTAGGATCCGGGATCAAATAGATTAAAAAAAGGAAAATATTCGAAAAAATTTGATAAAAAAAAACAAGTTGAAAAGTATCGACCTCTGAATTAGGGGGGGTTCCAAGCGAACCTAAGGTGACAAGGGAAACCTGAGCAAAGGCAAGTTACGGACATCTGTCATTGGGATCTGGTACGCTTGCGAGGCACGGCTCAGCTCACCGGACTAGGAGAGGATCTTGTCCCAAAGACAGAGAGAGACCTCACAACAAAACACATATTAGGCCAAAATATAAAACCAAACGAAACTTACCACACTTTGTTCCTGCAGATGTTGGCAGTATCCCTTCGACCATGAGTCCGTGCCTTTAGTTTTTCGGACACTCCAGTGTACGACTTGGATGCTGCCTTCTAGGTCATCTCACCACCGAGCGGACCGCACTCTGGTCACCTCCTCAAATTTTGTTAACCAGTCATTAAGCCTCTTTTGGATAAAAAAAACAAGGGTTGGCGTGATGTACATTAAGCACAAAAGAGTTTTCTTTATTTAACCATAGTCAAAACAAAAAATGATGATTCACAATAAAAAAGTCTCTAATTATTAATATTGAATTACGATCAAAGTAATAAAAGCATAAGAAAAAAACTAAATTTAAAAAAACTAATTAATGTGTATATATGTGCTTTTTTCACTACCAACTACGTTGCTGTCTATACTGGTACACAGTAGAAAACTTATGTGTAGTACTACCAAGTTCATAGGCTGGACTATTTCATGGGTCGGTTCAATGCGATTTGATAAACCAGCAAAACCTGTTCTAAAAACATGCTTATCATGTGGCTGTGAAAGTGCGATGTGTAGTACGTCGGCTTTCGCAAACGCTAAATCGCTTGTTCAAGGTTCAAACCCAGCTCGGGACCAAAATTTTTTCGTAATTAATTGAACATAAAAAGCGATAAAGCACCACTGAAGGAGTCTGATGATCGGGTTGGCCCCCGTGAAATAGCTTTAACTCCAGCCTATGAACTTGGTGGTACTACACATAAGTTGTTGTTCTTCATTCAAAAGCTTTTACTGTGTACCAGTACAGATAGCAACGTAGTTGCTAGTGTGAAAAGCACATATAAACACATTAATTAATTCTAATATACTTGACTCGTGTCAACTTCTTTCACCACTTCTCCCTCACTATGTGAATCCATACAAATTGTTGGCTCATAACCAGAGCGGGGAAAAAAGAAAGAAAACCGTTCAATACAAGTTGCATTGGACGGATTCAAGTCTGTTTCCCACAAAATAAATGCTGGTGTGCTCCGGGCTCCGTTCTGTCTCCGACTCTTTTCCTCATTTTTATAAATGATCTTTTGTCTGTTACTTCAAATCCACTTAACTGTTTTGCTGACGACTCTACCCTCAGCTTCTCATAATCGTTCGATGATTCACGTCCTTCGCCTTCGGACGTGAAGTTGCAACGGTACCGTATGATAAATTCATTATACTCCGATTTATACAGCATCGTCAAATGGGGTAATAGGAATCGTGTGGAGTTTAATGTTTAGAAAACTCAATGCTGTCTTTTGTCGTTAAAGCTAAACATACCCCTAATGCCATTGTCCATGAATGGCACTTGCATCGAAGAAACCGAAAAACTATCGGTATATGCGTCAACGATGACCTCCGTTGGAGCGACCATATATTTGAGACCGCCAAACATGCTGCAAAGTGTTTAGGTTTTCTATATAGATGCAAGAAGGTTTTTTCCCCTTCTGATCTGGCTACAATATACAAAGCGTTTATACGCCCAAAACTCGAGGATAACTCCCACCTCTGGGCAGGTGCTTCGCAAACATCGCTGCACCTGCTTGATAGAATACAAAACAGAGCGTTAAGATTGATAGGAACAACACCTAAGTTGTTGTTCTCCATTCAAAAAACTTCATTGAAATACTATTAAAAACATACAAGAAACTTAAAAATTACTAATACAAGCAAGATAAATTCAAGTTGGTTATATATTATTTTAATGTAACTTATCTTAACTTTTGCAAAAAAAGGGGCTTTAGTCTATTGTAAAAGATGAAATAAAAGATGAAATAAAAAAATAAAATAAAATAAATACATATTATAATTATATTTACGTATAATGAGAAAAAAAATAAAATAAAAACTACAAAAAAAAATAATCTTAATATACCATTAAAAAATTCAAATAATAAATTGAAACAAAGAAAGAAAACAATATATTAAATTAAGTAATGATAAAAGCAAAGCTATAGTAAAAAAAGGCGAAATATCGGAGCTCCGCTCCTTCAACTTTCCGCTATCTGGGCAACGGCGTTAAATTCACCCTGATACCGTTGGAATTTTTTTATAGCAACTCTTTTTATTTAATGCGCCACTTAATAAAAAAACGAGAAAATTCGCGGTTTTATCCTACTCTGAAACCATATTCTGGGTAATCTTAAATCTTAAATTATTACAAAGGTAGTAAATACCCACACCACACCTATTTCAAACTTAAACTTAAATATATACATAATTTCCTCAAAGTCCCCTTATCGCCAACATCTGACCCATTAAGGTGTCCTTGTCTTGAAATGGTAAAATATCTAGTTCGCTCTATTGTATATAAACTGTCTGGCTTGCTCTTTGTTTTCGGAGATCCATTCATTCAGGGATTCAATTGAATACAGTGTTTCTGACTAGAAGTTTCAGGTGAGTAGTAAACAATAAAAATACACAATACCTTTTAAGATATTTAACCAGACGCAAAATCTACTTTTCAGGATCGGCTAGAAAAGTTCGCGTTTGATGTCAATAGATTTGAAAGAATCGAACTGTGTATCAGAAAAAAAAAAGATAAATATCTACATAACTATATGCAAGATATAGTTTAATCTGTTTTGTTTTTTTTTCTCATTTTTAGGAATTCGTAACATACTTACAGTGGGTAAGCATTGAGCAACTGAGTGTCGTGGGGTGCACACCACTGTTTAAGCTCTCTAATCTCTTTAAATATGAAGTGTTTCACTTGTTCTGAAAAAATCGCTAAAAACTGCAATCGTAATATTCACTGTGTCGATTGTAAAGGAACATTTCATTTTGAGTGTGTAAACATTCTTCAACAAGATGTTGATTTTATGAAAGCAAATGGAAAGGATTATCGTTGTGACAAGTGCAATATACTCCGACGTCGATCTCTTTACGTGCCAACACCACCACATTCTGAACTGCAACAACGTTCTAATGATGAAACAGCTAGCTTGAATTGCAATAGCAACAAAATCAACGACAGCAGCATAGCAGCAACAACTTCGAATGAAAAACCAGAGCAATACACACTACAAATGATTTATCGTAAGATTGCAAGCTTAGAAGAAACTAACAAGGAATTCTTGCATCAAATCAAAGAATTACGTGCTGAGAACGCAGATTTAAAATCAAAAGTGCACATGCTAGAAAGCCGACTAAACTGGGAACAACAAAATCATAAACGTAACTGCATTGAAATTGTTGGTGTTCCGGCAGTGGACGATAGCAACTCCAAATGTTTGGCGCAGAAACTATTTCGAGAGGCATTGTCTGTGGAAGTATGTGATGACGACATAAACAACTGTTACGTTAAACATACACGTAAGTCAATACATGGATCTCCCATCAAACCCATCATTTGCTTAAGTTTTGTTAACATTGAGCGAAAGAAGCAGATTATGAACGCAAAGAAGAAAGAAATTAAGAAGTTAAACACGAGCATCTTTAGCAACAACAACAACAACAGGAGCAGAGTCAGCAGCGGCGGAGTAACTAGTATATATATTAACGACTCACTAACAAAATACACACAAGCTTTACTGATGCAGGCAAGAGAGGTAAAGAAAAATAAAGGGTACAAATATGTATGGCTTAAGAATAATAGAATCTTAATGCGAAAGGTGGAAGGTGGAAAAGTAGTCACAATAAGGTCTTTTGATGATCTTGTGAAATTATAGTGCATTTGCACAAATTGTTTTTTTTTTTTTCTCTATTCAAACTTCATAAACTTTAAATTAAAATGAATTTTGATGAAGAACTTATTGATGATTTTTTCACCTTTGATCTTCCAAATAATAATTGCAAAAATGTATTTTTCGATAAATTATATTGTAAAAATAAGATTTTTTTCGTTCAACAAAATGTAAGAAGCTTAAGAGAAAATTTTGCGTCTCTTGTATCTCAGTTGAGCACTTTGGCTTGCATTCCAAGTTTTATTTTTGTTTCGGAAATCTGGATATATGATTTTGAATTGAATGACTTTAATATACCAGGGTTTAACTTTTATGCGAACACAAATGATAATTATGCTGCCGGTGGCGTAGGTTGTTTTGCAAAGGATGATTTTGAGTGTGTGTCAAGTAATCTAAAAGTTTCGAGTGCTGATATTTTAAAAATGTCTTTTAAGTCTGATCATGAAAATTATGTTATTCTTTGTGTGTATAGACTGCACAAATACAATGTCTCCGCTTTTATGGAGGAATTTTCAAATATCTTAGAAAATGAAAAGGGTAGAAATCTAATAATATTGGGCGATTTTAACATCGATATTTTAGAGGATAGCTTATTGGTTTCAAACTATATGAGTTTATTGGCAACTAACGGTCTAGAATCAATTATAAATGAACCAACAAGGATTACCTCGGGTACATGTTTAGATCATATTTATGCACGCTTTTCTAATATTTCTCTTGATCGCTGTGAAAAGTTTGTTTTTGATTTTGACATTACTGATCATGTTATGACTGGTCTTATTGTAAGCAAACCGGTAAGATCACATAGTACGCTTCATAATATTTCTCCCCCGCAAACCAAGCGAACTAAAGTTGACTTTGCCAAACTAAGACGATGCTTAGTTTTTGAATTTTGGGATAACGTCTTCATAGAAAGCAATGTTTCGAAATCTTTTGATGTGTTCATTGCAACTCTTAAGAAACATATAAATAGCTGCACGTACTCGGTAAGAAAAAAGAAAAATATCAAGAAACTAAAACCTTGGATTAATCACAGCTTGTTAGTTAAGATTAGCCTGAAAAACAAACTGAAGTTTAAAAGCTTTAAGCATCCTAATAATAGATACCTAAAAAATAAAGTAAAACGCTTGAGTACTGAACTAAAGAGGGAAATCCCAAACTGTCGGGACAATTTTTATAAAAGTCAATTTGTTTCCGCTAAAGGTGACTTAAAACGAGAATGGCGTGTAGTCAACGGTATTTTAAATAAAGGTACCATTAATAAAAGACCTAAGGAGCTACGAGTTGACGACTCAGTCATTTCTGATAAGTACGAGATTGCCAACTATTTTAATCATTACTTTGTTACGATAGCAAACGCTTCAAGACCACTACACCAATCGCAAAGTTGTACCCATAGGTCTCTTAATGAACCATTCCTCAGGCACAGTTTTTTCTTCGAACCTATTACACCATCGGAGTTGTTGCAGTCTATAAAATCGCTAAAAAACTCTAACTTATGTGGAATTGACGGAATTTCTAGTTGCCTTTTAAAAAATATTGCTTGGTTTATAGTTGACACTTTAGCTAACATTTTTAATCTCAGTATAACCTCTGGTATATTTCCTGCAGCTCTTAAGTGCGCAGATGTTATTCCGTTGTTGAAAAAAGGGGCCACTAATAATGTATGTAACTACAGACCTATCTCGCTGCTCTCATCTCTTAGCAAAGTCTTTGAAAAAGTTGTAAAATCTAGAATGTTAAAGTTTCTGGAAAAAAATGTTTTTTTTAGTGAAATACAGTTTGGTTTTCGATCGGGTAGATCGACAGAAGATGCTCTTCTAGATTTTTCTTCCGAAATATACTCTAATTTAGATATGAAAAAGAACACTGCAGCCTTATTTGTCGACATTACGAAAGCTTTTGACATGGTGGACCATGAGATATTGTTGACAAAATTAGAACATGCTGGCTTTCGCGGTTTTATGATCGATTGGTTTCGTTCGTATCTAAAAAACAGATCTCAAAAAGTAAAAGTAGACAACATCAGAAGTGAATCACAGTTTAATAATTTGGGTGTTCCCCAGGGCTCAGTGCTAGGACCTACTCTTTTCCTAATATATATAAATTCTTTATTTAAGTTAAGATTCAAAGGTGCTTTAACTGCTTTTGCTGATGATGTTGGGTGCGTCTACGGATCAAGTAGTCGTTTGGATCTTCTTAGTGATATAAATTGGGACTTAGATTTATTAAGACTGTGGTTTGCCGACCATAAATTAGTAATTAGTTCGAAAACAAAAATTATGTTTTTTAGCCTCTCTTCTCAATCGAGTCCTGATGTAAATATTTGTTTTCATGCACCTGAATGCCAGAAATTCAGATTATATAATTGCTCATGTAGTTCAACGAATAGCTTCTGTTTTAATATTGACTGCAGTGAAAAATGTTTTGAGGTGGAAGTAGTGAACCAATTTAAATATCTTGGCTTAATAATGGATGCAAAAATGTCCTTCCTGCACCACACTGATTCGCTGAAAAAGTATTTTAGATCGACTGTGAGAAACTTTTATTACCTTCAAAAAGTTTGTTCTAAGAAACTGTTGAGCATTATCTATAATGGTATTTTCCAGTCTAAGTTGCAGTATGGTGTTACATGTTGGGGTGGTACTCATTTAAACAAAATTGAGCCATTATTAATACTTCAGAAGCGTATCATAAGGATAATGTGTAACAAACATCGTTTACATCCTAGTTTACCTCTTTTCAAGTATCTGAACATTCTTCCCTTACGGCATTTATACTGTTTCAAAGTGTTAAAAGTTTTTTTCTTTAGATCTGGTAATCTTAACTCTAGATTTCTTGACAGTCACAACTTGCGAATAAATTCAATGAACTTGGTTCCGATTCCCAGATACCGCACCACAGCATTGCGTAATTTTTACAGTGTAGCATCTTGTCGTATTTTCAACAAATTACCCCGAAATCTCAGAACAATAAATGTCTCTAGAAAAATTGAAAAAGATATAAGAAACTGGCTATTTTCAACCAAAAGAACTTGAATGCTTACTAAATGCTCAAACATAAATACAAAAAAACATGTATGTAGTAAAATTGAATTTTGTATAAGGCTATGTGTATATGAACTGTTATATTATCATTATGAAGGTTACCTCTTACTCATTGTACCTACCTCTGCTTGCAATTTTTATTTTCAAGGGTCAAGTTTTTCTTATCAAGAGTCACCCCACCCATATAAGATACATATGTATTTTTAAATTGAAGTGACATTAACACTGTTTTGTATAAATATAAATGTCACTAAATTTATTTTGATTAATATTCTGAAGTGTATATAATTGCTTTATTTAATTAATTGTTATAATCAAATTATATTGAATTCAAAATAAATTAAATCTACTAAATCTACTAAAAATCTAAAGTGGGTAAGGAGTAGGGATACTTAGCATGCATTCCTTCTAATTGAAAAAAAACCCTTTTTTAACACCTGTCGCTATTAGTATTTTGTTAACAGGAAAATAATTTTTACCATTCATGCAACCTTTCATTGACCACTGGGGCTTACAAATCCCTTTTACTCTTAATTTCTGATAAATTTTACCATGTGTTGTAAAAAATCAAAAAATTGAACAACAAATAAAAACGATGTTCGACCTCAGTGGTCAATGAAAGATTGCATGAATTTTATAGAAAAGAGTTTTCAAATTAAGAGAAATGCATGCACTGTATATTAGTTACATTATACAGGTGGTGTGTCTATCTTAAGCTCAACAAAGACGCTCACGAAAAACAAAAAATTAAAAATTAAAAAAAAATAATTTGCGCATTGTTGTCGCGAGTTTTCAAAAAAACATAAACACTTGTTTGAGAAGAAGTCGTTGGAAAACAGCTAAATATACCCACTCGCGCTGTGGAAAAAAAATAATACACACTCGAGTCGCAAATCCATCCTCTTATCTGTCCTAAGACCTTTGTGCTTAACTTCCTCTTTCTTATCCACTTTAGGAATAATATGACCATGCAATGCTTGCGGTAAATACACAAGGGCATCTTAATTTGTCCTGTTGTGCTGAATGTTAGAATTGATTTTTTGTACGCAAGCTGTCCTATGGGCATAACACCTTAGACAGTTTGCTTATAACGGAAATCAATTACTTAATTTGGACCTTCACTGCGTATAGCTTGTTGCCATTACTCTTTTCCCACCATGGTCGTGTTCAATGTTAGGAATGATATTGCTTGCCAGAACTTCCCCAATACGGACAACGTTCCAACTTTAACTTTACTTTAACTTCGTGTGGCTCAAATTCACTGTCCGCGAGCATGTCATTCACTATTGTTTTATTTACAGGAGTCCAAATCTCGTCAGTTATTCGACTTTTAAAGTTTGATGCGCTGTCTGATTCCTTCTCGGAAATTGTATCCCTTTGTTCTCGCACTGAAATTGTTATTGCGGGCGATTTACTGTATACTGGATGTTTCTGGGATATCTGCACATACTCTTGACTTGTTTCTTACTTCTCACCCTGATAAATACACCATTAGTGTAACTTCTCCATTTGGCACTTCACACCAGGACCGTTTGGCAATACGAGAAAGCCAACTGGGACGGCCTGAATATTCTTTACTCGATAGTGAAATTGATGCCAGTGCTGAAATCTTCACAATTGTGATTCTTCTAGGAATGCGTGCTTTTATTCCTAACAGAGTAAAAAGCATCAAGCTTAAAGTAAAGTCCTGGCTTAACTCTGAGTGTTAAGAAGCTATCAGGCTCAACGAAGTAAGTTTACGATCTTACAAAGTGGATCTTCTACAGTGGAAAATCGGAAAAAGCACAAAAACGGCAAGGAACTCATGCAAAGAACCAAATTTTTGCATGACCAAAAATGACGGCCAAAGATTCTGCAATGTCCCAAAGGCAGTACAAATTTTTGGTCATTTGTAAAGAATATTAAAAAACACCTCTATGCTGCCTTACAGCAACGTTGCTTTCCATGGGACAGATTCTTTTCAGCACTCGTACAGAAGCAAGAGTTCTCAAAGGTCTCGGTATACCCCCCATAAGCTATCTTCCGGATGGTTCAATAAACGTTGTATTGGACGGATTCAAGTCGAAATCCCACAAAATAATTATTGGTGTGCCCTAGGGCTCCGTTTAATCTCTGACTCTATTCCTCATTTTTATAAATGATCTTCCGTCAGTTATTTCTAATCCACTTTACTGTTTTGCTGATGACTCTACCCTCAGCTTCTCATATTCGTTCGATAATTCACGTCTTTCACCTTCGGACGTACAATTGCAAAGGTACCGTATGTCAAGCTCAATAAATTCGAATTTATACAGCATTGTCAAATCGTTTGGAGTTTAATGCTTCGAGAACTCAATGTTGTCTTCTGTCGTAAAAGCTAAAAATGGGGGTACGACAATGCCATTGTCCATGAATGGTTCTTGTATCGAAGAAACCGAAAAGTTATCACTACTCAGTATGTGTGTCATCGACGACCTCCATTGGAACGACCATACATTTGAGATCGCTAAAAATGCTCATCAGTTCACCCTTGAGCCCAATTTCAGACGTACAGTGAAATATAGGGATTCTTTTTTTAGCCCAAAAACACGAATCTGGAATAGTTTACCTGGCTATATATTCCCTTGCCATTTTAATTTTCCAGCATTCAAATCCAATCTAAATTGACACCTTCTGTCCTTCCACTGCCTATTATCCTAATGCTCGCGCAGAGTACTTCCATACATTAAATGGGAAAAAGTCCCTTGTGCGGGAGCTAATTATAACAAAAAATACAGGAAAAGGCCAATTATATTCAGGTACCTATTCATTGACCACTGAGGTTACAAACTCATGTTATTTTTGTTCGATATTTTGATTTTTTTAAAACATTGTAAAATTATTAAAAATCTCAAAAGGATTTGTTGGGTGGTCAATGAAAGGTTGCGAGAATTGTATGGGTCTTTTCCTGTCTAAAAAAATATAGTGATAGGTATAGAAAAGTTTTTCTTTGCCAATAAATTTGGTATAACTGCAGTCTAGTACCCCAAGAAAAATCGTTTTTGTACTTTATAGATATATGAATATTTATATCGATATATCGGGGAAAAAATATCGTTGATATATATCGATATATCGAAAAAAATATATTGTTATTTCGATATATTGATATTTTTTGACATCCCTAGTTGGTTTCATTCCGACAGCTATATCATTCCCTAATTCAGTTTGGTCCGAAAATGCATTTTTTTACAAAAACACATCTTATGTATTGAAGTTTTTGCATTAACTTTCTTCACCAAATTTTTACCTCGATAAAAGGGGAAAATACAAATTTGTGTGAACGCCGGCCGCTCTGTTCGTTTATAACAGCACTGTAAATTCGTCCTCCAATGCCTTATTATTCAACCTCTAATAAGAAAGCATGACACCGCTATCCTCCCCGCTCCGGAATGTATTCAGCATAAGGCGAAAAAGGCAATGCTTAGTTTATTTATATAAAATTATAACTGACACATTAAGTTAAATCTCATAAGGCAGAGAAAAATTATTAATTAATAATAATATATGGTTGCAAAATAACTTTTAAATGACAACATTTGTTTTTATATAAAAGTGAATTTCAGAAGATAAAAAGGCAAAAAAATAAAATATAGCTAATAAAATAAAACAAATAAATAATAGATTCCCCTCTGTACTAAAAAAGAAAAAAATGTAAAAAGAAAAACATAGCTATAATCATATGATCATAATTTTCAGTTATTTAATCTATAAATTAATTGGCGTGACAGCTCCTTAAGGAGACAATGCAGTGACGTTCACTCGAAGGTGCGCAGGTGTTCACCGCACACTCTACTTAAATCTTAATTTTTCAGTTGAACCCAATTAAAATATCTTTGTCTTCTTATTTATTTTGTTTTGGATATTCTATCTACAAGAGACAAAAATAATTTAGAACTACTTTTACAAAAAGTTCCAAATCTAACTTCCATTCAAACAAAGTATCTACAAATTAACTTTAAGGTATTTTCATGATTTTGGCGCACTAAGTTTAAGGAAATCCACGTACAAGAAAGTTGAATCCAACGAACTCGAAATTCATTTTCCTTTATAAATGTACATGGCTTGGTTTTCAACAGAATCAAGAGCACCACACGAACACCGTCACCGTCTATAATTCGGATACTTCGAATCGTGCCGCTCGATGCTCGAATCGAGCACCTCGATGGCTGCTCATGGACAATTCATTCTCTTAGTCAAATAGGATAGGATGTTCTCCACACTTCAGCGCACCGAGCTCAAGCAAATTCACGTACAAAGAAAAATGAAGAAAACGAACGCGAAATTTGTTTTCCCTTATAAATCTATATGGCTTGGTGTGCAACAACATCAAGCGCACCACCGTCTTTTATTATGATGGCTGTTCATGGAAAAGAATTCATTCTCTCAGTCGAAGATACTTTTTGTTTTTTGCAATTTGAAAAATGTTGTAGGTAATTTGGTACACATTGTAGTTCATGTAATTCTATACAAAAAAGATTACGACACTTTTTATGACACTTTTTATAGTTAATAGTTTTGGAGAAAAAAAACGGTCGCAAACATTGGGTTGAAGTACATTTGGTGAAGAAAATGTAATAAATGTATGTTTTCGAGTGTCAAAATCCCACAACACTAAACGGTTTCTTGTAAAAATGAGGTTTGGCATAACACGCGTTAGGTCCTAATGAATTATTGGTAAAAGTATTTTGAAAATAGTGGGACGTTATTTTCATTTTGAGTTAAAAAAATTTGTTTCAGATTTTGTTGTGCAGTTTTTAGATTTTGATAATACTCGTATACAGCTGAAAGTCAAATTTTGAATTAAATTTGTAAGTAATTATACATAATTAGAAAAAAAAGATATTACAAATTTTGGAAATTATGTAGAATTAATTTGTTAAGCTTCCTGGATCTTTTCAAATATAAAAATTTAATAAAAATCCAATAAGCCGTTACGACGAAGAAAGACGTAAATTAAAAAAACAATGTCATATGAAAGTTACCGTTGTTAATAGACTTTTATTGCAAATAATTTTTCTATGCACATAAGTAATAATGAAGTGTCTGTTTTTAAATTCAAAATAACAGCTTTTTACTTGATTTATACGAAAGGATATACAGTACTTATAACAAAAACACCATTTAAATTTTTTTGTCTGTATGTCTCTCTGTCTTTTTGTCTGTTTGTTTTGGGTAATCTCGGTACCGGCTTCACCGATTTGGACGGGACTTTCACTGGCAGGTAGCTGATATCCTAAGGAGTAACTTAGGCTCCATTAATTACTCACTAGGTTTTTTTTTTACGGTGAAAGATGAAAAATCTTCATATACACCATAGGCCCGTACCAATGGTAGTGTGAGATTCTTACTCACTAAAAAAACACCTTCATTTGTTTATTCGACTACAAATAAGTTGCGTTATCAGGTAGTTCAATCTTCATTTTCATTAATCACGTTTGGCAGGGAGCTCTCCATCGAGGGGACCTGCAATACCGCATAATCACACGGTTATGTCTTGCTACGCTAGGTCAAACGGTCTCGTTCTCCGAAATCGGCGTACAAAATTTGTCTCTTCAAAGGCCCGCTGTATGCTTCTATTACGTGCTTAAAACTTAGTGGTAGATTTTTTAATTTCGTCGTTGACAGTTTCCATACACAGGTCTCTGTGTAAATCGCTGTTTCTTATGTACCATGTTGCACCAACAATGGCTCTGAGGACTTTATTTTGAAATGTTTGCAGTGTTTGTATATGGCTTGGTTTAGCACAACCCCAAAGTTGTATTCCGTAAGTCCACACAGGTTTTAGCACTTGCTTGTAGATATGCAGTACTTAGATTTGAATTTATTCCAATTAGCCAGTTTAGTTCTCGTCACTTAATATCGAGTTCGTCTCTAGGGATTTTTCAATTTCATTTGTTATTCTGTATACTTGATCAATTGTTGAGTGGTTATTTCTAAAACCGAATTGGTGTTCGGGAATAAGCCGTTTCTCTTCTACAATTGGAAGTAGGCGCTTAAGTAATAATTTCTCGAATAACTTAAAAATTATTGGAAAGAACGATATTGGTCTGTAAGACTTCTTTTCATTAAGAGTTTTGCCTGGTTTTGGGACCATAATGAGTTCGGCAACTTTCCATTGCCGTGGAACGTACGCAAGCCTAAACGTGCTTTTAATCAGATGTTGGATTTTAGTGATTGATTTTCTCGGTAATTCTTTAAGAATGGGTGCATTTATCAAGTCATATCCGGGAGCTTTTTGTTTTTTGTTGCTTTCTTATAGCATCTTAAATTTCTGAAAATGTGACATCTCGAATTCGGAAGTTTTTAAAGGTCCAATGAGTAGCACCGGGTTCATTCAACAACTCCTCACCGTCAAAAAGTTTGAAAGTTTCCTCGAGGTGATCGTCAAACAGATCTGCCTTTTCTTTGTCTATTGTTTTTTCGAATTGGTGCTGATTGTAACTTGGGTTATTTAACACCTTAAATAGCCTTCCGCAGAGAGTAATTCGTACTTTATTCTGCGGAAAGAACTTCGAGAACAGTAGATATCTAACGGTTTTTTGAATCTCTGATTGAATTTTTCAGTTTACTGGAGAGGTGATTCAAAAGAGTTTTGTGTTGAGGAGCGCGGGATTGCTGCCATTTCTTACTTGCTTTTCTTTTTTCAAGTATTAGTTCTTTAATTTCAATTGAAACATTTTACTCATTGGGAATTGAATTTCTGCTATTTTGCGGAGTGTTTTTTCCAGGCAGCATCTTGGGCGATTTTAATAAATCTGTTGACTTTATCTTCGAATTCAAACGAAGCTTGCAATGATACTTCAAGTGTAATAGCCTCTTCGCAATCTGCACGAAATCTTTCTGAATGCATTCTATTGTTAGTCAAAAATGACGCACTTTCCTTCATTATTACGCTTCCGCTTACTGTCAACATGACTGGTGAGTGATCAGTAGGAAGATTTTATTTAAACCCTTTGCGATAAAAAAGTCAAGTTGATATGGACTTTTAGCTACGTCCGTAGGCCAGTAAGTTGGTTTTCCGGTTGCATCTTCATCCCCAAAACGTATATTTTGAAATAAAGTCACCGCTTATAATAAACTTAGAATCGAGAGCTTCAATTATATATTATAATAATAATAATATTATTATAATAATAATATTAATATTATATTGATGCAATACCATTTGTGGAACGTCTGTATTTTATATTGACTGCACAAACTTGCATTTTCTTAAGTTCGATTGTTAACTTTAAGGAATGGTCAATGTTTTCTCTTATAAATAGAGAGGATCCACCTCTTACTCTATCAGATGGGTGATACGCATGATAGGCAGAATTACCTTTTATATTGATTACGGTTTCCTTTTTTAAGTGTGTTTCAGAAATCAGGCATATGTCAATTTTTCGTTTGACAATTGTATTTCTAATTCATCCATTTTAAAAGATAGGCCATTGGTATTCCATGTAAAAATTTTAAACAACTTGTCCATTTTCATAATTAATTACGTATTGTTTGAGCCATTAGTTGCAGCATGCTCAATTTTTCCAATATTATTTTATTTGTCCTATTTTGCTCTTCAAATTTTTGAAGAATCAAAGAAAATACTTGATGAAGCGGGTCTGGGGAGCTCGTGCTTGGAGTTGGGTTTTGTGACAACACTTGCGTATAGGTCATTTAATATATTTTTGTCTTCTCCTTTATGGATTTTGTCTTCTTCACTTTAGGCTTTTCGTTTAAAGCTTTGTGTTCGACCTCATTCTTTCCGCTTCTCTTATTAACATCTGGCTTTTGTTTTTTACCTTGATTCGGTCTTACATTTTTTTTTGTTTCACGCCTTTTTTGGATTTCTTTTGCAACCTCACAGCCGCAATAGTTTGCCGAATGATTACTTTTACGATTCGCGCATATAGCTGAAGACTGCTTGTCAAGATGGCATTCTTCCGAGGGATGATTACCTCGCATTTGACGCAACGTGGATCCTTCTGACAGTACGTTTGCGTGTGATTATAACCCTGACAGCGTTTGCACTGTGGAATCATTCGTGAGTTTCTCCTCTACGGTTCAATTTTAAGGACAATGTTCATGGTTGTCCTTATTTTGTAAATATCGTTTATGTTTTCGTTTTTGTCAAAGCTAAGCATGGATAGCGGAAGTGCTCGCTTATTATAGATATTTCTATTTTCTTCCAATTTTTGTTTTCTTTCTTTATAATATTGATAACATCAATGATCTTAAAGCCTTTTGATTTTAAGTCCTTCACAATATCTTCTTTTGTACACGAAAGATGAATTCCCTGGCTACGACAGGTACGGGTCTATCTCGCCTACTTGAATATGTGCACCATTCAATATTTGTATCATTAAGTCTTAAAAATAACAATTGAGAAGTGTCGGGATCGCTTAAATTATCTTTCCACGTATTATTATCCAAAGAAGTAACTTTGAAGTTTGATTGTACCGTTTTTAAATAATAGGTAACAACTTGTTTGCCTCCTCCGTTTGCCCGACGATGTTGATCGGGGGTGGGAGACTTGATTTTGCTGCTAGTTTTGCTGCTTGAAGTTAGTTAGATCTTTAATATAGAGAGTACTTTATTGTCATCCTCAAGAATTTTTGTTTTCGCTGAGTCCTGTTTTGCACCTGTTGGTGGCTCCGGAGGACTCTACTCCCCGGAATTTTTCGATCTGGATGGTGGTGATCTTTGTACCCTTTAAGGGGTTTATTAAATACAATAAATGGCTCTTCCAGAATCCATAGAGCCGACCTCCAAAGAGGATGGATTCTCCAGTGAACCTGGACTGCCACCTATGGTAGTGTATCTATTTGTTTTGCTCATTGCATCATTTTATCATTTGTTGTTTTTTTGGTGCGCGAGTGGAATTTAATTTCCCACTTACCCTGCATTAATGGAGACCATTAATGTCGAGCATTCCTCTATCCGCCATTTGAGGCCCCGCCCGTTAGGGGAAAAACAGAAAAACCCGTGTCGTTTTTTTTTCAAAAAATTCTTATTTATAAACCGATTTTGACTGGACTTTCACAGGCAGGGAGCTCATTTTGAAAGGAATAACTAAAGCTCTTTGAATTACCCGTAGGTGGCGCTGGGTTTACTCATTTTTGAAAATAAGCTATTTTTTTTATAAAATTAAAGCTAATACCATAGAAAAAAGAACTGCGACCCGTACCGACCATGCCCTGCAAACTCTGAAATTTTATTTTGTGTATGTGAATACCTGTGAGAAGCAGCCAATCAGCCATGCGTTTCGTGCCCACAAAAACGCAAACGTATTAGTAGTACCATAAGAAATGTATAGGGTCCGGTACACATATGTCGCTGGCTGTGCATTTTTCAGTTTGTAGGCGAAGAGAAAATTATCCTCTCAGTATTTCTTAATGGATATATGACATGTACTGTCAATTTTACTCCTGAAATAAAATTTCAAGGAACCACACAAGCCAAATTTGAACATAATCAAATCAGTTTAGTCGTTTACTTTACAGATCGTTATACACCCAGATGGACCAGACAGATATTTTTTGTCACTAACTTTGTATGGCTTCTCTGTTATTTTGATGTCGCTTTTGATTGTTATCTCACTGTTTTTTTAATGAATCCTAAACTTGCCTTATAGTACCTGTAATCACAAGTAAAAAAGTCCAAAAACTACAAAAATAAATTCCACGACTGGATCGCTTGTACTTGCTCATAGGTGTCACGTTGTAGAACAAAATTTAAGAAAGTTAAAGTGAACAACAAAGCATTTATTCGATTTTTGTGACTTTTGATTGTTTGAATAAAGTACGTTGTTAAATTGTATTGAGTGAAATAATTTAAACGCCATTTATTATTAAGAAATGTAAAATCGTGTGATTTTTTTTCAAAATCGTAGGAGCAGTTTTTAAATAAAACAGTTTTTCTTAACAACTTTTTTTTTTTGAAATACAAACTCAAGCACAAAAATAACATACATTTAAAAACAAAATGAAAAAAGAATTACTTACCCGTTTTCAAAATATTGATTTAAAAAAAAAAATTGTAATTATTAAAATTACAAAAAAAAAAAGTTTTCGAAAAAAACTAATGCGAAATAACTAAGGCTACCTACATCTTCTTGAATATCAATTTTAATAGTAATATATCAACAGTTTTCGAGAAAGTCGAAGAAAAAAAAAGGTCCTATGGGAGGTAACGTTTTCAGCCCACCATATTACTTCTTTTTTTCACTAAAATATAATGCTTACCAACAGTAGTCCACTGATTTTTTTTTCATAAAAATGAAGCCGTTTGCGAGAAAAATTAAGCTTTTACATAACGATTTTGCCAGTAACTCAAATATGTTTCTCTAACATCGAAATGTCGTGGTTGATTATCTCAAAATTATTATAGTACCCATAATCGCAAGTACAAATTATCAGAACAGATGCAGCAAAATCGATCCCTGTAACGATTTCTCAAGAACCAACCCAATATGATTTACTCAAACCATTGCAAAATTGGTAAGAGATAAGAATAACGC
Organism: Platycheirus rosarum; assembly: GCA_963971375.1. Classification (NCBI taxonomy): domain Eukaryota; kingdom Metazoa; phylum Arthropoda; class Insecta; order Diptera; family Syrphidae; genus Platycheirus; species Platycheirus rosarum. Next base: position 194,610,437 of record OZ020507.1, on the reverse strand, counting down.
GGGGAAAAAAGCTCGTAGATTTCCAACAACTTAAAACTGCATTGATTAAAAAAAATTGCAAAAGTGTAAAGAAAACCAATTTAGTCGAAAATATCCTCTTGGTAAAATTTTGTCAAGACTATGAACTCATCTGTTCACTTTCCTCAGATCATTTCATAAACAAAAAAGTGCATTCGTAAAACAAAATGCATTTTTATGCTTGACAGGCATTTTTCAGGCAACCTATTTGCAATGTATGACTTGAACTATTATATTTGATATATAATAATTTTCATCTGTTAAACAATTGGGTACAGATCGTTTTATGGTGGTATCTCCTTCTATATTGTAGTGCCTTCTGAAGTTTCAGCAAAAATATAAGTTTAACGCTCAATCAATAATTTATTGTAACAAAACACCGGGCACACTTTGAATTATTTGTAAATTCTTTTTTTGTGCATTCAGCAGCATTCACAAATTGTAAATTGACTTAGGCTAAGAATATTTTTAAATTTAAATATAGGTGGAAAACAAAATTGATTCCAGATAGCAACAAAACCAAATCCAAGACTTTTATTTTGTTACGGTAAATTTTACCGCAACAAAAACTACCCTTCGGTCGTTCTTTTCCCTTTTCTTTTTTTTCGTTGCGGCTGCAAAATATTGGCGAAGTTGAAGGCAACCATGGTCTCATCAACCAATGGTGTACCTAGCCAATATTTTGCAAAAGTAACAAACGCAGGTGTTCGAGTTCCAGCACGGTTCTGAAGCGAGAAGAAAGCCTTAAAAATAACGAGTCAAGTGGACTCTTACCAACATAACTCAATCCATCTATCAATCTATGTTTTTTATTTAAATTTAGAGAAACGTAATTTTAAAATTATTTTAAAATGACGTAAATTTATTAATGTACAAAATGGGTTTTTAACGCATATAAGGTTAGGTTTAAAAAAAAAATTGAAAATTATTTAAAAGTAACGCTCCTCTCTGTATCTCCGAAAATAGTTGTGGTAAATTAATTCACGTTTCGAATCCCGCGTGTTAATAGTAGAGTAGTAGGAAAAAGCCTAGTTGAGACTTCTTCTCGATTTTATATCTTTTTCAATTTTTCTCGAAAATAGATAGTTGAGAAGGGTTTGAACTCGTCCATTATGTTTCGACAAGTATTGGAAACACATCCAACAACTTGTGGATACCGTATTTGTGTGTGTGAGAGTAAAGTTTCGTTAGATCTCACAACGGTGGCTCTCTTGGTTAGCATCAAGCTTCCAGGAAGCCAGCACTGCATAATTTTTTGCCGTTATTTTTGGTTATGCAAAAATTTGGTTCTTTCAATAACGGAGTTGCATGAGTTCCTTGCTTGTTTGTACTTTTTCGGATTTTCCTCTGTAGGGTTGGTTTTGTAAGATCGGAAACTTACTTTTTTGAGCCTGATAGCTTCTTTACACTCAGAGTTAAGCCAGGACTTTTCTTTAGGCTTGATGCTTTTTACTCTGTTAGGAATAAAAGCACGCATCTCTAGAAGAATTAGATTTGTGATCATTTCAGCACTGGCATCAATATCACTATCGAGGAAGCAAAGTGACCAGTTAAAATTTCGGAAACAAATATTCAGGCCGTCCCAGTATTGCCAAATGGTCCTGGTGGGAACTTTTTCTTAAACTGGATGGGTGGAGGACGAGAAGTTAGCAAAACTGATACAATGGTCCGAAGTGCCAAATGGAGAAGTTACACTGATGGTATATTTATCAGGGTGAGAAGTAACAAACAAATCAAGAGTATAGATGGCTTGACCAGCAACATCCGGTATACACGTTGGCACATCGATTAGTTGGTAAGGTACGATGTAACCCGGGAAAGAGGTCGACATACCTTCCTTCAGATGTTATCTGACCAGAAAAGCGGACCCAATTGGAATTATGTACATTGAAATCGCCGGCAATGACGATTTCAGTGCGAGGACAAAGAAAAACAATTTTGGAGACAGTGCATTAAAATCGTTACAGTGCATTAAACTCGTTACAAGTCGAACTACTGTCGAGATTTGGACTCATGTAAATAAAACAATAATGAATGACGTGCTTGCGGACAATGAATTTGAGCCACAAGAAATTAATATCCGTGTTGGAACATTACCCGTATGGGGGAAGGCTCTGGCAAGCAATATCATTCCTAACACAGACCACGAGACCATGATGGGAAGAGAGTAATGGCACCAACCTATACCCATGTAGATCAAGTTCTGATAAATCAGTATTTACTTCAACCTGAAATTCACTTAATGCCAAAACAGCTGGCCTGTATTGAACAGTGAAGACGTACACGTGAAAAAATTCTTTCTTAAACCGCGAACATACCATTTTAAAAAATACATACATTCAAAACACAACTCTGACAATGTCGAACTGTGTAGGGAAGGTCCAAATTAATTTCTGCCATAAAAAAACTGTTTTAAGTGTTATGCCCCTAAGACAGCTTGCATACAAAAAATCAATTTAAACATTCAGCACAATAGGACAAATTCAGATGTCCTTATCTATTTACCACAAGCATTGAATGGTCATACAATACCTACAGTAGATAAGAAAGAGTCAATTAAGCACAAAGGTCTGGGGACAGATAAGAGGATGTATTTGTGACACGAGTGTGTATTATTTTTTCTTCCACAGCGATATTGGGTATTTTTTTCTTGCTTCCAGCGACGCGAGTGGGTATTATTTTATTGTTTACAACACAAGGGGTATTATATCATTTTCTCAAACGAGTTTTGTTTTTTTTTTTTAACACTCGCGACAACAATGCAAACATTATTTTTGTTCGACTTTTTTATTTTTGCGCGCACCTCACGTCCGGCCTTGGCGAGCTTAATATCAACACTGATGATGATCCTCCTACTGCTGTTTCAGAAACAGAATGTGACTGCATGGCCTAGCCAGCTTTTGAAAATGGAACTTTTCTAAGTACTTTATTTTCTTATTCATGAGGAAACGTTAAGTTATTTTTTTTTGCTTACATTATTTTTTTTCAGGAAGAAACTGGGCATTCAAATATGACAGAGGACCTTAAAACAGACTACTCTTAAAGACTTAATTAATAAAGGCTGAAGTTATGAAGGTATATTACTTATATCACACTGAATAAATTCTTTTAAAAAAATATAATTTTTTTTAATAGAACGTGGAAAAAAAAATAACGAAATAATCAAGCTCTGTTGTACATGATATGCAAGGTCAATATGTCTCTGTCTTGTGTAGAAAAAACTGGATTAAAAATTCAGCAATTGCAGCGAAGATATTAGCAACACGGAGAAATACAACCGACATGATAACTTCAGCCGGGTTGAGTGTCACAAGAGACGTGATATCCCTCCTTACCCCATTCAAGGAAGCAACGGAACAAATCAGCGGTCACCAATATGTAACCGCTAGTCTAGCAATTCCCATTGCAAATTTACTTCAAAGAGAACTTGGACAAATGAAGCCCTGTACTGAAGTTGCAGTTGCTTTTCAGGAGAGTTCACGAGCAATAATGTTTCAGACTTGAACTTCTCAAGAAAAACATACATCCCGCTAAAGCAAAAAAATTGAACCCTCGCTTCGAACAGATTAATTTTAATTCCTCCCAAACGGTTTCCACAGCTACTGCAGGATTGGCAAGAAGTTCGGTTGCACCACAGACGCATAGGTCAACTTTCACCTGAACTTATAGCTAACACCGGCGCAGGGATTAAAGTCTCAACTTTTAGTTTTGGGACTCATGTCCCACAGAAGCGGGACTTAAGTACCAACATTAAATTTGGGACTTATGACCCACGTTGGTGAGACATAAGTCCCAATTTTTGTTAGGCGAACATGAGACAAAAGTCCCTTATTCGATAGGATAAAGTATTTAATATGGAACTTAAGCTACCACTTAAATGAAGGCTCTGTGAAGTAAGGCCACATGAAATGAGCTCCCAAACCAACAAAATTAAATAACGCCCCAAAATTTGGCGCTTCTCTTTTTCTTTTGATTCTTCATCTTCAAACATAGCTTTTTTCGGAGGCATATCGACACATCTCAATTTTTTCAAAAACTACAATAGCTAGGCGCGATTTTTAACAACTTTTTTAATATTCGCTTATGATTTTCAAAACAAGCTTCAAATTGCCTAGCTATTGTGAGAAAAGTTGAAAAAGTTGAGTGAAGTTTCCTTCTCATATCGTGTTATTTTTGACAGATACATTCATTTGCTTGTATTGTATTGATTTTTACTTATAAAAAAATATATGCGTAGAGATAGATATTAAAAAAAATATTTAGAAAATATAACTTTCTAAACAAAACACACACAAAACACTTTTGCGAATAGATTTTTAACACATACGCAACCTTTCTTTTCAGACAAAAGCTATGTTTTACTTTGTCAGTTTATTTCAATGTGCAGCCAATAGTTTGCAGTAATGCAAATGCGATCTTCCCTCAATGTGAAAAGGCACTAACCAATCTATCTGATAACAAACAAGTTGAGCCATAGGGATTTACCGCAATGGATGAACTGAATCGACTGTAAAGTGGGGCAAAGGAAACACATGTGGGGATGACGCTCACTAGTTGTGATATCTGATAGCATGCGCTTTAGGCTTTCTTTTTTTTAACTTATTGGGACCACTTAGGTTGCGTTTGTATTTTTTTGTCGTTGCACCCACCAAGGTGGGATATAAGTTCCAAATTGTAAGACTGGGATACCTCTGTCCCGGGGACTTATATCCCTGCGCCGCGAACACCATAATCCCAAAGTCAGAAAATGTAACTGCGTCGTTGTGGTCTGTACATGAACAAATTGCTAGAGATATTGCGAGTACCAGTTCCAGTTCAGCATAAACCAGCAATGGCATGACCAGTGAATTGAAGCAATATCTTGATCAGAATATCATACCGAGAAAAAAACCCCACAAAGTTCTGGTTTGACTGTCGCCATTTCACCGAAGTTCTATCAAAAATAGTACTAAAGTACTACTTGACACCAGCTGCATCTTCAATTTCATCAGAGAGGGTTGCTTCTGCTGTAAATCTCATAGAAATAAATAAATTAATTTATTTCTTAATTCCATTAGTTTATTTTATTGAATAAAATATGAGAATGTTTTTTTTTTATCTTTTTTTTTATCTATTTGTCTGTCAGCCTGTTTGTATAACGAATGGCAACCTAAACGGCAAAACTACGTTCATATTTGGTAACTTTGCTTCTTTTAGTATTCCTCAAAGGAGTTTTTTGAAATTTTATTCTAAGGGCTAAATATAAGGGTAAGTGCAATATAACCGATAAAGAAAAGATTATTTTTCTCGAAAATGGCGCCAAAAATTTTGAGTAAAATGTTTAAAAGTATTCTTGTAGGCATTGCCAGTCATTTAATCACAACCATATTAGAAAAAGTTTATTAATGGTACCTTTCATAAGAATGTTCATGCCAGCTTGTCGTGGGCATTTTGTTATGAATAAGTACCACATCATTTTAAAAGAACAACTTTCTGTTCAAAAGGAATGCATGTTTGCCACACTTATTTTAATTCTCTTATTATCTAATCTAACTCGTCTCTTCAGTATAACCTCATCTTTGGTGAACTCTTTCTTTCTTCGCCGTTATCCTCCACTCACGCAGCTCCAGTATATGTTAGGCTTATTCGTACCGTTCACTCGTACTCTCCCTTTTTGCATTTGGCTGCAGAAGTACCTTTGCTGAGACACTGATCTATATCAATATCGATTTCAACTTGATTTCAGTACATCTTCATTTTGCCTACACATCATTCGCTGTTCATGGGAGTTTTCGGTTTTCGTCATCGTCGTCATGCGAGATCTCGATGTATGATCATCCCATATAATGTAGGAAAGCTTTTTTGCTGATTGAATTTTCGTCGTTTTATATTAAAAACAGCCAATACACTTTTGAATTATATATTCACTGCTTTGAATTACAAAACGTAATTCGAATAAAGTTAAATCGATTTTTAGATAAAGTTATTATACGTCGTTAACATACTTCTATAGTTTATACACGAGCACTTTATATTAAATTTAACTCGTTGCCGTGGGATAAACATTGTTCCTGTTAGAAAACTTATTCTTTTGGAGCGGGATGCCCGATGCTTTGTTAATTTAAATTGAAACTATATTCAAAATAAGCTTTTAAATAAACCAATATCTGTTTGGGAACATTTTTGAAATTTATTTTTATTTGATAGTGCCCCGTTTCTTAGTGGTTAGTGTGTCAGACTGCTAAACAAACGGGGCTGGGTTCGAATTCCGCTCAGAGCCCCCTTTATACGCGGTACTGCCTCTTGTGAAAAACTGAGAAAATCCCAAAGAGTAAAATTTGCCTCGAAAAACTGCATCTCATGCAGTTTGGTCTCGGCGGAAAATTGTAGTTCCCTTCCATTCTTGGAGATTCACAAAACACACACAGGAAAAGTTGAGTTGAGAGTATAAGTCACTAGGCCTTGGCTACTTAAGGATCTGTCGCGCCAATAAAAACCGAACCATATCTATTGAGGAACTAAAACAACAAAGAGTTCCACCAAAGGAAGCACCACTCGGATAAGGAATTAGGTGGAGTCTAATGCGACGGAGCTAAAGTGTCGTCTATGAACTCTACAGTTCTATTTTAAACATATTTACGGAACTAAATAGAAGTTTTAGCTCTTACTGAGGTGAAATTAAAGATTTATATATCACTGCATAAAAAAAAATTCCCTCGCTTTTGGGAACTAATATGTAATCAATCAATTATCATATGGGAAATGGTTCAAGATTAACCAAAATTGAAAAATTGAATGATTTGCTATCGTTCAGACATTTGTAATGCGATTGCTATTCACATTGGCAAATCGAAGGTGAACACAGAGACAGTTCACAGTTCAATGATGACTTGTCAAACTTTTCTGAAAGTGGATTTTTGTACTTTAATTAAAACCAAACTTTTCGAAAACAGAACAAAATTCAAATTATATGTAAATTTTAGTGACATTTGCGAAATGCCCTATATTGTTAATTCCAAAATGTGATCTAGATAAAAAAAACTGTTCTTTTTTTAAATAAATGCAAAATTACCAAAATAATAAAAAAATATTCTATGCCAAATCCATACTCACGTATTCCCTCTGTTGAAACCAATTCAAATATGAAAGCCAATAAGTCCTACAGGAAAGATAATGCACAACCTTCTAAGAGAAGAAATATATGGGCATGTGCTTATCAAACACTCAGATGTTAGGTATTTAAAAAAAAAATATATTTTGTTTGTAGCAAACATGCTTTATTGAGCAAAATAGAAAAATAAAAAATATTATTGTTTTGATTGTGAACAGGAAAACTAAAAGAAAAATACAGTCCACATTTGTCGAGAAATCTGAGCTTTCAAACACCCTCTAATTTTTATGTAGCGATATTACTACATTTTGATCTCACCTCTGAATGGAACAAATATTTTTTAATATATTCAATATTTACTCTAACGCTTTTAAGTCACCCATTAAATGTTTTGACAAAATACATATCATACCTTAATTATGGTGGCGCTTTAGTCCGGGCTGGACCTGGGACTCAACCAACAAACTTCTCCAGCCAGCTGCCTTCAGTTTCGTACGTGGAGTCGTTTTGGGTCCTCTTCCACTTGTGTGCGCCACCTGAGTCTCGGTCTTTCTCTACTGTACCGTCCTTCTGGGTGGAATCGAAGATTTTTTGGGCCGAAGCATTGATGTCCATCTGCTCTTTATGACCCATTCATCTGAGACGTTGAATTTTTACTCATTTGACAAGGTCTGTGTCGCTGTACAGCCGGTACAGTTCTTCATTGTATCTTCTTTTCCAAGGCTTCCTCATCCGCTTTTGACAACGTCCATGCATCTGCACCATAGAGCATGACTGGGATCATGAGGGTCTTATAAAGGGACAATTTAGTTGCCCGAGAGAGGGCTTTGCTACTCAATTGCCTTCTTAGCCCGAAGAAGCAGTGGCAAGAGTTATTCTTTGTTTGATTTCAGCGCTGGTGTTGTGGTCTAAATTAATAGCGGAGCCCAGGTAGACAAAGTCCCTAACTACCTCAGAGTTATAGTTGTCTTCCGTCTTAATTCTCACAAAAGAGCTATTGATATCACGCTGTGTTCTTCCGATAATGTCAATATCGTCAGCATGTTCGTGTAACTAGACCGACTTTGGAAGAATCGTGCCTCTGTTTTGGCGTGAGAGTCCTGCTCTTTTCTTTCAAGTATGGGCAAATTCTTCTAACCATCTTCAGCTTCAGTTCGAGTTTTATAGCTTTGACAGTTTCTTTTTACCTTTTGGTAAAACTTTCGAACTTCATCCCTGCAATAGCAGCTCTGCTTTTCTCGATCGCGGGTTTCTCATGATCCTTTTATTTCTTTCTGAGCAGCCGGTGTTAATCTTTCATCTTCAGCTCAAAGAGCGCATGGGCAGTTCTAATCCTTCTTTGCAGCGCGACTATGTATGCTTCTTGTTCATCTGCATGTGCTTGCCGAAACTCATCATCAAACCATTGGTTTCGTTGTGGTGGCCGTGTAAAACCCCGCACTTTAGAGGTGGCTTCTTTGACGGCATTTGGTAATGATTCTCAATAGTTAATGCTGGCGGTAATGGATTTGAGACTCAATCGGAAAGGGTAATGGAGACTTCTTGCGAATGCAGCCATCCTACTTTAAACTTATTCACAGTATTACCTCTTTTTGGCGTTGGTCGGAATATCCTCAGTCGTACCTTTGCTACAACAAGGTAGTGGTCCGAGTCAATGTTTGCCCCTCGGAAAGTTCGGATATCCATCATACTGGAGTAGTGATTTGCATCGATCGCAATGTGGTCAATCTGGCTGACAGTTAATTGAACAAGGTATCTCCATGTCCATCTCCATGTGTGAATTTTGAAATGTGGGAACTTGGTAAAAGCTATTACAAAATTTCACCCCGCAGCAAAGTCAATTAGCCTGAATCTGTTATCGGATGTGGTTTCATGCAAGCTGTGTTTTCCAATAGCAGAAGGGCCTACTTGTTTCCCTTTTAATGTAACACACTGGGTGGGTATTCGGAAGATAAGGAGGGGAGAGATAGGAGGTGTCGATTAACATCGGTTTTGAAAGTTTGCAGATCAAAATGGCAAGGGAAAATCCCTCCGGGTAAACTATTCAAAACTCGTGTTGTTCGGCTAAAAAAAGAATCCCTATATTTCACGGTACGTCCGAAATTGGACTCCAGGGTGAACTGATGAGCATTCCTTGCGAGACGAGTATTAAGAGCGAAACTTTTAAGGGGAGGAATGCAACTGGCTACTTCGAGTGAAAATTTTTTGTAAAAGAAACGATAAAATAAGGAAAGACATGAAACATTGCGTCGGTGTTCGAGAGAGGTTATTGATTCAGTGGCAGTTCTATTTCCTATTAATCTTAACACTCTATTTTGTATTCTATCAAGCAGGTGAAGCGATGTTTGTGAAGCAACTGCCCAGAGGTGGGAGCTATACTCGAGTTTAGGGTGTATAAACGCTTAATAAATTGTATCCAGGTCAGACGGGGAAAAATACTTCTTACACCGATACAGAAAACCTAAGCACTTAGCAGCATTCTTAGCGATCTCAAATATATGGTCGATCCAACGGAGGTCGTCGTTGACACACATACCGAGTACTGAGAGCTTTTCAGTTTCTTCGATGTAAGTGCCATTCATGGACAATGGCGTTAGGGGTATGTTAAGCTTTAACGACAGAAGACAGCATTGAGTTTTCGAAGCATTAAACTCCACACGATTCCTATTACCCCATTTGACAATGCTGTATAAATCGGAGTTTAATGAGCTTCACATATGGTACCGTTGCAATTGTACGTCCGAAGGCGAAGGACGTGAATTATCGAACGAATATGAAAAGCTGAGGGTAGAGTCGTCAGCAAAACAGTTAAGAGGATTAGAAGTAACAGACAGAAGATCATTTATAAAAATGAGGAAAAGAGTCGGAGACAGAACAGAGCCCTGGGGTACACCAGCATTTATTTAATGGGAATCAGACTTGAATCCGTCCAATACAACTTTTATTGAACGGTCCAGAAGATAGCTTCTAATCCAACGAACAAGTGTATCATCGATCCTAAAAGCACGCATTTTCGATAAAAGAGCTTCATGCCAAACTCTGTCAAATGCCTTGGAGATATCAAGAGCAATAATCTCACTTTCACCAAAGCGATGTAAAGATTTGTTTCACTGTTCGGTAAGATATGCCATCAGATTACCAGTGGAACGGTTGCTGCGGAAGCCGTACTGACGGTCATGGAGAAGCTTTCGATCTTCGAGATATTCCTTAAGTTGACGCTTAATCAGTGTTTCCATGACCTTAGAAAGAAGGGATGTCAGTGCTATGGGTCAGTAGGTGGAGGGGGAGGATGGGTCACCTTTCTTAGGGACAGGCTAGACAAATGCTGTTTTCCATCTTCTAGGAAAGATTCCAGAAGAGTAGGAGCGATGGAAAAGCTTACGCAGTGGCTTTGCCAGTGTGGAAGAACACATCTTCAGAAGAATCGGGGGTATACCATGCTGGCCAGCGGATTTGTGTATGTCGGGTAAGGAGGGGCAACGTTGCTAGGCGGCAGCGTAGAGCTGGCAGCGAAATGGGCGGCGGGCAAGTTTGCCTTCTCTGAAGAGTAAACAATTGGTTTGTTATTGTCGATGAGCGTTGGAACCGAAGATGTTGAGGAGTTTTTAATATTTTTTTACAAATGACCAAACATTTTTATTGCCTTTGGGACACTGCAGAATTTTTTGCCGTAATTGTTGGTCATGCAAAAATTTGGTTCTTTCAATAACGGAGTTGCATGAGTTCCTTGCTTGTTTGAGCTTTTTCCGATTTTTCTCTGTAGGGTTGGCTTTGTAGGATCGGAAACTTACTTCTTTGAGCCTGATAGCTTCTTTGCACTCAGAATTAAACCAGGACTTTTCCTTAGGCTTGATGCTTTTTACTTTGTTAGGAATAAAAACACGCATCCTGAGAAGAATCACATTTGTGATCATTTCAGCACTGGTATCAATTTCACTATCGAGGAAGCATAGTGACCAGTTAAACTTTCGGAAAAAAATATTCAGGCCGTCCCAGTTGGCTTTCTCGTATTGCCAAACGGTTTTGGTGTGAAGTTTTTCTTTAACTGGATGGGTGGAGGACGAGAAATAAGCTGAAATGATACAATAGTCTGAAGTGCCAAATGGAGAAATTACACTAATGATATATTTGTCAGGGTGAGAAGTAAGAAACAAGTCAAGAGTATGGGCGGCTTGCCCAGTAACATCCGGTATACGCGTTGGCACATCGATCAGTTGGGTAAGGTGATGTAACCCGGCAAAGAGCTCGACATACCTTCCTTCGGGTGTTGTCTGACCAGAATAGCGGAGCCAATTGGAATTGTGTACATTTAAATCGCCCGCAATAACGATTTCAGTGCGAGGACAAAGGGAAACAATTTTCGAGATGGAATCAGACAGTCCATTAAACTCGTTACAAGTCGAATTACTGTCAAGATTTGGACTCCTGTAAATAAAACAATAATGAATGACATGCTTCCGACAGTGAATTTGAGCCATAAGAAGTTGGTGTCATTATCTTTGCCCTCTGTTGTCAAATTAATACTTGATGCGAATTGCCATGAGGCGCTCGTTGACACATTTGTAGCTGAAAACCCCTTGCCTGAGCCTGCCTCCAACGACGAATCCACATCCAAATAATCGCTGTTTTTGTTATGTATAGCTGTTGCCATAGTAAATATCGCAGTTTTTAATTTTTCTTTTGCCGGGTCGTCCCATCGCATTTCTTTGGAAGGCGGTTATAACTACCTTACAGCAGTCTAGGGCCTCTGCTAGTTATTCGACTGCGCGTGGTTACTTACAGGACCTAAAATTCCACGTACATATCTGAAATTCGTTGTCTATAGTTCGTTTGCAGGGTTCGTCATCAGTGAATCCGTCCGCATCCGAGGCTTGTGGTTACTTCGCAACTAGTTGTTTTTTTCCATGACCTTGAAGTTACCCTGACGGAACAACACTCAACCTGGAGGACCAGACCCTTATTTTGACTTTAAGAGCCCGATAAACCGCTCCTTATAGGCCTGAGCTCTGATAACGTCGTAGTTGCCCATATAAGGTGTTAACAAAGTAGTTTAGCCTGACTGGAACTGAAAAACCCACCATTCCTTCCATCTAGTGAATTCTTCTGCCGCCTAGATGCAAGGAGTAGTGCCTTAGTGGTAAAACTGCTCCCCCATCCTCTCATTCGTTTGCTGCTTCCAAAGGAGTTGGAACTAAATATATTTATCTTCTTACAGCAAAAAGTGAAGGTGGGCGATTGCATTCTGTTGAACACATTGAATAAATGATGTTTAAAAGAAAACAGCTATCACACGTCAATAAACTAAAAAAAACTATAACTGCAACCCGTCGATTTGAGAAATAATTTAAGGATTTCATGAGAAGGCAACAAATTATTAAAAGCACTGTCGACAGGTGGACCATAGTAAAGCTAATACAATGAAACTGAATTCCGTTTCTAGGTATGGCGGAAATGAATGTGTATATGTATGCTTGTCTGTGTGGATGAGAGAGGGGTCTTGCAGGCAAAAAGAGTGTTTGGCAAAAGTAAGTCTTTGACAAACCTTCAATAGTGGAGGACAAAAAAAGGGGAAGAAAAAAACAACATTTGATTGCGAAGGACAAAGCAATTTTAATTTTGTTTAAGCTTTCTCGAAGCGGAGCTTTAAAGGAGGCAGGAGGATCTTAAAAAAACAGCTAAGTAGCATTTTTGTTTTTTTTTTTATAATTGCGTAATATTTCTAATTTAGAAAAACAATTACCGTTCATACGGGATTGAATACCACTTGGCATAACGTGCCACATTTCTTTCTTTGTATCACTTGTAATCAAGTTTATATCAACCTTTTAATAACGTTTCTAAAATAAAGGTGGCTCATGGGAAGTGTAAGAAAAGAAATTTAAGGTCCAGATGATCGAGTTAGATTCGCGGATAGAAAAACAAAGAGAACTGAGACGACCCATTCGTAAACTGGCAGCTTAAAAGAAAGGACTCCAGATTCATTTTTCTATAACTTTTAATCGTGGTTTAGAGGAAAACCTTTGCTTTTGTATACAAAGTTTTTCGTTATTCATAATTGTTCTTTTTTAAGATAAAATAGAAGCGCACCAAGCAGAATCTTCCTATCATAATCATGGAAGCAAAAATAGAGTCCCTAGGGTTAACAGCTAATTATTTTTGATCGTTGACTTTCAGTACTCGGTATCTTGGATATGATGATATCTATTGAAATGGAGTAATGCTTAATGTCTCCTTATTTATTTATTTCTTTTGTACAAAACGATCTGCATTCCTCTACTTTACTGAAAAGAGGTGCGGAGCTTTATACGTGTTTATGTTACGAAAATTTGGAAAATGTTTAATGTCGATCTTAAGTTCGTAGAGGACGGACGTCGAGGTGGGCGCACAAATAATTAAAACAAAAGTCAAAAAAAAAATTATTTCGCATTGTTATCGCTAGTGTTTTAAAAAAATAATACATACTCGTTTGAAAAATTGTAAAAAAAAATCCCTTACGTGTTCTGTAAGGAATGTATCAATATATCGCGTCGTTGGAAGAAAGATAAGATGCCCACTCGCATTGTGGAAGAAAAAAATACATACTCGCGTAGCAAATATCCTCTTATATGTCCCAAGACCTTTGTGCTTAACTACCTCTTGCTTATCTACTGTAGGCATCGTCCATCTAATGCTTGCGGTAAATGGATAAGGGCATCTGAGTTTGTCCTATTACGCTGAATATTTAAATTGTTTTTTGTATGAAAGCTGCCTTATGGGCATAACACCTAAGACAGTTTTTTTTTTTTTTTTTTTTTTTTTTTTTTTTTTTTTTTATTTATTTATTTATTAACTCTAACAAGTAAAAGACTTTCTTAGAATATCTTACAAACTAAATTAAATCTAATTATTATTAAATATTATTCAACAGTAAAGCCTTACATTCATTTCTACTATAATGAAAATCTAAAAAATCTTCAAATTGATTGAAATATGTAGCAGCATTGCATATTGGATTATTCAGACCGTAATTAGTATAATGTCTAGGAATATAGAAGAAGTAGTTCTCTCGAGGTCGAAGGAAACGGGCAGGTGCATAGGTATTTAATAAGGATAGTAACTTGGGGCTATCAATATGACTACAAATAATGTCCCTCGCAAACAGAGCAAAATAGTAGACACGTCTGCTATGTAGTGGTTTTAGACCTAATAATTGACACCTTACCTCGTAAACAGGCATATCCGAGTTAAAAAAAGTTTTACGCAAAGCCATTTTAGTAAACCTTTTTTGAATTCGTTCAATACGTAAAGAACCCTTTTTATAGAAAGGAGACCAGATAACGCAGCAATACTCAAGGTTTGTCCTTACCAATGAAATGAACAAACATTTAAGGGTGTGAGGATCACTAAATTCTTTAGAGTTTCGGAACACAAAGCCAAGCATAGCATTTGCTTTAGAAACCAGAAAGTCCATATGCAAGTCAAAACTTAGTTGAGAATCAAAAATAACTCCCAAATCCTTTTGCATCGTAACTCGAGTTAGGTCACATCCAGAAATTTTATATTCGAATATAATTGGGTCTTTAGATCTAGTTAATGACATTACGGAACACTTTCGAATATTCAAGTGCAAACTATTGATTCTACACCAGTTCGTAAGCCTTTCAATATCCTGTTGAAGTTTCAAACAATCCGATGGTGATTTAATTTTCTTATATATCTTGAAATCATCAGCAAAAAGTAAGCCATTTGAATCAAAAATAAAATCCGGTAAATCGTTAATAAATAAAAGGAAAAATAAAGGACCCAAATGGCTTCCTTGGGGAACACCCGAGTGATTTTTTATAGCTCGGGAAAAAAACGAACCTAATTTGACATATTGTTTCCGATTATTTAGATAACTCATTAACCCGCTAAGTAAAGCAGAATGAAAACCAAAACTAATAAGCTTGCGCTCTAGAATATGAAACTGCACCCGACCAAAGGCTTTAGCAAAATCAGTGAAGACAGCATCAACCTGAAAGTGTTGTTCCATATTGCATAGGCAAAAGTTAGTAAAAATGGCTAAATTAGTTGTAGTGGATCTACCACTTACAAAACCATGTTGATCCTCAGATATAAAAGAACGTACGGCCGAATAAAGTTTCTGTTTGACAATAGCTTCAAATATTTTTGGAACTAACTGTAATTTCGCAATTGGCCTATAATTTTCAACATCATTTTTAGATCCAGATTTATGAATTGGAGAGACAAAAGAGTACTTCCAGGAATCCAAAAACAACCCTTGAGAGAGTGATAAATTAAACATTTTTTGAAGCGGATAAAGTAAGTTAAATCTACAATTTTTTATGAATATGGGTGGGAAATTATCAGGTGGAAGAGTAATGGAACTATCGAGAGCGGAAAGTTCATTTAAAATATCACTCTCAGAGATATAAAGAGATCCCATGTTAATGGAAGAGTTCTCGAAAGTCGATTGACTCACAGAATTATGTTCATAAAGAAAGTTCGATTGGAAAAAAGTAGCAAACATATTGCAAATACATTTTAAGTCACTGCTTACATTATCTTTAAACTTCATAGTAAGAGGGAGGCCAATTGATTTCCTTTTCTTGTTTAGAAAAGCCCAAAAAGCTTTAGGGTTGGTTTTATTCTTTGTTTCAGTGCATAAAACGTACTGATGATATAAAAATCTTTTTAAGAATTCATACTCTTTTCTCAATCGACAGAATGTATCACGATTGCGTGGATCATATAAACTCTTCCTATAAACACGTTGCATTTCTTTTTTTAGATTTGATAATCGTTTGTTGAACCAGACCGGCTTATTTGAACTTAAAACTTTTTTAGTAGGAATACATTTGGAGAAAACGTCCTCAATTATATTCCTGAACAAAATATACATATCTTCCAAATTTGAAGAGCTCGAAAAACTTATTTCCCAATCAATCGAAGATAGGTAATTATTAATGTAGTTATAATCCGCTTTAAGAAAATCATAAAAAAAAACGGTTTCATACGAATCATTGGAAAAACAATTTAAAAACGAAATATCAAAAGAGATACGTAATGCTTTATGATGAACACTGTTGTTTGATAAAAGAAAATCAGCTTCATTTACTGTTACATTTAAGTCTTCATAAGTAAAGACTAAATCTAAAATTCTACCAATACTATTATGAATTGCATTTACTTGTATAAAGCTAATAGCTAGCAAAGAGTCGATCGTTTCAATTTCGAAATCTTTTAGAACATTGCAAGGAAACAAACATTTATCATCATTAGAATACAACCATTTGATATTACTTAAGTTGAAATCACCCAAGACAACTACAAAGGAGTTTACATCTAGATCTCTTGTAATAATTTTTATATTAGAAATATGAGATAAATAAATACTAATGTCTGAACCTGGTGGTATATAAGACACAAAATAATATATTTTAATAACGACGCCATCAGAAGAACGGATATACTCAACGGATACACAAATTTGTTCAATTAGTCCAGATGACTCGGCGAGATTTACACAACTACTCTTGAGAGAAGTTTTAATCGCAAGTAGGACACCACCACCTCTTGACAAACCAGTCTGAATAGAACATCGATCCTTTCTAAAGACAGCATAAGAGGAATCAAAGAGCTCGGTAGAAAAAATTGATTCACACAACCAAGTTTCGGTCAGAGCAATGATCATATAGGGACAGTCCATATAGTGAATGAAAAATTCAGACGTCTTCGTTCTAAGACCTCCAGCGTTGTGGTAATAAATTGAGTTGTTATTAATCATCTTATTCCACTTATTTGGTATGTTGTTCATAGCGTGGATATCAAGATCATGAACAGTTGCTTCAACAATATCTTTTTCAACAAGAGCAACACTAGGTATGGCTTCATCATCAGCAACAACAGCATCAACAGCAACAACAACAAGATCCTCGAAAAGATCACCAGCAACAATGTTGCTAACAAGCCCTTCAGCATCCTCAAAAGCACTTAAATCATCAAAAGAATTTAAAGCAATTTCTAACTCGGTGTTGGCGGCGGGCGTAGATTGTCGTTTTTTGAGAAATTTTCTTCGTTTTTTGGTAAAGACTTAAATGGGCGAATTTTAACTCCATTAGGCCAAAACTCTGATGTGTAGATGGTGTTAGTTAATTCATACGGGACTCCAATTTTAAAATTTATAAATTTAAGTTTAGCATCTATTGCGTCTTGTTGATTCGGTGCACGTTTAACCAGCTTATAACAAGGGAAAAGAGATGCATTAACATCGGTCTTCGAAGAAATGTATGCAGTTATGTCATCAGTTGTAGTTCTAGTTTTAAAACTGGCGAGATGAAACCAACGCAATTTTTTAATAATATTTTTGCTCAGAGTTCCAACCTCAGAATTGTTACCTGTAACGGCAACACTTTCCATTGAGTGCTTTTTATTGATATACAAATTGTCACTCAATTTAGTTTGACTTATTGCAGTTGTATTAATATTAGCATTTGATGATACCTCTTTGGTGAGCGCGTTATCACCCACATCATCAGTAATTGCCACTGAGACTGATGGAGATGTTGAGCTCATCGTGTGTTCGTTCACGTTATCATTTTCCATACCCAACGCAACGTCCTTACTCCCCGATTCGTTTTGTGTGATGTTAATGGCAGCAACATCAGCATGAATGCACTTTTTTTTGCTAGGTCTGAGCTCTTAAGTTTTAGATTTTTGTTATGTTTTTTTAAATCGGTTTCTCTGAGAATTACGCATTCATCATCATCAGTTATGTCAGGACCAGCGGACAGGGAAGATGAAGAAATAGGCATAACATCAGCGACCGTCGTTGCAATCCCTTTAGATGTCGAAGCATTCACATTTAAAGCAGCTTTAGCAAGATCATCACTCTGTGTGGAAGAGTTAGGCTTACTTGTTGTTTTTGAATATTGCTTAGACGAGGAAACCGGTTTTTTATTAGAGAAATTAATTTGGATTTTGCATGGTTCGCTTTGTCAGAATTGTGTTTTGTATATAAGTATTTTTAAATAGTGAGTGATTTTCGTGTCGTATATTCAAATGTTCGCGGCCTAAGAAAGAATTTCTTTCACGTGTACGTCTACACTGTTCAATACAGGCCAGCTGTTTTGGCATAAAGTGAAACTAAGAATGGAGTTAATACTGATTTATCAGAATTTGCTCTACATGGGTATAGAATGGTGCCATTACTCTTTTCCCATCATGGTCTCTTGGTCTTTGTTAGGAATGAAATTACTTGCCAGAGCCTTCCCCAATATGGGCAATGTTCCAACATGGACTTAAACTTCTTATGGCTTAAATTCACTGTCCGCAAGTATATCATTCATTATTGTTTTATTTACAGTAGTCCAAATCTCGACAGAAATTCGACTTGTAACGAGTTTGATGCGCTGTCGTATTCCATCTCGAAAATTGTTTCTCTTTATCCTCGCACTGAAATCGTTATTGTGGGCGATTTCAATGTACACAATTCCAATTGGCTCCGCTATTCTGGTCAGACAACACCCGAAGGAAGGTATGTCGAGCTCTTTGCCGGGTTACATCACCTTACCCAACTGATCGCGTATACCGGATGTTGCTGGGCATACTCTTGACTTATTTCTTACTTCTCACCCTGATAAATATACCATTAGTGTAACTTCTCCATTTGGCATTTCAGACAATTTTGTCATTTTAGCTAATTTCTCATCCTCCACCCATCCAGTTAAAGAAAAACTTCCCACCAGGACCGTTTGACAATACGAGAAAGCCAACTGGCACGGCCTGAATATTTGTTCCGAAACTTTAACTGGTCACTATGCTTCCTCAATAGTGACATTGATGGCAGTGCTGAAAAGATCACAAATGTGATTCTTCTAGGGATGCGTGCTTTTATTCCTAACAGAGTAAAAAGCATCCTGCGTAAGGAAAAGTCCTGGTTTAATTCTGAGGGTAAAGAAGCTATCAGGCTCAAAGAAGTAAGTTTCCGATCTTACAAAGCCAACCCTACAGAGGAAAATCGGAAAAAGCACAAACAAGCAAGGAACTCATGCTACTCCGTTATTGAAAAAAACAAATTTTTGCATGACCAAAATTACGGCAAAAAATTCTGCAATGTCCCAAAGGCAGTCAAAATTGTTGGTCATTTGTAAAAAATATTCAAAAGCTTCTCCATGACTGTCGGTATGGCTTTCGCAGCAGCCGTTCCACTGGTGATCTGATGGCATATCTCACCGAACAGTGGAACAAATCTTTACATCGCTTTGGTGAAAGTAAGATTATGTATTGCTCTTGATATCTCCAAAGCATTTGATAGAGTTTGGCATGAAGCTCTCTTATCGGAAATGCGTGCTTTTGGGATCGATGATACTCTTTTGGAACGTTCAATACAAGTTGTATTGGACGGATTCATGTGCCCCAGGGCTCTTTTCTGCCTCCGACACTTTTCCTCATTTTTATAAATGATCTTCTGTCTGTTACTTCTAATCCACTTAACTGTTTTGCTGACGGCTCTACCCTCAGCTTTTCAATTCGTTCGATAATTCACGTCCTTCGCCTTCGGACCTTCAATTGCAGAAGTACCGTATGTCAAGCTCATTAAACTCTGATTTATACAGCATTGAGAAATGGGGTAATAGGAATCGTGTGGAGTTTAATGCTTCGAAAACTCAATGCTGTTTTCTGTTGTTAAAGCTTAACATACCCCCAATGCCATTGTCCATGAACAGCACTTACATACAGAAAACGAAAAGCTCTCAATACTCGATATGTGTGTTAACGATAACCTCCGTTGAAACGATCATATATTTGAGATCGCTGAGAATGCTGCCAAGTGCTTAGGTTTTCTGTATCGGTGTAAGAAGTATTTTTTCCATCTGATCTGGCTTTAATTTAAAAAGCGTTTATACGCCCTAAACTCAAGTATAACTCCCACCTCTGGGCAGGTGCTTCGCAAGCATCGCTTCACCACCTTGATAGAATACAAAATCGAGCGTTAAGATTGATAGGAAATAGAACTTCCGCTGAAACAATTGCCCCTCTCGAACACCGACACAATGTTTCATGTCTCTCCTTATTTTATCGTTTCTTTTACAAAAAATGTTCACTCGAAGAAGCCAGTTGCATTCCACCCCTATATCAGTCACCCTCCAGCCCAATTTCGGACAACACGAATTTGGAATAGTTTACCTGGCGAGATTTTCCCTTGCCATTTTGATCTGCAAACATTCAAAACCATTGTTAATCGACACCTCCTATCTCTCCCCTCCCTATCTTTCTCATGCCCGCGCAGTGTGTTATATTAAAAGGGAAACAAATAGTCCCTTGTGCGCGCGTTAATTATAATAAAAAAAGTATCTCAAGAATTGTGAGTTTATTTTAAAATATTAAGGATTGCATATACAACTGAAAAAATAAAGCTCTATAGACTCCGGTGGGCTGGACACCTAGCTCGCATGAGCGAAGAGGAAGCAACTCGGAAAGTCTTTTGCGGTACTTTTTATGGTAGAAGACAACTTGGCAGACCTTGCTTACGTTGGAAGGATGGCGTAGACCAGGACGCCCGAAGCCTCTGGGTGCGCAATTAGATGGCGTCGGCCAGCAATCGGGATGTATGGAAGAATTTGTTGAAGGAGGCTCGGACCGGATCCCGGTTGTTGCGCCGATGATGATGATGATGATATACAACTTTTGCATTCTACTCTTTTACTGAAATTAAAGTTTACAATATTTTTAACACAAAATTAAAAACTTAAAAAATAATATTGTTATAAAAGATTGTGCGCCTTATTAATAAGCAAAAATACATATAAATGCATTGGTAAACCTAAGAATATAACAATTTAAATTATGTTGAGGTAATAGCCAATTCACTTCCATGCTGAATCCAAGATGTAATGTTAGTTGTGAGAAGAGCTAAACAAAAGGTTTGAATTTTATTGTTATTCATTTTTCATTGAAAAAAAACCTCCATTTATACATGTTCTAAGCGCATTTAATCATTACTTGTATAATATGTCTAGTTCTTACTTTTTTCTTCTATATATACTCTATGTTTCTATATTTTTGGCTGTTTTAAATGAAATGTAACGTAAGCGATGGGGAATTCTACGACGCCACCATCAGCAGCTGTACCACGTGAAAGAATCGAATTAGCACAGTTTAAAGATGCCAGAATAAAGAACGATAACACATTTGATACAAGACAGCTTTTTAAGACGTCATCTGCAAAGAAAACAAAATATTCGCATTAAAATTCTATCAATTTTTTTTTGTTTTTATTTCAAGTGAAAACACGTTATAGAAAATAACTTGAAATGGTGCCGTAACAATTCATCCCCGTCAAAATAATCCATGGACGAAAACTTTGGTTAAAGTTATCCCAACGAAAAATGATCACCGAACCCCAATACACATGATCTCCGTGACCAAAGATCCCTATCAATAAATCCCCGTTACAAAAATCTATACGACTAATTATCAATTAATAATTATCTTCAAACAGCAGAAAGTGTAGGTTGGCGATTGCATTCTGTTGAACACATTAAATAAATGATGCTTAAAGGCCATGATGCTATCACACTTCAAGGAACTTAAACTAAAACTGCAGCCTGTCGATTTGAGAAATTATTTAAGGATTTCATGAGAAGGAAAAATATTATTAAAAGCACTCCCGACAGGAGGACCAGTGCCATAGTGTTGCAAAAACAATGAAACTGAATTCCGCTGTTTTCTCGGAGCGGAGTTTTAAAGGAAGCAGGAGGATCTTCAAAAAAACAGCTAAGTACCATTTTTATTTTTTTAAATTTGCGTAACCTTTCTAATTTGAAAAAAACTATTACTGTTCATACGGGATTGAATACCACTTGGCTTAACGTTCTTTCTCTGTATCACTTGTAATCAAGTTTATATTAACCTTTTTATAACTTTCAAAAAAAATACTGTAATTTGCACCGCCATATAGTTAGCAGCGCAAAATCACGGATTTAAATTTTTGTTGGCTCTACAATTAGGGAATAATTAGGGAAAATTAAGGAAACGGGTTTCAGAATTTAGGTTATAGTATTTAATTAGTTATTAACATTTTAAGTTTCGCGTATAGTTAGCAGCGCGTTGTCACAAAAATGGCTTTTTTTGGTGTGAATCGATCAGGGACCCTCCCCTCAAATTAAGGAAATCGTTTTCGCAATTAAGGTAATCGTCGTTTAGTCAATAATTAACAAAATGTTAATTAATTGACAGCTTTATAAACAATTAAAATGTAACGTAACGTTCCCCAAACCTCTCCGAAAAGCACACAAAAAATTATGTCCTAATTTATTTGAAGGATGACATTTTGACGTCTGTGATTTTATTAAGGCACTAGTGATAGCAATCCGTTAGGCGCCTGTTATAGTGATCAAGAAAAGCCACCAGGAAAAGTTGAAACAAAAAGAAAAATGATTTTTTTTATAGCAATCAGATAAATATCCGGGCGATACAACTGGGTATGTTTTCTCCAATGTTTCAATTGAAAGCAAAATAATTGTATTTCGGTAGTTTGCAGATTCAAATTTAATTTCTTGAATCTGGTAACTCTAGGACTGCCAGCTACTCCCAGTCTCCGACACCATTAGTTTCCACCACTGAATCAAGTAGTAGTTCATCTGTTACAGCTGTCAAAACATCAACATCAGCTTAAATATCTGCAAACCATTAGCGACTGAAAATGGTAAGCAACTGATTACTCTAAATTCCTGTCAACTAACAACATTTTTTTTTAACATTTAGTTGCATTTAAATAATGATGGTGATGGGAATCTGTATAGTACCGCTTCCTTCAGCAGAGACTAAATCAATTTTCGAAAGCATATTAAAATAATATTAAATATTAAAGTTAAAAAATGTTCTCTAAATCCAGCTTAGAAATATTATAATTTTATTAAATATAACAAACAAATAACGTTTTTAAATGAAGCTAAGTTTTCAATATAGAGCTCGAAATGAATTGTATAATAATTAATAAAGAATATAGAAACTAATTTTGATCATTGGGTTTTCTATTTGAATAGATTATTTAGTATCAATAAAACATTAACAAAAATGTATTAAGGTTATTTATTATTAGGTTGGTGGCTGTGTTGTGATGGATATAAATATTTTAGAGAGCGAAGAGCAGCAAAAAGTCCCGGGTGGCTGGAGAAGTTTGGAACGACCTAATTTGTGACAGTAATGAAACTGGGGTTTGGTTCTTGGCAGCCTCGCCCTCACGTAAACGAATGGATTCTTGCAATTCAATCTAGAATAATAGGGAAAATAGAGAAACTAAGTAACAAGATCTCTAGGTGTACTAGGTAACTTACCGGTGGTGGAACATTACTTTCCTTCTGCAGCTGTGAAATCAACTTAAGCTAAGAGCCATTGGTTCTCGAAGCGACTAATTAAAGTGATTGCTGTTTTTTTTTATTTAAGATATTAATTCTTTGAAATGTATATTATTTTATTTGCAAGACCCTGCAGAAGGTTGGAGCATTGTACATATTTATGCATAATATAATGGAAAGTCCTGAAAAATCGAGATTTTTAATTTTTTTGAAACACGATTTTGTAAAGTGTGGAGGTTTTCTTTTAACCAATTACTGAGATTGGTTAATAGTAAGGCCCTTGACTTTAACTGGTTGTGATTTAGAAGTAAACATTTTGGTTGGTATTACAACTAAGCAAAAAATTAAATGGGATAGCTTTCCCCAAAAAACAGCCTTAATATTATATTTTGATTTTTTTTGTAGGATGTGCTAGAAGTGAATTTTTCCTATTTAAACGGCCAGGGTTAAATTGCTGTCTCCTAAGCGAATGCGGGTAAAGTTAAAAGGACCGATATGACCTAGTTCCCACATTAATTTTAAAAATGGTGCGTATAAACAGGTCTTATATTGTTATTTAGTTTGTTGTTATTTACATTAAAGATACCTTTGAGCCAACAAGAGGGAATACCGTCTCTAATTCGTGCCAGTTATTTGCTTACGCAGACGACATTGATTTTTTCATCGGCAGAAGCTCACAAGCTGTACAAGACTTCTTGATCCAAATCCTATAAGTGGCACAAAACCTGGGGCTGCATATTAATAAAGTGAGTACCAGGTATATGGTGGCTACGTTGGTGTTGGTCAACAGTTAGGGTAGAACGAATTCGTAGCTGTGCAATCCTTGAACTACCTACGTGTGGCTGCTAAAATCCAACAGAACCTTCTTTAGTCTGTCAAGGCTATAGTAAAATAACTCCATGCAAAACAAATGCAACAACTTCGTTTATTGAAAGTAATTATTTCACCTTATTATTGAACGCAAAAATTGTTATAAAAAGAAATAAAAACAAAAAATGTTGTTTGAAATTAGTTTAACAGTTATTTTTATTTAAAACGTGTGCATTTCGGTTCTCAGCTGCGGAACCATCATCAGCAAGCGACAATTAAACAATTACCCGGTAATTGGATCTTAAAAGGATAATTCCATGAAAAACCGGCAGAGTCACATACGGATCATTAAATTCATACAAATCATTAAATGGATCCAAGCACAGAGCTTGCATTTATTCACAATAAAATGAAAGTTTGCGCTGCAAAATAATTAAGGGCACTTGCGATTCGTTTTTTAGTCTGGAATTTTAAAGGGTTTTATATTAATAATATATTAACAACTAAATTGAGAAAAAAAGTTTCATTTCAGGCATACTACAGGCTGCACTTTCGTCTCTTATATAAATACTTGTTTTTTTTTCTTGTCATTACTTATAGGAAGCGCACATCGTGAATGTATACAACAGAGATCTCCATGCGTACTTAAAGCTATCATCGTTGGATACCTGCGTCCAGAAAAGAACTTTGATTCGCTAGAAGCGTTAGTGTCTCAAAAAAAACGAGAAGTCGCACTCAACAAGCCTGATCACCAACATTTCCAAACTTCGAACTTTATAGAACCATATACATACCTCTACAACCAACGGCAATTAAAATATGTATGTGTGATTGATATCGCCATATATTTACTTAAACAAAACTTAATTTACTATCATATAATGGTATTTATATTGCTATTTAATTTTTATTATACACAAATCACCATAAATGTATACAATTTAGTTAACAATAAAAAAAATTGTGCAATTTACAGTTAAACAATTTGAATCAATAAGTTTTCGAGGTTTCTTGCATAAGTTGTTTAAAAGTAAGATTGAGATTTTTTGGAACTATTGTACCTTGAGGTCGATGCGTCTCACTACTCACCCAATTCAGCTATTTTGGCTGTTATTTGCTCGCGACTCATTTGAGCTTCTTTGGAGTATTCGTCGGCGAAATCATTACTATTTTTGTTCTTCATAGAAATCACTTGAGCTAGCTAAGTTAAAATTGAAACCGTTAGGCATTTTATTGTCATGAGTAGTTTCTTCGTTGTCTATGGATTGATCTTTGAAATCAAGTTTTTCACCATCATCTTCATTGATGATTTCATATTTAACATTCACCGCATCATTGCCTAAGCGAAGTAAACGTTTAACTTATTTTTCGATTTTTGTGGCTTCGATGTATTTTTGTTTGAGAGTTTTTCCGAAACGATTAAAATGTAACGTAACGTTTTCCAAATCTCTCCGAAAAGCACACAAAACTAGCCCATATACACAAAAATAATGTCCTAATTTATTTGAATGTCATCATTTTAACGTCTGGGATTTTATTAAGACACTAGTTATAGCAATCCGTTAGGCGCCTGTTATAGTGATCAAGAAAAGCCACCAGGAAAAGTTGAAACAAAAAGAAAAATGATTTTTTTATAGCAATCAGTTAAATTTCCGGGCGATACAACTGGGTATGTTTTTTCCAATGTTTCAATTGAAAGCAAAATAGTAATTGTATTTCGGTAGTTTGCAGATTCAAATTTAATTTCTTGAATCTGGTAACTCTAGGACTGCCAGCTACTCCCAGTCTCCGACACCATTAGTTTCCACCACTGAATCAAGTAGTAGTTCATCTGTTACAGCTGTCAAAACATCAACATCAGCTTAAATATCTGCAAACTATCAGCAACTGAAAATGGTAAGCAACTGATTACTCTAAATTCCTGTCAACAAACAACATTTTTTTTTAACATTAAGTTGCATATAAATAATGATGGTGATGGGAATCTGTATAGTACCGCTTCCTTCAGCGGAGACTAAATCGATTTTCGAAAGCATATTAAAATAATATTAAATATTAAAGTTAAAAAATGTTCTCTAAATCCAGCTTAGAAATATTGTAATTTTATTAAATATAACAAACAAATAACGTTTTTAAATGAAGCTAAGTTTTCAATATAGAGCTCGAAATGAATTGTATAATAATTAATAAAGAATATAGAAACTAATTTTGATCATTGGGTTTTCTATTTGAATAGATTATTTACTATCAATAAAGAGCTATATACATAACATTAACAAAAATGTATTAAGGTTATTTATTATTAGGTTGGTGGCTGTGATGTGATGGATATGAATATTTTAGAGAGCGAAGAGCAGGAAAAAGTCCCAGGTGACTGGAGAAGTTTGGAACGACCTAATTTGTGACAGTAATGAAACTGGGGTTTGGTTCTTGGCAGCCCCGCCCTCACGTAAACAAATGGATTCTTGCAATTCAATATAGAATAATAGGGAAAATAGAGAAACTAAGTAACAAGATTTCTAGGGAACTTACCGGTGGTGGAACATTACTTTCCTTCTGCAGCTGTGAAATCAACTTAAGCGAAGAGATCTTCCATTTTCTCATAGCCGTTGGTTCTCGAAGCGACTAATTAAAGTGATTGCTGTTTTTTTTATTTAAGATATTAATTCTTTGAAATGTATATTATTTTATTTGCAAGACCCTGCAGAAGGTTGAAACATTGTACATATTTATGCATAATATAATGCAGTCCTGAAAAATCGAGATTTTTATTATTTTTGAAACACGACTTTGTAAAGCTTGGAGATTTTCTTTTAACCAATTATTGAAGTTGTTAAGCCCCTTGACTTTAACTGGCTGTGATTTAGAAGTAAACATTTTGGTTGGTATTTACAACTAAACAAAAAATTAAATGGGATAGCTTTCCCCAAGAAACGGCCTTAATATTATATTTTCTGATTGTCTTTGTAGGATAAGCTAGAAGTGAATTTTACCTATTTAAACGGCCAGGGTTAAATTGCTGTCTCCTAAGCGAATGCGGGTAAAGTTAAAAGGACCGATATGACCTAGTTCCCACATTATTTTAAAAATGGTGCGTATAAACAGGTCTTGTATTGTTATTTAGTTTGTTGTTATTTAGATTAAAGATACCTTTGATACCAACAAGAGGGAATACCGTCTCTAATTTATGCCAGTTATTCGCTTACGCAGACGACATTGATTTTTTCATCGGCAGAAGCTCACAAGCTGTACAAGACTTCTTGATCCAAATCCTATAGGTGGCACAAAACCTGGGGCTGCATTTTAATAAAGTGAGTACCAGGTATATGGTGGCTACGTTGGTGTTGGTCAACAGTTAGGGTAGAATGAATTCGTAGCTGTGCAATCCTTGAACTACATACGTGTGGCTGCTAAAATCCAACAGAACCTTCTATAGTCTGTCAAGGCTATAGCAAAATAACTCCATGCAAAAAAAATGCAACAACTTCGTTTATTGAAAGTAATTATTTCACCTTATTATTGAACGCAAAAATTGTTATAAAAAGAAATAAAAACAAAAAATGTTGTTTAAAATTAGTTTAACAGTTATTTTTATTTAAAACGTGTGCATTTCGGTTCTCAGCTGCGGAACCATCATCAGCAAGCGACAATTAAACAATTACCCGGTAATTGGATCTTAAAAGGATAATTCCATGAAAAACCGGCTCTTAAAAGCAAAATGTATGAAATTCTGTTGGATTCCGTTCTTATGATTTTCGTAATAGGGAGTCCATACCTGTAAAGTGAACTCATAACATAACTCAAGTTAGGGTGAACGTAGCATATGTACAAGCAGAGTCACATACGGATCATTAAATTCATACAAATTATTAAATGGATCCAAGCACAGAGCTTGCATTTATTCACAATAAAATGAAAGTTTGCGCTGCAAAATAATTAAGGGCACTTGCGATTCGTTTTTTAGTCTGGAATTTTAAAGGGTTTTATATTAATAATATATTTAGAACTAAATTGAGAAAAAAAGTTTCATTTCAGGCATACTACAGTCTGCACTTTCGTCTCATATATAAATACTTGTTTTTTTTTTCTTGTCATTACTTATAGGAAACGCACATCGTGAATGTATACAACAGAGATCTCCAGGCGTACTTAAAGTTATCATCGTTGGATACCTGCGTCCAGAAAAGAACTTTGATTCGCTAGAAGCGTCAGTGTCTCAAAAAAAACGAGAAGTCGCACTCGACAAGCCTGATCACCAACATTTCCAAACTTCGAACTTTATAGAACCATAAACATACCTCTACAACCAACGGCAATTAAAATATGTATGTGTGATTGATATCGCCATATATTTACTTAAACAAAACTTAATTTACTATCATATAATGGTATTTATATTGCTATTTAATTTTTATTATACACAAATCACCATAAATGTATGTAACAATAAAAAAAATTGTGGAATTTACAGTTAAAGCTTAAAAAAGAAAATTTTCAATTTTCAATTTCTTCTCAACGATTTGAATCAATAAGTTTTCGAGGTTTCTTGCATAAGTTGTTTAAAAGTAAGATTGAGATTTTTTGGAACTATTGTACCTTGAGGTCGATGCGTCTCACTACTCACCCAATTCAGCTTTTTTGGCTGTTATTTGCTCGCGACTCATTTGAGCTTCTTTGGAGTATTCGTCGGCGAAATCATTACTATTTTTGTTCTTCATAGAAATCACTTGAGCTAGCTAAGTTAAAATTGAAACCGTTAGGCATTTTATTGTCGTGAGTAGTTTCTTCGTTGTCTATGGATTGATCTTTGAAATCAAGTTTTTCACCATCATCTTCATTGATGATTTCATATTTAACATTCACCGCATCATTGCCTAAGCGAAGTAAACGTTTAACTTCTTTTTCGATTTTTGTGGCTTCGATGTATTTTTGTTTGAGAGTTTTTCTGAAACGACGCTTCCGTAGATTCTTACAGTATGTTGATGCCGTGCGGTTACAGGAATTTCTTGTCGACAGTGTTGGAATCCTTCTTTGGAAGAATTGTTGGGCGACTCGTCTTCGGGGACTGCACCATCAGTTTCCTTCAACAGAAAATGTTTTATTAGACTCAACAACACATACTCGTTAAAAAATTTCTTACATAATGATCATTGTATATGAACTGCTATAGTACTATCATGGTGACATGTGGACCGTGGCGCTCCAAGCGGCTCTAGGTAAAGTTAACTCGGTAAATTTAAAGAGGCGAACGCGGCGAACAAAGAGAATTCTAAGAGAAACTCTGTGAACATGTACTTTGCTCTTTGCAGTTTGCAGTTTATATACAATGATACGAGTATAGTTTTTTTTTGCATAACTGGATTGCTTCACACAAGCAGGGTGACGAGATGGCTAGTTTTAAAAAAGGAATGACAAAAAAAAAAGAAGAAAAACGACTTTTGTGAATAAATGGTGTCTGGGGGTTGGTATATGTTTAAGCTGTTTGAATTAATGCACAAGTAGCTTTGTGATTATAGGGACTATAAGTCAAGTTAAGGATTCGTGAACATAAAAAATTGTGATAAAAATCAAACATTACATTACGATGATAAAGAAACATATTTGAGTTACTGGCAAAATTCTGTCCGTACGGATGTATTTTGGACTATAGCCTAAACGGTTGAGCCAATCGTCTTCAAATTTAGAACTTAAGGTTATTTTGACATTCTACAGAGGAGTTTTTTTTCAATTTTTAGTTGCGATTATAGGGACTATAAGGCAAGTTTAGAATTCACGAATATAAAAAAAATTTTGATAACTATGAAACATCACATTACGATCATAGAGAAGTCTTAAAAAAGTGATCGACAAAAAATGTCTGTCTGTCTGTCTGTCAGTATGTACCTATAACGAGTTGTACCTCAAACAAAATTTGGGGGGAAATATTAAACAATTAATTTTTTTTATGATATCAAAAAAACACTATTCATAACGTTTTTTGAAAAAAATGTAAGCCATCTTATTTCTTTTGCTGTTTTCTATTTTCTAATTTTTTCATTTCAAAATTGTTCTACCAGATTTTTGAAAAACTTTTCGAAAACATATTTTAAATTTTTTTTCAGTGTGTCAATTTAAAGAAATATATAGTTTATACTAGGAGAAAAAAATTAAAAAAAATCTATAGATTCGAAAAGAAACAAAATAAGTTTTTTTT
This sequence comes from Platycheirus rosarum, assembly GCA_963971375.1. Lineage (NCBI taxonomy): Eukaryota > Metazoa > Arthropoda > Insecta > Diptera > Syrphidae > Platycheirus > Platycheirus rosarum. The sequence goes on along the minus strand of OZ020507.1, from coordinate 194,579,986 downwards.
AGAAAAATATTAAAAAATAAAAATAAAATGTTTTTAAAAATTTTAATAAACAATATTATTTAAATCATAAAACACTACATATTTTGAAAATTTTATCAAAATCTGTCAATTAGTTAACGAGAAAGTCTGATTTAAAAAAAAACCGGTCATATTGGAGGTACCGTTATGAAACTTTGTTCGGAAAAATCCATTAAAACTAAAAGATAGATTTTGCATAGAAAACACCATTCAGAAAGTTTTATCAAAATCGTAGGAGCCGTTTTCGAGAAAAATAAGCTTTTCATTAAAAACTATATGGCAGGTACCGTTAGTTTTGGAGCTAGAATGCCAATTCGAAAAACATTCGGGTAGAGTACTCTAAAATATTGGTCGAACGATTTTGAAATAAAAAATTCATAACATAACAGCAAAAGAAATAACATGGTTTACAAAATTTTTGCCAAAAAACATTATGAATTGTGTTTTTTTGATTTCATACAAATTTTATTTGTTTAATATTTTCCCCATAATTTTGTTTCATATTGCTTGGCTTAGCCTTAGCCATTAGTCAAATAAAAGAAGGTGAAAACTTAAACACATACCTACGTATTTTAAAGCATTTCATCATCATAAAAGCACACAGACTAAAAAAGGAAGCCTATGATAAACACACAAAAACAACTAACAAATAAAAAAAACTAATCGATTACTAATGCAAAAATTTCAATCGAGAAAACAAAAGTTTACACCTGCCTAAATAAACAAAACCACTTTGTTTACTTTTAATATTGTCTCTATACCCACTCGCTTAAAAGTAGTTGGAATGTGTACCTATCCTAATTTTAGTACATACCTTCATTCCAACCTCATTATAGGTACCTGATATCCTTAATAAATTCCATTAATACCTACCCACACCATACGTTTATCAATCCTTTAAACATAATTAAGCTATTTTAATTAATTTGATTTCAAAAAGTAAATTATTGTTATTGAGACCTATCTTTATCAAAAATCCATCCACTGCAAGGACGTTTGTATCTTTGTATAAATACAGCAAGAAGTAAGTTGGTGTTTAAATTTCAAGAATGAATGAATGTGTGCATTATTTGAAGACGACAACCTTCGTAAAAGTAAACAAATTGAAAATCCTAAAGAATTCGAATGTATTCGAATGATCAATGATGTATATATGTACAAATCTGACAAATATGTATGTAGGTAGTGCTCGTACAAAACTTGAAAATCTTAAAACACTCAAATCAAAAGTCTGGACAATGACGTACGCATGTATAAATACTTATGTAAGAAACAGTTCTCATATTACACATTCCCTATAAAAAAAAACCTAAACAATGAAAATGTTGGATTGTGCAGGTATAAATCCTTACAAAAAACTATTCGTTTTAGCTAAGCGAAACCATTGTAGGTATAATAAACTTCAAAACTGCTAGCAGTTTATATAAATAGGTATATACAATGAACAAAACAAGATACTGAATTATTTCATGTTCTCCTTCTGTTTTTTCTTGCCTCACATTGCACATGCGCATAACACTAAAAACCATGCTCTTAATTCTCTCTCACTAAATAAAATGTTCCTGCACTAGCACTCCAAGCGGCTCTAGGTAAAAAGATTTTTTCTCGTCTCATGATAGTACTATAGGCAATGTATATACAATGATGTGGGGTATAAATTGGAGAGAAACTGTGATATGGTAAACCAAAAGATCCAGCTTGGAGTCTTTTGTGATTTTTTTATGCTAGATTTATAAATAAATACCAAAGACTACATTTAAATTAATAGTATGCATGTAGTTAAACTTACATTTTTAGAAGTCGAGATATAGTCCAATATTGAGTTTATTGATTTCTCTGAATGATTGCGGGTAAAGCATTTTTGATGTATGTAAGGAGGTGTTTGTAGCTTACCATCATCTCTGCATAATTGTTCTAGTTCATGCCGCAAGACAAACTGTCTAATATGAATACATTCTACTGATTTTACCAATTTAAAATTAATTTTTATCATTTGTTTGAGCGCTTTAAGACCCCATTCGCCCTTTTTCCCACTCTCCAGATCAAGGACCTTTTGGAAAGATGCCAGAGCTGCTTTTGTTTCATCTTCTTTTAAAGCTTCACTGTTGTAATACTGATTCTCGAGATCTATATAAGGTTCTGTATCGCTATCCTCCGAGTATTCCTGGAAACAGTAAAAAAAATATTTCTTTTTCTCTACTTTTGATTAATATTTACTAATCCATAATCTTCATCATCTTCACACATAAAATCATCATCGTTGTCAGACATATTACTGATATTATTTTATTTATTTAACAGTTCATAAATTACTTTACTATTTTTGAAGAAAATTAAATTTTTGCTTTGTGAAAAAACCGCTTCGGCATATTCGTGAATTCCAAACTTGCCTTATAGTCCCTATAATCGCAACTAAAAATTGAAAAAAACTCCTCTGTAGGATGTCAAAATAACCTTAAGTTCTAAATTTGAAGACGATTGGCTCAACCGTTTAGGCTATAGTCCAAAATACATCCGTACGGATAGAATTTTGCCAGTAACTCAAATATGTTTCTTTATCATCGTAATGTAATGTTTGATTATTAGCACAATTTTTTATGTTCACGAATCCTAAACTTGACTTATAGTCCCTATAATCACAAAGCCACTTGTGCATTAACTTCAAGATCAACGATAACGAAGCATGAAATGAAAATTCAAAAAATAAAATCATTATCGATCCTTTTCGTTGTTCACCGTCACCGAGAACAGGATACACACAATACACATACTCATGTGCTTATTGAGTTTACTTGTTAGTATCTCCCTCACCCTCGCTCTCACCAGCTACCACACCGACGACTGACCGATCGACCTGAATTTAGTTGAACATTTGATCAAAAATAATATAACAAGTATACCTAAGTAAATACACACATTATGTAGGTATGTATGTAGGTACATACCTAAATATCTACCTACCCCCCAAAGTTTTATATGAAAAAAATATAAAACTCAAAATAAACTTATCAAACAGCTTAAACATATACCAACCCCCCAGACACCATTCATTCACAAAAGTCGTTTTTCTTCTTTTTTTTTGTCATTCCTTTTTTAAAACTAGCCATCTCGTCACCCTGCTTGTGTGAAGCAATCCAGTTAAGCAAAAAAAAACTATACTCGCATCATTGTATATAAACTGCAAACTGCAAAGAGCAAAGAATATGTTCACAGAGTTTCTCTTAGAATTCTCTTTGTTCGCCGCGTTCGCCTTTTTAAATTTACCGAGTTAACTTTACCTAGAGCCGCTTGGAGCGCCACGGTCCACATGTCACCATGATAGTACTATAGCAGTTCATATACAATGATCATTATGTAAGAAATTTTTTAACGAGTATGTGTTGTTGAGTCTAATAAAACATTTTCTGTTGAAGGAAACTGATGGTGCAGTCCCCGAAGACGAGTCGCCCAACAATTCTTCCAAAGAAGGATTCCAACACTGTCGACAAGAAATTCCTGTAACCGCACGGCATCAACATACTGTAAGAATCTACGGAAGCGTCGTTTCAGAAAAACTCTCAAACAAAAATACATCGAAGCCACAAAAATCGAAAAAGAAGTTAAACGTTTACTTCGCTTAGGCAATGATGCGGTGAATGTTAAATATGAAATCATCAATGAAGATGATGGTGAAAAACTTGATTTCAAAGATCAATCCATAGACAACGAAGAAACTACTCATGACAATAAAATGCCTAACGGTTTCAATTTTAACTTAGCTAGCTCAAGTGATTTCTATGAAGAACAAAAATAGTAATGATTTCGCCGACGAATACTCCAAAGAAGCTCAAATGAGTCGCGAGCAAATAACAGCCAAAATAGCTGAATTGGGTGAGTAGTGAGACGCATCGACCTCAAGGTACAATAGTTCCAAAAAATCTCAATCTTACTTTTAAACAACTTATGCAAGAAACCTCGAAAACTTATTGATTCAAATCGTTGAGAAGAAATTGAAAATTGAAAATTTTCTCTGTTAAGCTCTAACTGTAAATTGCACAATTTTTTTTATTGTTAACTAAATTGTATACATTTATGGTGATTTGTGTATAATAAAAATTAAATAGCGATATAAATACCATTATATGATAGTAAATTAAGTTTTGTTTAATTAAATGTATGGCGATATCAATCACACATACATATTTTAATTGCCGTTGGTTGTAGAGGTATGTTTATGGTTCTATAAAGTTCGAAGTTTGGAAATGTTGGTGATCAGGCTTGTCGAGTGCGACTTCTCGTTTTTTTTTGAGACACTAACGCTTCTAGCGAATCAAAGTTCTTTTCTGGACGCAGGTATCCAACGATGATAACTTTAAGTACGCATGGAGATCTCTGTTGTATACATTCACGATGTGCGTTTCCTATAAGTAATGACAAGAAAAAAAAAACAAGTATTTATATAAGAGACGAAAGTTCAGACTGTAATATGCTTGAAATGAAACTTTTTTTTCTTAATTTAGTTGTTAATATATTATTAATATAAAACCCTTTAAAATTCCAGACTAAAAAACGAATCGCAAGTGCCCTTAATTATTTTGCAGCGCAAACTTTCATTTTATTTTGAATAATGCAAGCTCTGTGCTTGGATCCATTTAATGATTTGTATGAATTCAATGATCCGTATGTGACTCTGCTTGTACATATGCTACGTTCGCCCTAACTTGGGTTATGTTATGAGTTCACTTTACAGGTATGGACTCCCTATTACGAAAATCATAAGAACGGAATCCAACAGAATTTCATACATTCTGCTTTTAAGAGCCGGTTTTTCATGGAATTATCCTTTTAAGATCCAATTACCGGGTAATTGTTTAATTGTCGCTTGCTGATGATGGTTCCGCAGCTGAGAACCGCAATGCACACGTTTTAAATAAAAAGAACTGTTAAACTAATTTTAAACAACATTTTTTGTTTTTATTTCGTTTTATAACAATTTTTGCGTTCAATAATAAGGTGAAATAATTACTTTCAATAAACGAAGTTGTTGCACTTTTTTGCATGGAGTTATTTTGCTATAGCCTTGACAGACTATAGAAGGTTCTGTTGGATTTTAGCAGCCACACGTATGTAGTTCAAGGATTGCACAGCTACGAATTCATTCTACCCTAACTGTTGACCAACACCAACGTAGCCACCATATACCTGGCACTCACTTTATTAATATGCAGCCCCAGGTTTTGTGCCACCTATAGGATTTGGATCAAGAAGTCTTGTACAGCTTGTGAGCTTCTGCCGATGAAAAAATCAATGTCGTCTGCGTAAGCGAATAACTGGCATGATTTAGAGACGGTATTCCCTCTTGTTGGCTCAAAGGTATCTTTAATCTAAATAACAACAAACTAAATAACAATATAAGACCTGTTTATACGCACCATTTTTAAAATTAATGTGGGAACTAGGTCATATCGGTCCATTTAACTTTACCCGCATTCGCTTAGGAGACAGCAATTTAACCCTGGCCGTTTAAATAGGAAAAATTCACTTCTAGCCCATCCTACAAAGACAATCAGAAAATATAATATTAAGGCCGTTTTTTGGGGAAAGCTATCCCATTTAATTTTTTGTTTAGTTGTAAATACCAACCAAAATGTTTACTTCTAAATCACAGCCAGTTAAAGTCAAGGGCCTTACCAACTTCAATAATTGGTTAAAAGAAAATCTCCACACTTTACAAAATCGTGTTTCAAAAAAATTTTAAATCTCGATTTTTTCAGGACTTTGCATTATATTATGCATAAATATGTACAATGCTCCAACCTTCTGCAGGGTCTTGCAAATAAAATAATATACATTTCAAAGAATTAATATCTTAAATAAAAAAAACAGCAATCACTTTAATTAGTCGCTTCGAGAACCAACGGCTATGAGAAAATGGAAGATCTCTTAGCTTAAGTTGATTTCACAGCTGCAGAAGGAAAGTAATGTTCCACCACCGGTAAGTTCCCTAGAGATCTTGTTACTTAGTTTCTCTATTTTCCCTATTATTCTAGATTGAATTGCAAGAATCCATTCGTTTACGTGAGGGCGGGGCTGCCAAGAACCAAACCCCAGTTTCATTACTGTCACAAATTAGGTCGTTCCAAACTTCTCCAATCACCCGGGACTTTTTGCTGCTCTTCGCTTTCTAAAATATTTATATCCAACACAACACAGCCACTAACCTTATAATAAATAACCTTAATACATTTTTGTTAATGTTATGTATATAGCTCTTTATTGATAGTAAATAATCTTTTCAAATAGAAAACCCAATGATCAAAATTAGTTTCTATATTCTTTATTAATTATTATACAATTCATTTCGAGCTCTATATTGAAAACTTAGCTTCATTTAAAAACGTTATTTGTTTGTTATATTTAGTAAAATTACAATATTTCTAAGCTGGATTTAGAGAACATTTTTTAACTTTAATATTTAATATTATTTTAATATGCTTTCGAAAATCGATTTAGTCTCTGCTGAAGGAAGCGGTACTATACAGATTCCCATCACCATCATTATTTAAATGCAACTAAATGTTAAAAAAAAAAAATGTTGTTAGTTGACAGGAATTTAGAGTTATCAGTTGCTTACCATTTTCAGTCGCTGATGGTTTGCAGATATTTAAGCTGATGTTGATGTTTTGACAGCTGTAACAGATGAACTACTACTTGATTCAGTGGTGGAAACTAATGGTGTCGGAGACTGGGAGTAGCTGGCAGTCCTAGAGTTACCAGATTCAAGAAATTAAATTTGAATCTGCAAACTACCGAAACACAATTATTATTTTGCTTTCAATTGAAACATTGGAAAAAACATACCCAGTTGTATCGCCCGGAAATTTAACTGATTGCTATAAAAAAAATCATTTTTCTTTTTGTTTCAACTTTTCCTGGTGGCTTTTCTTGATCACTATAACAGGCGCGAACGGTCCCTGATCGATTCACACCAAAAAAAGCCATTTTTTTGTAACAACGCGCTGCTAACTATACGCGAACCTTTGATTGTTAATAACTAATTAAATACTATAACCTTAATTCTGAAACCCGTTTCCTTAATTTCCCTAATTATTCCCTAATTGTAGAGCCAAACAAAATTTGCGCTGCTAGCTATATGGCGGTATAATTTGCCTTAAAATAATATTATTCTCCTTCAGAGAACTTCAAAATACATATATGAATATGCTCTACATGGGTTTATCTTGGTGCCATTACTTTTTTCCCATTATGGTATCGTGGTCTATGTTAGGAATGATTTCCTTCCCCAATATGGGCAATGTTTCAACACGGACTTTAACTTCTTATGGCTAAAATTCACTGTCCTTAAGCATATCATTCATTATTGTTTTATTTACAGGAGTCCAAATCTCGACAGTAATTCGACTTGTAACGAGTTTGATGCGCTGTCTTATTCCATCTCGAAAATTTTTTCTCTTTATCCTCGCACTGAAATCGTTATTACGGGCGATTTCAATGTACACAATTCCAATTGGCGCCGCTATTCTGGTCAGACAACACCCGAAGGAAGGTATGTCGAGCTCTTTGCCGGGTTACATCACCTTACCAAACTGATCGCGTATACCGGATGTTGCTGGGCAAGCCGCCCATACTCTTGACTTATTTCTTACTTCTCACCGTGATAAATATACCATTAGTGTAACTTCTCCATTTGGCACTTCAGACCATTGTGTCATTTCAGCTAATTTCTCATCCTCTACCCATCCAGTTAAAGAAAAACTTGCCACCAGGACCGTTTGACAATACGAGAAAGCCAACTGGGACGGCCTGAATATTTGTTCCGAAACTTTAACTGGTCACTATACTTCCTCGATAGTGACATTGATGGCAGTTCTGAAAAGATCACAAATGAGATTCTTCTAGGGATGCGTGCTTTTATTCCTAACAGAGTAAAAAGCATCCAGCGTAAGGAAAAGTCCTGGTTTAATCCTGAGGGTAAAGAAGCTATCAGGCTCAAAGAAGTAAGTTTCCGATCTTACAAAGCCAACCCTACAGAGAAAAATCGGAAAAAGCACAAACAAGCAAGGAACTCATGCTACTCCGTTATTGAAAAAACCAAATTTTTGCATGACCAAAATTACGGCAAAAAATTCTGCAATGTCCCAAAGGCAGTCAAAATTGTTGGTCATTTGTAAAAAATATTCAAAAGCTTCTCCATGACCGTCAGTATGGCTTTCGCAGCAGCCGTTCCACTGGTGATCTGATGGCATATCTCACCGAACAGTGGAACAAATCTTTACATCGCTTTGGTGAAAGTAAGATTTTGTATTGCTCTTGATATCTTCAAAGCATTTGATAGAGTTTGGCATGAAGCTCTCTTATCGGAAATACGTGCTTTTGGGATCGATGATACTCTTGTGGAACGTTCAATCGTGTGGAGTTTAATGCTTCGAAAACTCAATGCTGTTTTCTGTCGTTAAAGCTAAACATACCCCCAATGCCATTGTCCATGAACAGCACTTACTTTCGAAGAAACCGAAAAGCTCTCAATACTCGGTATGTGTGTTAACGATAACCTCCGTTGAAACGATCATATATTTGAGATCGCTGAGAATGCTGCTAAGTGCTTAGGTTTTCTGTATCGGTGCAAGATTTTTTTTTTCCATCTGATCTGGCTATAATTTAAAAAGCGTTTATACGCCCTAAACTCTAGTATAACTCCCACCTCTGGGCAGGTGCTTCGCAAACATCGCTTCACCACCTTGATAGAATACACGACACAATGTTTCATGTCTCTCCTTATTTTATCCCAGCCAGTTGCATCCCACCCCTATATCAGTCACCTTTGAGCCCAATTTCGGACAACACGAATTAGGAATAGTTTACCTGGCGAGATTTTCCCTTGCCATTTTGATCTGCAAACATTCAAAACCATTGTTAATCGACACCTCCTATCTCTCCCCCCCTATCTTTCTCATGCCCACGCAGTGTGTTATATTAAAAGGGAAACAAATAGTCCCTTGTGCGCGCGTTAATTATAATAAAAAAAGTATCTCAAGAATTGTGAGTTAATTTTAAAATATTAAGGATTGCATATACAACTGAAAAAATAAAGCTCTATAGACTCCGGTGGGCTGGACACCTAGCTCGCATGAGCGAAGAGGAAGCAACTCGGAAAGTCTTTTGCGGTACTTTTTATGGTAGAAGACAACTTGGCAGACCTTGCTTACGTTGGAAGGATGGCGTAGACCAGGACGCCCGAAGCCTCTGGGTGCGCAATTGGATGGCGTCGGCCAGCAATCGGGATGTATGGAAGAATTTGTTGAAGGAGGCTCGGACCGGATCCCGGTTGTTGCGCCGATGATGATGATGATGATATACAACTTTTGCATTCTACTCTTTTACTGAAATTAAAGTTTACAATATTTTTAACACAAAATTAAAAACTTAAAAAATAATATTGTTATAAAAGATTGTGCGCCGAATTAATAAGCAAAAATACATATAAATGCATTGGTAAACCTAAGAATATAACAATTTAAATTATGTTGAGGTAATAGCCAATTCACTTTCATGCTGAATCCAAGATGTAATGTTAGTTGTGAGAAGAGCTAAACAAAAGGTTTGAATTTTATTGTTATTCATTTTTCATTGAAAAAAACCTCCATTTATACATGTTCTAATCGCATTTAATCATTACTTGTATAATATGTCTAGTTCTTACTTTTTTCTTCTATATTTACTCTATGTTTCTATATTTTTGGCTGTTTTAAATGAAATGTAACGTAAGCGATGGGGAATTCTACGACGCCACCATCAGCAGCTGTACCACGTGAAAGAATCGAATTAGCGCAGTTCAAAGATGCCAGAATGAAGAACGATAGCACATTTGATACAAGACAGCTTTTTAAGACGTCATCTGCAAAGAAAACAAAATATTCGCATTAAAATTCTATAAATTTTTTTTTTGTTTTTATTTCAAGTGAAAACATGTTATAGAAAATAACTTGAAATGGTGCCGTAACAATTCATCCCCGTCAAAATAATCCATGGACGAAAACTTTGGTTAAAGTTATCCCAACGAAAAATGATCACCGAACCCCAATACACATGACCTCCGTGACCAAAGATCCCCATCAATAAATCCCCGTAACAAAAATCTATACGACTAATTATCAATTAATAATTATCTTCAAACAGCAGAAAGTGTAGGTTGGCGATTGCATTCTGTTGAACACATTAAATAAATGATGCTTAAAGGCCATGATGCTATCACACTTCAAGGAACTTAAACTAAAACTGCAGCCTGTCGATTTGAGAAATTATTTAAGGATTTCATGAGAAGGAAAAATATTATTAAAAGCACTCCCGACAGGAGGACCAGTGCCATAGTGTTGCAAAAACAATGAAACTGAATTCCGCTGTTTTCTCGGAGCGGAGTTTTAAAGGAAGCAGGAGGATCTTCAAAAAAAAACAGCTAAGTACCATTTTTATTTTTTTAAATTTGCGTAACCTTTCTAATTTGAAAAAAACTATTACTTATACGGGATTGAATACCACTTGGTTTAACGTTCTTCCTCTGTATCACTTGTAATCAAGTTTATATTAACCTTTTTATAACTTTGAAAAAAAATACTATAATTTGCACCGCCATATAGTTAGCAGCGCAAAATCACGGATTTAAATTTTTGTTGGCTCTACAATTAGGGAATAATTAGGGAAAATTAAGGAAACGGGTTTCAGAATTTAGGTTATAGTATTTAATTAGTTATTAACATTTTAAGTTTCGCGTATAGTTAGCAGCGCGTTGTCACAAAAATGGCTTTTTTTGGTGTGAATCGATCAGGGACCCTCCCCTCAAATTAAGGAAATCGTTTTCGCAATTTAGGTAATCGGCGTTTAGTCAATAATTAACAAAATGTTAATTAATTGACAGCTTTATAAACAATTAAAATGTAACGTAACGTTATCCAAATCTCTCCGAAAAGCACACAAAACTAGCCCATATACACAAAAATTATGTCCTAATTTATTTGAAGGATGACATTTTGACGTCTGTGATTTTATTAAGGCACTAGTGATAGCAATCCGTTAGGCGCCTGTTATAGTGATCAAGAAAAGCCACCAGGAAAAGTTGAAACAAAAAGAAAAATGATTTTTTTTATAGCAATCAGTTAAATTTCCGGGCGATACAACTGGGTATGTTTTTTCCAATGTTTCAATTGAAAGCAAAATAATTGTATTTCGGTAGTTTGCAGATTCAAATTTAACTTCTTGAATCTGGTAACTCTAGGACTGCCAGCTACTCCCAGTCTCCGACACCATTAGTTTCCACCACTGAATCAAGTAGTAGTTCATCTGTTACAGCTGTCAAAACATCAACATCAGCTTAAATATTTGCAAACCATCAGCGACTGAAAATGGTAAGCAGCTGATTACTCTAAATTCCTGTCAACTAACAACATTATTTTTTAACATTTAGTTGCATTTAAATAATGATGGTGATGGGAATCTGTATAGTACCGCTTCCTTCAGCAGAGACTAAATCGATTTTCGAAAGCATATTAAAATAATATTAAATATTAAAGTTAAAAAATGTTCTCTAAATCCAGCTTAGAAATATTGTAATTTTATTAAATATAACAAACAAATAACGTTTTTAAATGAAGCTAAGTTCTCAATATAGAGCTCGAAATGAATTGTATAATAATTAATAAAGAATATAGAAACTAATTTTGATCATTGGGTTTTCTATTTGAATAGATTATTTACTATCAATAAAGAGCTATATACATAACATTAACAAAAATGTATTAAGGTTATTTATTATTAGGTTGGTGGCTGTGATGTGACGGATATGAATATTTTAGAGAGCGAAGAGCAGGAAAAAGTCCCAGGTGACTGGAGAAGTTTGGAACGACCTAATTTGTGACAGTAATGAAACTGGGGTTTGGTTCTTGGCAGCCCCGCCCTCACGTAAACGAATGGATTCTTGCAATTCAATCTAGAATAATAGGGAAAATAGAGAAACTAAGTAACAAGATCTCTAGGGAACTTACCGGTGGTGGAACATTACTTTCCTTCTGCAGCTGTGAAATCAACTTAAGCTAAGAGATCTTCCATTGGTTCTCGAAGCGACTAATTAAAGTGATTGCTGTTTTTTTTATTTAAGATATTAATTCTTTGAAATGTATATTATTTTATTTGCAAGACCCTGCAGAAGGTTGAAACATTGTACACATTTATGAATAATATAATGCAGTCCTGAAAAATCGAGATTTTTAATTTTTTTGAAACACGATTTTGTGAAGTGTGGAGATTTTCTTTTAACCAATTATTGAAGTTGGTAAGCCCCTTAACTTTAACTGGCTGTGATTTAGAAGTAAACATTTTGGTTGGTATTTACAACTAAACAAAAAATTAAATGGGATAGCTTTCCCCAAAAAACAGCCTTAATATTATATTTTGATTGTCTTTGTAGGATGTGCTAGAAGTGAATTTTTCCTATTTAAACGGCCAGGGTTAAATTGCTGTCTCCTAAGCGAATGCGGGTAAAGTTAAAAGGACCGATATGACCTAGTTCCCACATTAATTTTATAAATGGTGCGTATAAACAGGTCTTATATTGTTATTTAGTTTGTTGTTATTTACATTAAAGATACCTTTGAGCCAACAAGAGGGAATACCGTCTCTAATTCGTGCCAGTTATTTGCTTACGCAGACGACATTGATTTTTTCATCGGCAGAAGCTCACAAGCTGTACAAGACTTCTTGATCCAAATCCTATAAGTGGCACAAAACCTGGGGCTGCATATTAATAAAGTGAGTACCAGGTATATGGTGGCTACGTTGGTGTTGGTCAACAGTTAGGGTAGAACGAATTCGTAGCTGTGCAATCCTTGAACTACCTACGTGTGGCTGCTAAAATCCAACAGAACCTTCTTTAGTCTGTCAAGGCTATAGTAAAATAACTCCATGCAAAAAAAAAGCAACAACTTCGTTTATTGAAAGTAATTATTTCACCTTATTATTGAACGCAAAAATTGTTATAAAAAGAAATAAAAACAAAAAATGTTGTTTAAAATTAGTTTAACAGTTATTTTTATTTAAAACGTGTGCATTTCGGTTCTCAGCTGCGGAACCATCATCAGCAAGCGACAATTAAACAATTACCCGGTAATTGGATCTTAAAAGGATAATTCCATGAAAAACCGGCAGAGTCACATACGGATCATTAAATTCATACAAATCATTAAATGGATCCAAGCACAGAGCTTGCATTTATTCACAATAAAATGAAAGTTTGCGCTGCAAAATAATTAAGGGCACTTGCGATTCGTTTTTTAGTCTGGAATTTTAAAGGGTTTTATATTAATAATATATTAAGAACTAAATTGAGAAAAAAAATTTCATTTCAGGCATACTACAGGCTGCACTTTCGTCTCTTATATAAATACTTGTTTTTTTTTCTTGTCATTACTTATAGGAAGCGCACATCGTGAATGTATACAACAGAGATCTCCATGCGTACTTAAAGTTATCATCGTTGGATACCTGCGTCCAGAAAAGAACTTTGATTCGCTAGAAGCGTTAGTGTCTCAAAAAAAACGAGAATTCGCACTCAACAAGCCTGATCACCAACATTTCCAAACTTCGAACTTTATAGAACCATATACATACCTCTACAACCAACGGCAATTAAAATATGTATGTGTGATTGATATCGCCATATATTTACTTAAACAAAACTTAATTTACTATCATATAATGGTATTTATATTGCTATTTAATTTTTATTATACACAAATCACCATAAATGTATACAATTTAGTTAACAATAAAAAAAATTGTGCAATTTACAGTTAAACAATTTGAATCAATAAGTTTTCCAGGTTTCTTGCATAAGTTGTTTAAAAGTAAGATTGAGATTTTTTGGAACTATTGTACCTTGAGGTCGATGCGTCTCACTACTCACCCAATTCAGCTATTTTGGCTGTTATTTGCTCGCGACTCATTTGAGCTTCTTTGGATTATTCGTCGGCGAAATCATTACTATTATTGTTCTTCATAGAAATCACTTGAGCTAGCTAAGCTAAAATTGAAACCGTTAGGCATTTTATTGTCGTGAGTAGTTTCTTCGTTGTCTATGGATTGATCTTTGAAATCAAGTTTTTCACCATCATCTTCATTGATGATTTCATATTTAACATTCACCGCATCATTGCCTAGGCGAAGTAAACGTTTAACTTCTTTTTCGATTTTTGTGGCTTCGATGTATTTTTGTTTGAGAGTTTTTCTGAAACGACGCTTCCGTAGATTCTAACAGTATGTTGATGCCGTGCGGTTACAGGAATTTCTTGTCGACAGTGTTGGAATCCTTCTTTGGAAGAATTGTTGGGCGACTCGTTTTCGGGGACTGCACCATCAGTTTCCTTCAACAGAAAATGTTTTATTAGACTCAACAACACATACTCGTTAAAAAATTTCTTACATAATGATCATTGTATATGAACTGCTATAGTACTATCATGGTGACATGTGGACCGTGGCGCTCCAAGCGGCTCTAGGTAAAGTTAACTCGGTAAATTTAAAGAGGCGAACGCGGCGAACAAAGAGAATTCTAAGAGAAACTCTGTGAACATGTACTTTGCTCTTTGCAGTTTGCAGTTTATATACAATGATACGAGTATAGTTTTTTTTTGAATAACTGGATTGCTTCACACAAGCAGGGTGACGAGATGGCTAGTTTTAAAAAAGGAATGACAAAAAAAAGAAGAAAAACGACTTTTGTGAATGAATGGTGTCTGGGGGGTTGGTATATGTTTAAGCTGTTTGATAAGTTTATTTTGAGTTTTATATTTTTTTCATATAAAACTTTGGGGGGTAGGTAGATATTTAGGTATGTACCTACATACATACCTACATAATGTGTGTATTTACTTAGGTATACTTGTTATATTATTTTTGATCAAATGTTCAACTAAATTCAGGTCGATCGGTCAGTCGTCGGTGTGGTAGCTGGTGAGAGCGAGGGTGAGGGAGATACTAACAAGTAAACTCAATAAGCACATGAGTATGTGTATTGTGTGTATCCTGTTCTCGGTGACGGTGAACAACGAAAAGGATCGATAATGATTTTATTTTTTGAATTTTCATTTCATGCTTCGTTATCGTTGATCTTGAAGTTAATGCACAAGTGGCTTTGTGATTATAGGGACTATAAGTCAAGTTTAGGATTCGTGAACATAAAAAATTGTGCTAATAATCAAACATTACATTACGATGATAAAGAAACATATTTGAGTTACTGGCGAAATTCTGTCCGTACGGATGTATTTTGGACTATAGCCTAAACGGTTGAGCCAATCGTCTTCAAATTTAGAACTTAAGGTTATTTTGACATCCTACAGAGGAGTTTTTTTCAATTTTTAGTTGCGATTATAGGGACTATAAGGCAAGTTTGGAATTCACGAATATGCCGAAACGGTTTTTTCACAAAGCAAAAATTTAATTTTCTTCAAAAATAGTAAAGTAATTTATGAACTGTTAAATAAATAAAATAATATCAGTAATATGTCTGACAACGATGATGATTTTATGTGTGAAGATGATGAAGATTATGGATTAGTAAATATTAATCAAAAGTAAAGAGAAAAAGAAATATTTTTTTTACTGTTTCCAGGAATACTCGGAGGATAGCGATACAGAACCTTATATAGATCTCGAGAATCAGTATTACAACAGTGAAGCTTTAAAAGAAGATGAAACAAAAGCAGCTCTGGCATCTTTCCAAAAGGTCCTTGATCTGGAGAGTGGGAAAAAGGGCGAATGGGGTCTTAAAGCGCTCAAACAAATGATAAAAATTAATTTTAAATTGGTAAAATCAGTAGAATGTATTCATATTAGACAGTTTGTCTTGCGGCATGAACTAGAACAATTATGCAGAGATGATGGTAAGCTACAAACACCTCCTTACATACATCAAAAATGCTTTACCCGCAATCATTCAGAGAAATCAATAAACTCAATATTGGACTATATCTCGACTTCTAAAAATGTAAGTTTAACTACATGCATACTATTAATTTAAATGTAGTCTTTGGTATTTATTTATAAATCTAGCATAAAAAAATCACAAAAGACTCCAAGCTGGATCTTTTGGTTTACCATATCACAATTTCTCTCCAATTTATACCCCACATCATTGTATATACATTGCCTATAGTACTATCATGAGACGAGAAAAAATCTTTTTACCTAGAGCCGCTTGGAGTGCTAGTGCAGGAACATTTTATTTAGTGAGAGAGAATTAAGAGCATGGTTTTTAGTGTTATGCGCATGTGCAATGTGAGGCAAGAAAAAACAGAAGGAGAACATGAAATAATTCAGTATCTTGTTTTGTTCAACTGCTAGCAGTTTTGAAGTTTATTATACCTACAATGGTTTCGCTTAGCTAAAACGAATAGTTTTTTGTAAGGATTTATACCTGCACAATCCAACATTTTCATTGTTTACGTTTTTTTTTATAGGGAATGTGTAATATGAGAACTGTTTCTTACATAAGTATTTATACATGCGTACGTCATTGTCCAGACTTTTGATTTGAGTTTTTTAAGATTTTCAAGTTTTGTACGAGCACTACCTACATACATATTTGTCATATTTGTACATATATACATCATGATCATTCGAATACATTCGAATTCTTTAGGATTTTCAATTTGTTTACTTTTACGAAGGTTGTCGTCTTCAAATAATGCACACATTCATTCTTGAAATTTAAACACCAACTTACTTCTTGCTGTATTTATACAAAGATACAAACGTCCTTGCAGTGGATGGATTTTTGATAAAGATAGGTCTCAATAACAATAATTTACTTTTTGAAATCAAATTAATTAAAATAGCTTAATTATGTTTAAAGGATTGATAAACGTATGGTGTGGGTAGGTATTAATGGAATTTATTAAGGATATCAGGTACCTATAATGAGGTTGGAATGAAGGTATGTACTAAAATTAGGATAGGTACACATTCCAACTACTTTTAAGCGAGTGGGTATAGAGACAATATTAAAAGTAAACAAAGTGGTTTTGTTTATTTAGGCAGGTGTAAACTTTTGTTTTCTCGATTGAAATTTTTGCATTCAGTAGTAATCGAATAGTTTTTTTTATTTGTTAGTTGTTTTTGTGTGTTTATCATAGGCTTCCTTTTTTAGTCTGTGTGCTTTTATGATGATGAAATGCTTTAAAATACGTAGGTATGTATTTAAGTTTTCACCTTCTTTTATTTGACTAATGGCTAAGGCTAAGCCAAGCAATATGAAACAAAATTATGGGGAAAATATTAAACAAATAAAATTTGTATGAAATCAAAAAAACACAATTCATAATGTTTTTTGGCAAAAATTTTGTAAACCATGTTATTTCTTTTGCTGTTATGTTATGAATTTTTTATTTCAAAATCGTTCGACCAATATTTTAGAGTACTCTACCCGAATGTTTTTCGAATTGGCATTCTAGCTCCAAAACTAACGGTACCTGCCATATAATTTTTAATGAAAAGCTTATTTTTCTCGAAAACGGCTCCTACGATTTTGATAAAACTTTCTGAATGGTGTTTTCTATGCAAAATCTATCTTTTAGTTTTAATGGATTTTTCCGAACAAAGTTTCATAACGGTACCTCCAATATGACCGGTTTTTTTTTAAATCAGACTTTCTCGTTAACTAATTGACAGATTTTGATAAAATTTTCAAAATATGTAGTGTTTTATGATTTAAATAATATTGTTTATTAAAATTTTTAAAAACATTTTATTTTTATTTTTTAATATTTTTCTAAAAAAAACTTATTTTGTTTCTTTTCGAATCTATAGATTTTTTTTAATTTTTTTCTCCTAGTATAAACTATATATTTCTTTAAATTGACATACTGAAAAAACATTTAAAATATGTTTTCGAAAAGTTTTTCAAAAATCTGGTAGAACAATTTTGAAATGAAAAAAATAGAAAATAGAAAACAGCAAAAGAAATAAGATGGCTTACATTTTTTTCAAAAAACGTTATGAATAGTGTTTTTTTGATATCATAAAAAAAATTAATTGTTTAATATTTCCCCCCAAATTTTGTTTGAGGTACAACTCGTTATAGGTACATACTGACAGACAGACAGACAGACATTTTTTGTCGATCACTTTTTTAAGACTATGATCGTAATGTGATGTTTCATAGTTATCAAAATTTTTTTTAAATTCGTGAATTCTAAACTTGCCTTATAGTCCCTATAATCGCAACTAAAAATTGAAAAAAAACTCCTCTGTAGAATGTCAAAATAACCTTAAGTTCTAAATTTGAAGACGATTGGCTCAACCGTTTAGGCTATAGTCCAAAATACATCCGTACGGACAGAATTTTGCCAGTAACTCAAATATGTTTCTTTATCATCGTAATGTAATGTTTGATTTTTATCACAATTTTTTATGTTCACGAATCCTTAACTTGACTTATAGTCCCTATAATCACAAAGCTACTTGTGCATTAATTCAAACAGCTTAAACATATACCAACCCCCAGACACCATTCATTCACAAAAGTCGTTTTTCTTCTTTTTTTTGTCATTCCTTTTTTAAAACTAGCCATCTCGTCACCCTGCTTGTGTGAAGCAATCCAGTTATGCAAAAAAAAACTATACTCGTATCATTGTATATAAACTGCAAACTGCAAAGAGCAAAGTACATGTTCACAGAGTTTCTCTTAGAATTCTCTTTGTTCGCCGCGTTCGCCTCTTTAAATTTACCGAGTTAACTTTACCTAGAGCCGCTTGGAGTGCCACGGTCCACATGTCACCATGATAGTACTATAGCAGTTCATATACAATGATCATTATGTAAGAAATTTTTTAACGAGTATGTGTTGTTGAGTCTAATAAAACATTTTCTGTTGAAGGAAACTGATGGTGCAGTCCCCGAAGACGAGTCGCCCAACAATTCTTCCAAAGAAGGATTCCAACACTGTCGACAAGAAATTCCTGTAACCGCACGGCATCAACATACTGTAAGAATCTACGGAAGCGTCGTTTCAGAAAAACTCTCAAACAAAAATACATCGAAGCCACAAAAATCGAAAAAGAAGTTAAAGGTTTACTTCGCTTAGGCAATGATGCGGTGAATGTTAAAAATGAAATCATCAATGAAGATGATGGTGAAAAACTTGATTTCAAAGATCAATCCATAGACAACGAAGAAACTACTCACGACAATAAAATGCCTAACGGTTTCAATTTTAACTTAGCTAGCTCAAGTGATTTCTATGAAGAACAAAAATAGTAATGATTTCGCCGACGAATACTCCAAAGAAGCTCAAATGAGTCGCGAGCAAATAACAGCCAAAAAAGCTGAATTGGGTGAGTAGTGAGACGCATCGACCTCAAGGTACAATAGTTCCAAAAAATCTCAATCTTACTTTTAAACAACTTATGCAAGAAACCTCGAAAACTTATTGATTCAAATCGTTGAGAAGAAATTGAAAATTGAAAATTTTCTTTTTTAAGCTTTAACTGTAAATTCCACAATTTTTTTTATTGTTACATACATTTATGGTGATTTGTGTATAATAAAAATTAAATAGCAATATAAATACCATTATATGATAGTAAATTAAGTTTTGTTTAAGTAAATATATGGCGATATCAATCACACATACATATTTTAATTGCCGTTGGTTGTAGAGGTATGTTTATGGTTCTATAAAGTTCGAAGTTTGGAAATGTTGGTGATCAGGCTTGTCGAGTGCGACTTCTCGTTTTTTTTGAGACACTAACGCTTCTAGCGAATCAAAGTTCTTTTCTGGACGCAGGTATCCAACGATGATAACTTTAAGTACGCATGGAGATCTCTGTTGTATACATTCACGATGTGCGTTTCCTATAAGTAATGACAAGAAAAAAAAAACAAGTATTTATATAAGAGACGAAAGTGCAGACTGTAGTATGCCTGAAATGAAACTTTTTTTCTCAATTTAGTTCTAAATATATTATTAATATAAAACCCTTTAAAATTCCAGACTAAAAAACGAATCGCAAGTGCCCTTAATTATTTTGCAGCGCAAACTTTCATTTTATTGTGAATAAATGCAAGCTCTGTGCTTGGATCCATTTAATAATTTGTATGAATTTAATGATCCGTATGTGACTCTGCTTGTACATATGCTACGTTCACCCTAACTTGAGTTATGTTATGAGTTCACTTTACAGGTATGGACTCCCTATTACGAAAATCATAAGAACGGAATCCAACAGAATTTCATACATTTTGCTTTTAAGAGCCGGTTTTTCATGGAATTATCCTTTTAAGATCCAATTACCGGGTAATTGTTTAATTGTCGCTTGCTGATGATGGTTCCGCAGCTGAGAACCGAAATGCACACGTTTTAAATAAAAATAACTGTTAAACTAATTTTAAACAACATTTTTTGTTTTTATTTCTTTTTATAACAATTTTTGCGTTCAATAATAAGGTGAAATAATTACTTTCAATAAACGAAGTTGTTGCATTTTTTTTGCATGGAGTTATTTTGCTATAGCCTTGACAGACTATAGAAGGTTCTGTTGGATTTTAGCAGCCACACGTATGTAGTTCAAGGATTGCACAGCTACGAATTCATTCTACCCTAACTGTTGACCAACACCAACGTAGCCACCATATACCTGGTACTCACTTTATTAAAATGCAGCCCCAGGTTTTGTGCCACCTATAGGATTTGGATCAAGAAGTCTTGTACAGCTTGTGAGCTTCTGCCGATGAAAAAATCAATGTCGTCTGCGTAAGCGAATAACTGGCATAAATTAGAGACGGTATTCCCTCTTGTTGGTATCAAAGGTATCTTTAATCTAAATAACAACAAACTAAATAACAATACAAGACCTGTTTATACGCACCATTTTTAAAATAATGTGGGAACTAGGTCATATCGGTCCTTTTAACTTTACCCGCATTCGCTTAGGAGACAGCAATTTAACCCTGGCCGTTTAAATAGGTAAAATTCACTTCTAGCTTATCCTACAAAGACAATCAGAAAATATAATATTAAGGCCGTTTCTTGGGGAAAGCTATCCCATTTAATTTTTTGTTTAGTTGTAAATACCAACCAAAATGTTTACTTCTAAATCACAGCCAGTTAAAGTCAAGGGGCTTAACAACTTCAATAATTGGTTAAAAGAAAATCTCCAAGCTTTACAAAATCGTGTTTCAAAAAAATTAAAAATCTCGATTTTTCAGGACTGCATTATATTATGCATAAATATGTATAATGTTTCAACCTTCTGCAGGGTCTTGCAAATAAAATAATATACATTTCAAAGAATTAATATCTTAAATAAAAAAAACAGCAATCACTTTAATTAGTCGCTTCGAGAACCAACGGCTATGAGAAAATGGAAGATCTCTTAGCTTAAGTTGATTTCACAGCTGCAGAAGGAAAGTAATGTTCCACCACCGGTAAGTTCCCTAGAAATCTTGTTACTTAGTTTCTCTATTTTCCCTATTATTCTATATTGAATTGCAAGAATCCATTCGTTTACGTGAGGGCGGGGCTGCCAAGAACCAAACCCCAGTTTCATTACTGTCACAAATTAGGTCGTTCCAAACTTCTCCAGTCACCTGGGACTTTTTCCTGCTCTTCGCTCTCTAAAATATTCATATCCATCACATCACAGCCACCAACCTAATAATAAATAACCTTAATACATTTTTGTTAATGTTATGTATATAGCTCTTTATTGATAGTAAATAATCTATTCAAATAGAAAACCCAATGATCAAAATTAGTTTCTATATTCTTTATTAATTATTATACAATTCATTTCGAGCTCTATATTGAAAACTTAGCTTCATTTAAAAACGTTATTTGTTTGTTATATTTAATAAAATTACAATATTTCTAAGCTGGATTTAGAGAACATTTTTTAACTTTAATATTTAATATTATTTTAATATGCTTTCGAAAATCGATTTAGTCTCCGCTGAAGGAAGCGGTACTATACAGATTCCCATCACCATCATTATTTATATGCAACTTAATGTTAAAAAAAAATGTTGTTTGTTGACAGGAATTTAGAGTAATCAGTTGCTTACCATTTTCAGTTGCTGATGGTTTGCAGATATTTAAGCTGATGTTGATGTTTTGACAGCTGTAACAGATGAACTACTACTTGATTCAGTGGTGGAAACTAATGGTGTCGGAGACTGGGAGTAGCTGGCAGTCCTAGAGTTACCAGATTCAAGAAATTAAATTTGAATCTGCAAACTACCGAAACACAATTATTATTTTGCTTTCAATTGAAACATTGGAAAAAACATACCCAGTTGTATCGCCCGGAAATTTAACTGATTGCTATAAAAAAAATCATTTTTCTTTTTGTTTCAACTTTTCCTGGTGGCTTTTCTTGATCACTATAACAGGCGCCTAACGGATTGCTATAACTAGTGTCTTAATAAAATCCCAGACATTCAAATAAATTAGGACATTATTTTTGTGTATATGGGCTAGTTTTGTGTGCTTTTCGGAGAGATTTGGAAAACGTTACGTTACATTTTAATCGTTTCGGAAAAACTCTCAAACAAAAATACATCGAAGCCACAAAAATCGAAAAATAAGTTAAACGTTTACTTCGCTTAGGCAATGATGCGGTGAATGTTAAATATGAAATCATCAATGAAGATGATGGTGAAAAACTTGATTTCAAAGATCAATCCATAGACAACGAAGAAACTACTCATGACAATAAAATGCCTAACGGTTTCAATTTTAACTTAGCTAGCTCAAGTGATTTCTATGAAGAACAAAAATAGTAATGATTTCGCCGACGAATACTCCAAAGAAGCTCAAATGAGTCGCGAGCAAATAACAGCCAAAATAGCTGAATTGGGTGAGTAGTGAGACGCATCGACCTCAAGGTACAATAGTTCCAAAAAATCTCAATCTTACTTTTAAACAACTTATGCAAGAAACCTCGAAAACTTATTGATTCAAATCGTTGAGAAGAAATTGAAAATTGAAAATTTTCTCTGTTAAGCTCTAACTGTAAATTGCACAATTTTTTTTATTGTTAACTAAATTGTATACATTTATGGTGATTTGTGTATAATAAAAATTAAATAGCGATATAAATACCATTATATGATAGTAAATTAAGTTTTGTTTAATTAAATGTATGGCGATATCAATCACACATACATATTTTAATTGCCGTTGGTTGTAGAGGTATGTTTATGGTTCTATAAAGTTCGAAGTTTGGAAATGTTGGTGATCAGGCTTGTCGAGTGCGACTTCTCGTTTTTTTTTGAGACACTAACGCTTCTAGCGAATCAAAGTTCTTTTCTGGACGCAGGTATCCAACGATGATAACTTTAAGTACGCATGGAGATCTCTGTTGTATACATTCACGATGTGCGTTTCCTATAAGTAATGACAAGAAAAAAAAACAAGTATTTATATAAGAGACGAAAGTTCAGACTGTAATATGCTTGAAATGAAACTTTTTTTTCTTAATTTAGTTGTTAATATATTATTAATATAAAACCCTTTAAAATTCCAGACTAAAAAACGAATCGCAAGTGCCCTTAATTATTTTGCAGCGCAAACTTTCATTTTATTGTGAATAATGCAAGCTCTGTGCTTGGATCCATTTAATGATTTGTATGAATTTAATGATCCGTATGTGACTCTGCTTGTACATATGCTACGTTCGCCCTAACTTGAGTTATGTTATGAGTTCACTTTACAGGTATGGACTCCCTATTACGAAAATCATAAGAACGGAATCCAACAGAATTTCATACATTTTGCTTTTAAGAGCCGGTTTTTCATGGAATTATCCTTTTAAGATCCAATTACCGGGTAATTGTTTAATTGTCGCTTGCTGATGATGGTTCCGCAGCTGAGAACCGCAATGCATACGTTTTAAATAAAAAGAACTGTTAAACTAATTTTAAACAACATTTTTTGTTTTTATTTCGTTTTATAACAATTTTTGCGTTCAATAATAAGGTGAAATAATTACTTTCAATAAACGAAGTTGTTGCACTTTTTTGCATGGAGTTATTTTGCTATAGCCTTGACAGACTATAGAAGGTTCTGTTGGATTTTAGCAGCCACACGTATGTAGTTCAAGGATTGCACAGCTACGAATTCATTCTACCCTAACTGTTGACCAACACCAACGTAGCCACCATATAAATGGCACTCACTTTATTAATATGCAGCCCCAGGTTTTGTGCCACCTATAGGATTTGGATCAAGAAGTCTTGTACAGCTTGTGAGCTTCTGCCGATGAAAAAATCAATGTCGTCTGCGTAAGCGAATAACTGGCATGATTTAGAGACGGTATTCCCTCTTGTTGGCTCAAAGGTATCTTTAATCTAAATAACAACAAACTAAATAACAATATAAGACCTGTTTATACGCACCATTTTTAAAATTAATGTGGGAACTAGGTCATATCGGTCCATTTAACTTTACCCGCATTCGCTTAGGAGACAGCAATCTAACCCTGGCCGTTTAAATAGGAAAAATTCACTTCTAGCCCATCCTACAAAGACAATCAGAAAATATAATATTAAGGCCGTTTTTTGGGGAAAGCTATCCCATTTAATTTTTTGTTTAGTTGTAAATACCAACCAAAATGTTTACTTCTAAATCACAGCCAGTTAAAGTCAAGGGCCTTACCAACTTCAATAATTGGTTAAAAGAAAATCTCCACACTTTACAAAATCGTGTTTCAAAAAAATTTAAAATCTCGATTTTTTCAGGACTTTGCATTATATTATGCATAAATATGTACAATGCTCCAACCTTCTGCAGGGTCTTGCAAATAAAATAATATACATTTCAAAGAATTAATATCTTAAATAAAAAAAAAACAGCAATCACTTTAATTAGTCGCTTCGAGAACCAACGGCTATGAGAAAATGGAAGATCTCTTAGCTTAAGTTGATTTCACAGCTGCAGAAGGAAAGTAATGTTCCACCACCGGTAAGTTCCCTAGAGATCTTGTTACTTAGTTTCTCTATTTTCCCTATTATTCTAGATTGAATTGCAAGAATCCATTCGTTTACGTGAGGGCGGGGCTGCCAAGAACCAAACCCCAGTTTCATTACTGTCACAAATTAGGTCGTTCCAAACTTGTCCAATCACCCGGGACTTTTTGCTGCACTTCGCTTTCTAAAATATTTATATCCAACACAACACAGCCAATAACCTTATAATAAATAACCTTAATACATTTTTGTTAATGTTATGTATATAGCTCTTTATTGATAGTAAATAATCTATTCAAATAGAAAACCCAATGATCAAAATTAGTTTCTATATTCTTTATTAATTATTATACAATTCATTTCGAGCTCTATATTGAAAACTTAGCTTCATTTAAAAACGTTATTTGTTTGTTATATTTAATAAAATTACAATATTTCTAAGCTGGATTTAGAGAACATTTTTTAACTTTAATATTTAATATTATTTTAATATGCTTTCGAAAATCGATTTAGTCTCTGCTGAAGGAAGCGGTACTATACAGATTCCCATCACCATCATTATTTAAATGCAACTAAATGTTAAAAAAAAATTTTGTTAGTTGACAGGAATTTAGAGTTATCAGTTGCTTACCATTTTCAGTCGCTGATGGTTTGCAGATATTTAAGCTGATGTTGATGTTTTGACAGCTGTAACAGATGAACTACTACTTGATTCAGTGGTGGAAACTAATGGTGTCGGAGACTGGGAGTAGCTGGCAGTCCTAGAGTTACCAGATTCAAGAAATTAAATTTGAATCTGCAAACTACCGAAACACAATTATTATTTTGCTTTCAATTGAAACATTGGAAAAAACATACCCAGTTGTATCGCCCGGAAATTTAACTGATTGCTATAAAAAAAATCATTTTTCTTTTTGTTTCAACTTTTCCTGGTGGCTTTTCTTGATCACTATAACAGGCGCGAACGGTCCCTGATCGATTCACACCAAAAAAAGCCATTTTTTTGTAACAACGCGCTGCTAACTATACGCGAACCTTTGATTGTTAATAACTAATTAAATACTATAACCTTAATTCTGAAACCCGTTTCCTTAATTTCCCTAATTATTCCCTAATTGTAGAGCCAAACAAAATTTGCGCTGCTAGCTATATGGCGGTATAATTTGCCTTAAAATAATATTATTCTCCTTCAGAGAACTTCAAAATACATATATGAATATGCTCTACATGGGTTTATCTTGGTGCCATTACTTTTTTCCCATTATGGTATCGTGGTCTATGTTAGGAATGATTTCCTTCCCCAATATGGGCAATGTTTCAACACGGACTTTAACTTCTTATGGCTAAAATTCACTGTCCTTAAGCATATCATTCATTATTGTTTTATTTACAGGAGTCCAAATCTCGACAGTAATTCGACTTGTAACGAGTTTGATGCGCTGTCTTATTCCATCTCGAAAATTTTTTCTCTTTATCCTCGCACTGAAATCGTTATTACGGGCGATTTCAATGTACACAATTCCAATTGGCGCCGCTATTCTGGTCAGACAACACCCGAAGGAAGGTATGTCGAGCTCTTTGCCGGGTTACATCACCTTACCAAACTGATCGCGTATACCGGATGTTGCTGGGCAAGCCGCCCATACTCTTGACTTATTTCTTACTTCTCACCGTGATAAATATACCATTAGTGTAACTTCTCCATTTGGCACTTCAGACCATTGTGTCATTTCAGCTAATTTCTCATCCTCCACCCATCCAGTTAAAGAAAAACTTGCCACCAGGACCGTTTGACAATACGAGAAAGCCAACTGGGACGGCCTGAATATTTGTTCCGAAACTTTAACTGGTCACTATACTTCCTCGATAGTGACATTGATGGCAGTTCTGAAAAGATCACAAATGAGATTCTTCTAGGGATGCGTGCTTTTATTCCTAACAGAGTAAAAAGCATCCAGCGTAAGGAAAAGTCCTGGTTTAATCCTGAGGGTAAAGAAGCTATCAGGCTCAAAGAAGTAAGTTTCCGATCTTACAAAGCCAACCCTACAGAGAAAAATCGGAAAAAGCACAAACAAGCAAGGAACTCATGCTACTCCGTTATTGAAAAAACCAAATTTTTGCATGACCAAAATTACGGCAAAAAATTCTGCAATGTCCCAAAGGCAGTCAAAATTGTTGGTCATTTGTAAAAAATATTCAAAAGCTTCTCCATGACCGTCAGTATGGCTTTCGCAGCAGCCGTTCCACTGGTGATCTGATGGCATATCTCACCGAACAGTGGAACAAATCTTTACATCGCTTTGGTGAAAGTAAGATTTTGTATTGCTCTTGATATCTCCAAAGCATTTGATAGAGTTTGGCATGAAGCTCTCTTATCGGAAATACGTGCTTTTGGGATCGATGATACTCTTGTGGAACGTTCAATCGTGTGGAGTTTAATGCTTCGAAAACTCAATGCTGTTTTCTGTCGTTAAAGCTAAACATACCCCCAATGCCATTGTCCATGAACAGCACTTACTTTCGAAGAAACCGAAAAGCTCTCAATACTCGGTATGTGTGTTAACGATAACCTCCGTTGAAACGATCATATATTTGAGATCGCTGAGAATGCTGCTAAGTGCTTAGGTTTTCTGTATCGGTGCAAGATTTTTTTTTTCCATCTGATCTGGCTATAATTTAAAAAGCGTTTATACGCCCTAAACTCTAGTATAACTCCCACCTCTGGGCAGGTGCTTCGCAAACATCGCTTCACCACCTTGATAGAATACACGACACAATGTTTCATGTCTCTCCTTATTTTATCCCAGCCAGTTGCATTCCACCCCTATATCAGTCACCTTTGAGCCCAATTTCGGACAACACGAATTAGGAATAGTTTACCTGGCGAGATTTTCCCTTGCCATTTTGATCTGCAAACATTCAAAACCATTGTTAATCGACACCTCCTATCTCTCCCCCCCTATCTTTCTCATGCCCGCGCAGTGTGTTATATTAAAAGGGAAACAAATAGTCCCTTGTGCGCGCGTTAATTATAATAAAAAAAGTATCTCAAGAATTGTGAGTTAATTTTAAAATATTAAGGATTGCATATACAACTGAAAAAATAAAGCTCTATAGACTCCGGTGGGCTGGACACCTAGCTCGCATGAGCGAAGAGGAAGCAACTCGGAAAGTCTTTTGCGGTACTTTTTATGGTAGAAGACAACTTGGCAGACCTTGCTTACGTTGGAAGGATGGCGTAGACCAGGACGCCCGAAGCCTCTGGGTGCGCAATTGGATGGCGTCGGCCAGCAATCGGGATGTATGGAAGAATTTGTTGAAGGAGGCCCGGACCGGATCCCGGTTGTTGCGCCGATGATGATGATGATGATATACAACTTTTGCATTCTACTCTTTTACTGAAATTAAAGTTTACAATATTTTTAACACAAAATTAAAAACTTAAAAAATAATATTGTTATAAAAGATTGTGCGCCGAATTAATAAGCAAAAATACATATAAATGCATTGGTAAACCTAAGAATATAACAATTTAAATTATGTTGAGGTAATAGCCAATTCACTTCCATGCTAAATCCAAGATGTAATTTTAGTTGTGAGAAGAGCTAAACAAAAGGTTTGAATTTTATTGTTATTCATTTTTCATTGAAAAAAACCTCCATTTATACATGTTCTAATCGCATTTAATCATTACTTGTATAATATGTCTAGTTCTTACTTTTTTCTTCTATATTTACTCTATGTTTCTATATTTTTGGCTGTTTTAAATGAAATGTAACGTAAGCGATGGGGAATTCTACGACGCCACCATCAGCAGCTGTACCACGTGAAAGAATCGAATTAGCGCAGTTCAAAGATGCCAGAATGAAGAACGATAACACATTTGATACAAGACAGCTTTTTAAGACGTCATCTGCAAAGAAAACAAAATATTCGCATTAAAATTCTATAAATTTTTTTTTTGTTTTTATTTCAAGTGAAAACATGTTATAGAAAATAACTTGAAATGGTGCCGTAACAATTCATCCCCGTCAAAATAATCCATGGACGAAAACTTTGGTTAAAGTTATCCCAACGAAAAATGATCACCGAACCCCAATACACATGATCTCCGTGACCAAAGATCCCCATCAATAAATCCCCGTAACAAAAATCTATACGACTAATTATCAATTAATAATTATCTTCAAACAGCAGAAAGTGTAGGTTGGCGATTGCATTCTGTTGAACACATTAAATAAATGATGCTTAAAGGCCATGATGCTATCACACTTCAAGGAACTTAAACTAAAACTGCAGCCTGTCGATTTGAGAAATTATTTAAGGATTTCATGAGAAGGAAAAATATTATTAAAAGCACTCCCGACAGGAGGACCAGTGCCATAGTGTTGCAAAAACAATGAAACTGAATTCCGCTGTTTTCTCGGAGCGGAGTTTTAAAGGAAGCAGGAGGATCTTCAAAAAAAAAACAGCTAAGTACCATTTTAATTTTTTTAAATTTGCGTAACCTTTCTAATTTGAAAAAAACTATTACTTATATGGGATTGAATACCACTTGGTTTAACGTTCTTCCTCTGTATCACTTGTAATCAAGTTTATATTAACCTTTTTATAACTTTGAAAAAAAAATACTATAATTTGCACCGCCATATAGTTAGCAGCGCAAAATCACGGATTTAAATTTTTGTTGGCTCTACAATTAGGGAATAATTAGGGGAAATTAAGGAAACGGGTTTCAGAATTTAGGTTATAGTATTTAATTAGTTATTAACATTTTAAGTTTCGCGTATAGTTAGCAGCGCGTTGTCACAAAAATGGCTTTTTTTGGTGTGAATCGATCAGGGACCCTCCCCTCAAATTAAGGAAATCGTTTTCGCAATTTAGGTAATCGTCGTTTAGTCAATAATTAACAAAATGTTAATTAATTGACAGCTTTATAAACAATTAAAATGTAACGTAACGTTATCCAAATCTCTCCGAAAAGCACACAAAACTAGCCCATATACACAAAAATTATGTCCTAATTTATTTGAAGGATGACATTTTGACGTCTGTGATTTTATTAAGGCACTAGTGATAGCAATCCGTTAGGCGCCTGTTATAGTGATCAAGAAAAGCCACCAGGAAAAGTTGAAACAAAAAGAAAAATGATTTTTTTTATAGCAATCAGTTAAATTTCCGGGCGATACAACTGGGTATGTTTTTTCCAATGTTTCAATTGAAAGCAAAATAATTGTATTTCGGTAGTTTGCAGATTCAAATTTAACTTATTGAATCTGGTAACTCTAGGACTGCCAGCTACTCCCAGTCTCCGACACCATTAGTTTCCACCACTGAATCAAGTAGTAGTTCATCTGTTACAGCTGTCAAAACATCAACATCAGCTTAAATATTTGCAAACCATCAGCGACTGAAAATGGTAAGCAGCTGATTACTCTAAATTCCTGTCAACTAACAAAATTTTTTTTTAACATTTAGTTGCATTTAAATAATGATGGTGATGGGAATCTGTATAGTACCGCTTCCTTCAGCAGAGACTAAATCGATTTTCGAAAGCATATTAAAATAATATTAAATATTAAAGTTAAAAAATGTTCTCTAAATCCAGCTTAGAAATATTGTAATTTTATTAAATATAACAAACAAATAACGTTTTTAAATGAAGCTAAGTTCTCAATATAGAGCTCGAAATGAATTGTATAATAATTAATAAAGAATATAGAAACTAATTTTGATCATTGGGTTTTCTATTTGAATAGATTATTTACTATCAATAAAGAGCTATATACATAACATTAACAAAAATGTATTAAGGTTATTTATTATTAGGTTGGTGGCTGTGATGTGATGGATATGAATATTTTAGAGAGCGAAGAGCAGGAAAAAGTCCCAGGTGACTGGAGAAGTTTGGAACGACCTAATTTGTGACAGTAATGAAACTGGGGTTTGGTTCTTGGCAGCCCCGCCCTCACGTAAACGAATGGATTCTTGCAATTCAATCTAGAATAATAGGGAAAATAGAGAAACTAAGTAACAAGATCTCTAGGGAACTTACCGGTGGTGGAACATTACTTTCCTTCTGCAGCTGTGAAATCAACTTAAGCTAAGAGATCTTCCGTTGGTTCTCGAAGCGACTAATTAAAGTGATTGCTGTTTTTTTTTATTTAAGATATTAATTCTTTGAAATGTATATTATTTTATTTGCAAGACCCTGCAGAAGGTTGAAACATTGTACACATTTATGAATAATATAATGCAGTTCTGAAAAATCGAGATTTTTAATTTTTTTGAAACACGATTTTGTGAAGTGTGGTGATTTTCTTTTAACCAATTATTGAAGTTGGTAAGCCCCTTAACTTTAACTGGCTGTGATTTAGAAGTAAACATTTTGGTTGGTATTTACAACTAAACAAAAAATTAAATGGGATAGCTTTCCCCAAAAAACAGCCTTAATATTATATTTTGATTGTCTTTGTAGGATGTGCTAGAAGTGAATTTTTCCTATTTAAACGGCCAGGGTTAAATTGCTGTCTCCTAAGCGAATGCGGGTAAAGTTAAAAGGACCGATATGACCTAGTTCCCACATTAATTTTAAAAATGGTGCGTATAAACAGGTCTTATATTGTTATTTAGTTTGTTGTTATTTACATTAAATATACCTTTGAGCCAACAAAAGGGAATACCGTCTCTAATTCGTGCCAGTTATTTGCTTACGCAGACGACATTGATTTTCTCATCGGCAGAAGCTCACAAGCTGTACAAGACTTCTTGATCCAAATCCTATAAGTGGCACAAAACCTGGGGCTGCATATTAATAAAGTGAGTACCAGGTATATGGTGGCTACGTTGGTGTTGGTCAACAGTTAGGGTAGAACGAATTCGTAGCTGTGCAATCCTTGAACTACCTACGTGTGGCTGCTAAAATCCAACAGAACCTTCTTTAGTCTGTCAAGGCTATAGTAAAATAACTCCATGCAAAAAAAATGCAACAACTTCGTTTATTGAAAGTAATTATTTCACCTTATTATTGAACGCAAAAATTGTTATAAAAAGAAATAAAAACAAAAAATGTTGTTTAAAATTAGTTTAACAGTTATTTTTATTTAAAACGTGTGCATTTCGGTTCTCAGCTGCGGAACCATCATCAGCAAGCGACAGTTAAACAATTACCCGGTAATTGGATCTTAAAAGGATAATTCCATGAAAAACCGGCAGAGTCACATACGGATCATTAAATTCATACAAATCATTAAATGGATCCAAGCACAGAGCTTGCATTTATTCACAATAAAATGAAAGTTTGCGCTGCAAAATAATTAAGGGCACTTGCGATTCGTTTTTTAGTCTGGAATTTTAAAGGGTTTTATATTAATAATATATTAAGAACTAAATTGAGAAAAAAAGTTTCATTTCAGGCATACTACAGGCTGCACTTTCGTCTCTTATATAAATACTTGTTTTTTTTTCTTGTCATTACTTATAGGAAGCGCACATCGTGAATGTATACAACAGAGATCTCCATGCGTACTTAAAGTTATCATCGTTGGATACCTGCGTCCAGAAAAGAACTTTGATTCGCTAGAAGCGTTAGTGTCTCAAAAAAAAAACGAGAAGTCGCACTCAACAAGCCTGATCACCAACATTTCCAAACTTCGAACTTTATAGAACCATATACATACCTCTACAACCAACGGCAATTAAAATATGTATGTGTGATTGATATCGCCATATATTTACTTAAACAAAACTTAATTTACTATCATATAATGGTATTTATATTGCTATTTAATTTTTATTATACACAAATCACCATAAATGTATGTAACAATAAAAAAAAATTGTGGAATTTACAGTTAAAGCTTAAAAAAGAAAATTTTCAATTTTCAATTTCTTCTCAACGATTTGAATCAATAAGTTTTCGAGGTTTCTTGCATAAGTTGTTTAAAAGTAAGATTGAGATTTTTTGGAACTATTGTACCTTGAGGTCGATGCGTCTCACTACTCACCCAATTCAGCTTTTTTGGCTGTTATTTGCTCGCGACTCATTTGAGCTTCTTTGGAGTATTCGTCGGCGAAATCATTACTATTTTTGTTCTTCATAGAAATCACTTGAGCTAGCTAAGTTAAAATTGAAACCGTTAGGCATTTTATTGTCGTGAGTAGTTTCTTCGTTGTCTATGGATTGATCTTTGAAATCAAGTTTTTCACCATCATCTTCATTGATGATTTCATATTTAACATTCACCGCATCATTGCCTAAGCGAAGTAAACGTTTAACTTCTTTTTCGATTTTTGTGGCTTCGATGTATTTTTGTTTGAGAGTTTTTCTTAAACGACGCTTCCGTAGATTCTTACAGTATGTTGATGCCGTGCGGTTACAGGAATTTCTTGTCGACAGTGTTGGAATCCTTCTTTGGAAGAATTGTTGGGCGACTCGTCTTCGGGGACTGCACCATCAGTTTCCTTCAACAGAAAATGTTTTATTAGACTCAACAACACATACTCGTTAAAAAATTTCTTACATAATGATCATTGTATATGAACTGCTATAGTACTATCATGGTGACATGTGGACCGTGGCGCTCCAAGCGGCTCTAGGTAAAGTTAACTCGGTAAATTTAAAGAGGCGAACGCGGCGAACAAAGAGAATTCTAAGAGAAACTCTGTGAACATGTACTTTGCTCTTTGCAGTTTGCAGTTTATATACAATGATACGAGTATAGTTTTTTTTGCATAACTGGATTGCTTCACACAAGCAGGGTGACGAGATGGCTAGTTTTAAAAAAGGAATGACAAAAAAAAAGAAGAAAAACGACTTTTGTGAATGAATGGTGTCTGGGGGGTTGGTATATGTTTAAGCTGTTTGAATTAATGCACAAGTAGCTTTGTGATTATAGGGACTATAAGTCAAGTTAAGGATTCGTGAACATAAAAAATTGTGATAAAAATCAAACATTACATTACGATGATAAAGAAACATATTTGAGTTACTGGCAAAATTCTGTCCGTACGGATGTATTTTGGACTATAGCCTAAACGGTTGAGCCAATCGTCTTCAAATTTAGAACTTAAGGTTATTTTGACATTCTACAGAGGAGTTTTTTTTCAATTTTTAGTTGCGATTATAGGGATTATAAGGCAAGTTTAGAATTCACGAATATAAAAAAAATTTTGATAACTATGAAACATCACATTACGATCATAGAGAAGTCTTAAAAAAGTGATCGACAAAAAATGTCTGTCTGTCTGTCTGTCAGTATGTACCTATAACGAGTTGTACCTCAAACAAAATTTGGGGGGAAATATTTAACAATTAATTTTTTTAGGATATCAAAAAAACACTATTCATAACGTTTTTTGAAAAAAATGTAAGCCATCTTATTTCTTTTGCTGTTTTCTATTTTCTAATTTTTTCATTTCAAAATTGTTCTACCAGATTTTTGAAAAACTTTTCGAAAACATATTTTAAATATTTTTTCAGTGTGTCAATTTAAAGAAATATATAGTTTATACTAGGAGAAAAAAATTAAAAAAAATCTATAGATTCGAAAAGAAACAAAATAAGTTTTTTTTAGAAAAATATTAAAAAATAAAAATAAAATGTTTTTAAAAATTTTAATAAACAATATTATTTAAATCATAAAACACTACATATTTTGAAAATTTTATCAAAATCTGTCAATTAGTTAACGAGAAAGTCTGATTTAAAAAAAAACCGGTCATATTGGAGGTACCGTTATGAAACTTTGTTCGGAAAAATCCATTAAAACTAAAAGATAGATTTTGCATAGAAAACACCATTCAGAAAGTTTTATCAAAATCGTAGGAGCCGTTTTCGAGAAAAATAAGCTTTTCATTAAAAATTATATGGCAGGTACCGTTAGTTTTGGAGCTAGAATGCCAATTCGAAAAACATTCGGGTAGAGTACTCTAAAATATTGGTCGAACGATTTTGAAATAAAAAATTCATAACATAACAGCAAAAGAAATAACATGGTTTACAAAATTTTTGCCAAAAAACATTATGAATTGTGTTTTTTTGATTTCATACAAATTTTATTTGTTTAATATTTTCCCCATAATTTTGTTTCATATTGCTTGGCTTAGCCTTAGCCATTAGTCAAATAAAAGAAGGTGAAAACTTAAACACATACCTACGTATTTTAAAGCATTTCATCATCATAAAAGCACACAGACTAAAAAAGGAAGCCTATGATAAACACACAAAAACAACTAACAAATAAAAAAAACTATTCGATTACTACTGAATGCAAAAATTTCAATCGAGAAAACAAAAGTTTACACCTGCCTAAATAAACAAAACCACTTTGTTTACTTTTAATATTGTCTCTATACCCACTCGCTTAAAAGTAGTTGGAATGTGTACCTATCCTAATTTTAGTACATACCTTCATTCCAACCTCATTATAGGTACCTGATATCCTTAATAAATTCCATTAATACCTACCCACACCATACGTTTATCAATCCTTTAAACATAATTAAGCTATTTTAATTAATTTGATTTCAAAAAGTAAATTATTGTTATTGAGACCTATCTTTATCAAAAATCCATCCACTGCAAGGACGTTTGTATCTTTGTATAAATACAGCAAGAAGTAAGTTGGTGTTTAAATTTCAAGAATGAATGTGTGCATTATTTGAAGACGACAACCTTCGTAAAAGTAAACAAATTGAAAATCCTAAAGAATTCGAATGTATTCGAAAGATCAATGATGTATATATGTACAAATATGACAAATATGTATGTAGGTAGTGCTCGTACAAAACTTGAAAATCTTAAAAAACTCAAATCAAAAGTCTGGACAATGACGTACGCATGTATAAATACTTATGTAAGAAACAGTTCTCATATTACACATTCCCTATAAAAAAAACGTAAACAATGAAAATGTTGGATTGTGCAGGTATAAATCCTTACAAAAAACTATTCGTTTTAGCTAAGCGAAACCATTGTAGGTATAATAAACTTCAAAACTGCTAGCAGTTTATATAAATAGGTATATACAATGAACAAAACAAGATACTGAATTATTTCATGTTCTCCTTCTGTTTTTTCTTGCCTCACATTGCACATGCGCATAACACTAAAAACCATGCTCTTAATTCTCTCTCACTAAATAAAATGTTCCTGCACTAGCACTCCAAGCGGCTCTAGGTAAAAAGATTTTTTCTCGTCTCATGATAGTACTATAGGCAATGTATATACAATGATGTGGGGTATAAATTGGAGAGAAATTGTGATATGGTAAACCAAAAGATCCAGCTTGGAGTCTTTTGTGATTTTTTTATGCTAGATTTATAAATAAATACCAAAGACTACATTTAAATTAATAGTATGCATGTAGTTAAACTTACATTTTTAGAAGTCGAGATATAGTCCAATATTGAGTTTATTGATTTCTCTGAATGATTGCGGGTAAAGCATTTTTGATGTATGTAAGGAGGTGTTTGTAGCTTACCATCATCTCTGCATAATTGTTCTAGTTCATGCCGCAAGACAAACTGTCTAATATGAATACATTCTACTGATTTTACCAATTTAAAATTAATTTTTATCATTTGTTTGAGCGCTTTAAGACCCCATTCGCCCTTTTTCCCACTCTCCAGATCAAGGACCTTTTGGAAAGATGCCAGAGCTGCTTTTGTTTCATCTTCTTTTAAAGCTTCACTGTTGTAATACTGATTCTCGAGATCTATATAAGGTTCTGTATCGCTATCCTCCGAGTATTCCTGGAAACAGTAAAAAAAATATTTCTTTTTCTCTTTACTTTTGATTAATATTTACTAATCCATAATCTTCATCATCTTCACACATAAAATCATCATCGTTGTCAGACATATTACTGATATTATTTTATTTATTTAACAGTTCATAAATTACTTTACTATTTTTGAAGAAAATTAAATTTTTGCTTTGTGAAAAAACCGCTTCGGCATATTCGTGAATTCCAAACTTGCCTTATAGTCCCTATAATCGCAACTAAAAATTGAAAAAAACTCCTCTGTAGGATGTCAAAATAACCTTAAGTTCTAAATTTGAAGACGATTGGCTCAACCGTTTAGGCTATAGTCCAAAATACATCCGTACGGACAGAATTTTGCCAGTAACTCAAATATGTTTCTTTATCATCGTAATGTAATGTTTGATTATTAGCACAATTTTTTATGTTCACGAATCCTAAACTTGACTTATAGTCCCTATAATCACAAAGCCACTTGTGCATTAACTTCAAGATCAACGATAACGAAGCATGAAATGAAAATTCAAAAAATAAAATCATTATCGATCCTTTTCGTTGTTCACCGTCACCGAGAACAGGATACACACAATACACATACTCATGTGCTTATTGAGTTTACTTGTTAGTATCTCCCTCACCCTCGCTCTCACCAGCTACCACACCGACGACTGACCGATCGACCTGAATTTAGTTGAACATTTGATCAAAAATAATATAACAAGTATACCTAAGTAAATACACACATTATGTAGGTATGTATGTAGGTACATACCTAAATATCTACCTACCCCCCAAAGTTTTATATGAAAAAAATATAAAACTCAAAATAAACTTATCAAACAGCTTAAACATATACCAACCCCCCAGACACCATTCATTCACAAAAGTCGTTTTTCTTCTTTTTTTTTGTCATTCCTTTTTTAAAACTAGCCATCTCGTCACCCTGCTTGTGTGAAGCAATCCAGTTATGCAAAAAAAAACTATACCCGCATCATTGTATATAAACTGCAAACTGCAAAGAGCAAAGTACATGTTTACAGAGTTTCTCTTAGAATTCTCTTTGTTCGCCGCGTTCGCCTCTTTAAATTTACCGAGTTAACTTTACCTAGAGCCGCTTGGAGTGCCACGGTCCACATGTCACCATGATAGTACTATAGCAGTTCATATACAATGATCATTATGTAAGAAATTTTTTAACGAGTATGTGTTGTTGAGTCTAATAAAACATTTTCTGTTGAAGGAAACTGATGGTGCAGTCCCCGAAGACGAGTCGCCCAACAATTCTTCCAAAGAAGGATTCCAACACTGTCGACAAGAAATTCCTGTAACCGCACGGCATCAACATACTGTAAGAATCTACGGAAGCGTCGTTTCAGAGAAACTCTCAAAAATACATGGAAGCCACAAAAATCGAAAAAGAAGTTAAATGTTTACTTCGCGTAGACAATGATGCGGTGAATGTTAAATATGAAATCATCAATGAAGATGATGGTGAAAAACTTGATTTCAAAGATCAATCCATAGACAACGAAGAAACTACTCATGACAATAAAATGCCTAACGGTTTCAATTTTAGCTTAGGTAGCTCAAGTGATTTCTATGAAGAACAAAAATAGTTATGATTTCGCCGACGAATACTCCTAAGAAGCTCAAATGAGTCACGAGCAAATAACAGCCAAAATAGCTGAATTGGGTGAGTAGTGAGACGCATCGACCTCAAGGTACAGTAGTTCCAAAAAATCTCAATCTTACTTTTAAAAAACTTATGCAAGAAACCTGGAAAACTTATTGATTCAAATCGTTGAGAAGAAATTGAAAATTGAAAATTTTCTTTTTTAAGCTTTAACTGTAAATTCCACAATTTTTTTTATTGTTAACTAAATTGTATACATTTATGGTGATTTGTGTATAATAAAAATTAAATAGCAATATAAATACCATTATATGATAGTAAATTAAGTTTTGTTTAAGTAAATGTATGGCGATATCAATCAAATACATATTTTAATTGCCGTTGGTTGTAGAGGTATGTATATGGTTCTATAAAGTTCGAAGTTTGGAAATGTTGGTGATCAGGCTTGTTGAGTGGGACTTCTCGTTTTTTTTTTGAGACACTAACGCTTCTAGCGAATCAAAGTTCTTTTCTGGACGCAGGTATCCAACGATGATAACTTTAAGTACGCATGGAGATCTCTGTTGTATACATTCACGATGTGCGTTTCCTATAAGTAATGACAAGAAAAAAAAACAAGTAAATATTTATATAAGAGACGAAAGTGCAGCCTGTAGTATGCCTGAAATGAAACTTTTTTTCTCAATTTAGTTCTTAATATATTATTAATATAAAACCCTTTACAATTCCAGACTAAAAAACGAATCGCAAGTGCCCTTAATTATTTTGCAGCGCAAACTTTCATTTTATTGTGAATAATGCAAGCTCTGTGCTTGGATCCATTTAATGATTTGTATGAATTTAATGATCCGTATGCGACCCTGCTTGTACATATGCTACGTTCGCCCTAACTTGAGTTATGTTATGAGTTCACTTTACAGGTATGGACTCCCTATTACGAAAATCATAAGAACGGAATCCAACAGAATTTCATACATTCTGCTTTTAAGAGCCGGTTTTTCATGGAATTATCCTTTTAAGATCCAATTACCGGGTAATTGTTTAATTGTCGCTTGCTGATGATGGTTCCGCAGCTGAGAACCGCAATGCACACGTTTTAAATAAAAAGAACTGTTAAACTAATTTTAAACAACATTTTTTGTTTTTATTTCGTTTTATAACAATTTTTGCGTTCAATAATAAGGTGAAATAATTACTTTCAATAAACGAAGTTGTTGCACTTTTTTGCATGGAGTTATTTTGCTATAGCCTTGACAGACTATAGAAGGTTCTGTTGGATTTTAGCAGCCACACGTATGTAGTTCAAGGATTGCACAGCTACGAATTCATTCTACCCTAACTGTTGACCAACACCAACGTAGCCACCATATAAATGGCACTCACTTTATTAATATGCAGCCCCAGGTTTTGTGCCACCTATAGGATTTGGATCAAGAAGTCTTGTACAGCTTGTGAGCTTCTGCCGATGAAAAAATCAATGTCGTCTGCGTAAGCGAATAACTGGCATGATTTAGAGACGGTATTCCCTCTTGTTGGCTCAAAGGTATCTTTAATCTAAATAACAACAAACTAAATAACAATATAAGACCTGTTTATACGCACCATTTTTAAAATTAATGTGGGAACTAGGTCATATCGGTCCATTTAACTTTACCCGCATTCGCTTAGGAGACAGCAATCTAACCCTGGCCGTTTAAATAGGAAAAATTCACTTCTAGCCCATCCTACAAAGACAATCAGAAAATATAATATTAAGGCCGTTTTTTGGGGAAAGCTATCCCATTTAATTTTTTGTTTAGTTGTAAATACCAACCAAAATGTTTACTTCTAAATCACAGCCAGTTAAAGTTAAGGGGCTTACCAACTTCAATAATTGGTTAAAAGAAAATCACCACACTTCACAAAATCGTGTTTCAAAAAAATTAAAAATCTCGATTTTTCAGAACTGCATTATATTATTCATAAATGTGTACAATGTTTCAACCTTCTGCAGGGTCTTGCAAATAAAATAATATACATTTCAAAGAATTAATATCTTAAATAAAAAAAAACAGCAATCACTTTAATTAGTCGCTTCGAGAACCAACGGAAGATCTCTTAGCTTAAGTTGATTTCACAGCTGCAGAAGGAAAGTAATGTTCCACCACCGGTAAGTTCCCTAGAGATCTTGTTACTTAGTTTCTCTATTTTCCCTATTATTCTAGATTGAATTGCAAGAATCCATTCGTTTACGTGAGGGCGGGGCTGCCAAGAACCAAACCCCAGTTTCATTACTGTCACAAATTAGGTCGTTCCAAACTTCTCCAGTCACCTGGGACTTTTTCCTGCTCTTCGCTCTCTAAAATATTCATATCCATCACATCACAGCCACCAACCTAATAATAAATAACCTTAATACATTTTTGTTAATGTTATGTATATAGCTCTTTATTGATAGTAAATAATCTATTCAAATAGAAAACCCAATGATCAAAATTAGTTTCTATATTCTTTATTAATTATTATACAATTCATTTCGAGCTCTATATTGAGAACTTAGCTTCATTTAAAAACGTTATTTGTTTGTTATATTTAATAAAATTACAATATTTCTAAGCTGGATTTAGAGAACATTTTTTAACTTTAATATTTAATATTATTTTAATATGCTTTCGAAAATCGATTTAGTCTCTGCTGAAGGAAGCGGTACTATACAGATTCCCATCACCATCATTATTTAAATGCAACTAAATGTTAAAAAAAAAAAATGTTGTTAGTTGACAGGAATTTAGAGTAATCAGTTGCTTACCATTTTCAGTCGCTGATGGTTTGCAAATATTTAAGCTGATGTTGATGTTTTGACAGCTGTAACAGATGAACTACTACTTGATTCAGTGGTGGAAACTAATGGTGTCGGAGACTGGGAGTAGCTGGCAGTCCTAGAGTTACCAGGTTCAAGGAATTAAATGTAAATCTGCAAAATACCGAAATACAATTATTTTGCTTTCAATTGAAACATTGGAAAAAACATACCCAGTTGTATCGCCCGGAAATTTAACTGATTGCTATAAAAAAATCATTTTTCTTTTTGTTTCAACTTTTCCTGGTGGCTTTTCTTGATCACTATAACAGGCGCCTAACGGATTGCTATCACTAGTGCCTTAATAAAATCACAGACGTCAAAATGTCATCCTTCAAATAAATTAGGACATAATTTTTTGTGTGCTTTTCGAAGAGATTTGGAGAACGTTACGTTACATTTTAATTGTTTATAAAGCTGTCAATTAATTAACATTTTGTTAATTATTGACTAAACGACGATTATCTAAATTGCGAAAACGATTTCCTTAATTTGAGGGGAGGGTCCCTGATCGATTCACACCAAAAAAAGCCATTTTTTGTGACAAAGCGCTGCTAACTATACGCGAACCTTAGATTGTTAATAACTAATTAAATACTATAACCTAAATTCTGAAACCCGTTTCCTTAATTTCCCCTAATTATTCCCTAATTGTAGAGCCAACAAAAATTTGCGCTGCTTGCTATATGGCGGTATAATTTGCCTTAAAAAAATATTATTCTCCTTCAGAGACCTTCAAAATACATATATGTTTCAATATATATATATATATATATATATATCAGAATATGCTCTACATGGGTATATCTTGGTGCCATTACTCTTTTCCCATCATGGTATCGTGGTCTATGTTAGGAATGATTTCCCTCCCCAATATGGGCAATGTTTCAACACGGACTTTAATTTCTTATGGCTCAAATTCACTGTCCTTAAGCATATCATTCATTATTGTTTTATTTACAGGAGTGCAAATCTTGACAGTAATTAGACTTGTAACGAGTTTAATGGACTGTCTTATTCCATCTCGAAAATTGTTTCTCTTTATCCTCGCACTGAAATCGTGATTGCGGGCGATTTCAATGTACACAATTCCAATTGGCTCCGCTATTCTGGTCAAACAACACCCGAAGAAAGGTATGTCGAGGTCTTTGCCGGGTTACATCACCTTACCCAACTGATCGATGTGCCAACGCGTATACCGGATGTTGCTGGGCAAGCCGCCCATACTCTTGACTTGTTTCTTACTTCTCACCCTGATAAATATACCATTAGTGTAACTTCTCCATTTGGCACTTCAGACCATTGTGTCATTTCAGCTAATTTCTCATCCTCTACCCATCCAGTTAAAGAAAAACTTCCCACCAGGACTGTTTGGTAATACGAGAAAGCCAACTGGGACGGCCTGAATATTTTTTCCCGAAACTTTAACTGGTCACTATGCTTCCTCGATAGTGACATTGATGCCAGTGCTGAAAT
The DNA here is from genome assembly GCA_963971375.1 of Platycheirus rosarum. Taxonomy (NCBI): domain Eukaryota; kingdom Metazoa; phylum Arthropoda; class Insecta; order Diptera; family Syrphidae; genus Platycheirus; species Platycheirus rosarum. The sequence continues at coordinate 194,537,244 of OZ020507.1, read as the reverse complement.
GATCACAAATGTGATTCTTCTAGGGATACGTGCTTTTATTCCTAACAGAATAAATAGCATCCAGCGTAAGGAAAAGTCCTGGTTTAATCCTGAGGGTAAAGAAGCTATCAGGCTCAAAGAAGTAAGTTTCCGATCTTACAAAGCCAGCCCTACAGATGACAATCGGAAAAAGCACAACAAGCAAGGAACTCATGCAACTCCGTTATTGAAAGAACCAAATTTTTGCCTGAATTTGAATTTCTTATTTCGGAAGAATTACGGGAATATTGCATGTCTCGAAAATAAAAACAATTTTGTTCCTGTAAGCAATAATTCAAAGCTTCTGATAATCTAGCGGGTTTCATAGATCTTATTGTTGAATCGAGGGGTTCTTTTAAGCCCGATAAGAACGTATTCAAACACATTTTGTCATAAAGCTTTTGCTTTGATTGCATAACGTTCATATCTGATTCATGTACTTTAACGTGATTTATCATTGCTGACAGCAGCTCTATAACCTTTGCATAAAAACCCTCAACTGTGTTTTGTCCCTGTCGAATTTGTTTCATTGCGTTTATCAGAGTAATAAACAATTAAATTATGTTTAATTTCATTCCAATCTACAGGTGTGCCATACATGTTAAGCACCTCATTAGTCTGCCCAATAATTTTATTTCTAATTGTCCCATGTGTTATTTTCTCAAAATTTCCTCAACGTTGCTCAGAAAATCATACAGTAGTTTTGGATTTCCATCAAAGCTTGGGAGGTCCTTAACGGCATCAGGAATTCTCAGCGAGTTAAAAACCTCTGAAGCAACGGTTAAATTACTGTTAGTCATATTACTAGTAGAGCAACTAACTTTTTTATTTTTTTGAATTTTGAATGAAGGCATCGGTAGTTCAATTTAAAAAAGACTCACTTTTTATACAATGTCTTCTTCCTTCAGTTATTGATTGTTCCTCGTTAGATCCATGTGTGTGTTTTCTTTTTTGATGAAGTTGTTTGCTTTATATTTAGTGTTTTATTTTGCATGAATATCTGTTTAATTTCACAAAATATTTTAAAGTACAATGGATCTCGTATTTATCACTCATTAAAGTTTTAATCCTGTCTGGTTTGTAGATTATTTCTCCTTGTACAGTTTTTTTTTTAAATTTTAATTTTTTTCTGTTGTTCGTAATGAATATTTAAGTTTGATTAATAATTCTCAAGCCTAAGCTACTGTTATTCACTTGTTGGAAATTAAGCACACTTTAAAATGTCTTCTTTCTCTCTTTCTTCTTATTTGTTGTAGTAGTTTTTTTTTTATTATTATTATTTTAAATAAAGCTTTTGCATATTTTTGCGTGGGTGTTTAAATTCGCTTTAAAATTTTCAAGTTTAAGCTACTATAATATTCACTTATTGAAAAAATAAGCACTCCTAAGCGACTGCGCCAGTTATGTTACATTTATGCCATATGTATTTTGCCGAAAATAAAAAGAGCCAGGTCAATCTCATCTGTACTGATTTATTAACACCCAACTTAAGACTAAATTATATTCAAATAAGTGTGTACACTTCAGTAATGTTCAAAGATAAACTGAATAACAAACGGGAAATTTACAGTTGACAAGATAAGAAAATATTCAATTACTATGTCAGAACATTAGGTGTGACTTCTGTTCATATAGATGTGTAAGCCTATGTCTGGTCCATCAGGTCAGCTTAACGTGGTTGCCAACTAGGTTGCTCCCGTAATTCGTGCGTTAATTATAAAAAAAAATATATATATTTTAGTATTTAGTATTCATATATTTTATTTGATTTGCTTAAACAGAATTTAATATTTTAATCTTTAATATTTAATCTAAAGTTAACATGATTTAATTTTCATTTTAAGTTTAATATGAAATGAAGTAAAAACAGAAAAAAAAGATAAGAAAAAAACTAAAAAAAGAATTTTATTTATCTCAATTTGTATTTATGTATTTAAGCTCGCATCATTCTTAAATAGACTGAAAGTAAATCAGTAACCCACTCCGAAACTGTGCTTCGTCTCTCAACGCTCTAACATGCTGTGGTAAGTTGTTCCATAGGCGAATGGCATTGATAAAAAATCTGCCTGTTGTATACCAAATAGTTATAATGCTGATGTATAAGTATTAGAAATCTATTCGAGGAGCTAAACCTTAGTCTAGCAAAAAGATAACCAGGTTGATGTGTTTGAATAACATTAAATAATAATATAAGCGTTCTATAATTTAAAAGATAACCAAGAGAGATATTGAACATTTGGCTTGAGAAAAAAGAGATTCGGTCATATCTTCTCAAGCTATATACATAACGGCCAGTATTTTTGAATGAAACGTTGAGCTTTCTTCTGCTAGCAGCATCAAAATCGCTAAAAACTTCGCGATATATTTATTTATTTATTTATTGCTTAATTCAAGAAGTCTTAAAAAAACTAACATTTAATTCTTAAAATACTAAACTTAAATCTAACAATTGTGGGGTTAAGGTTATAAGGATTCAGGTACATTAATTAGGAATGGTAGGAGGAATTGAAAAGGGAAGTTTTAATGGTATCCTTGGTACAGTGGAAGTCGAATGAGAAGATCATATTGTTAGTTGTACGTTGTACGTAACATTTGGTTCAAGGGTTGAAAATTTATATTAAAAATTGAAACCGATCTAACATTTCTAGGGTTGGTATTAAGGGATATTTTCTGCAGATGAGAAGGGCAGTCAATATTATTAGTTAGAAGTTGGTGAATAAAGATGATATCAGCAACTTGGCGAAGTTTTTCCAGAGTTTGTAAATCAAGAAGCTTTAGACGGTCTTCATATGGTGGGTGATTATATCTATCTGACCAAGGGAGAGAACGGAGTCCGAAGCAAAGAAATCTACGCTGAACAGCTTCGATACGTAAGGAATGGGTTGGGTAATAAGGTGACCAGACTTGGCTGGCATATTCTAGAAGAGGTCGAACATATGTAAGGTATAAGGATTTAGTAACATATGGATCGGAAAATTTTTTGGACCATCGTTTTACGAAGCCAAGAGCTCAATTAGCCCTCTTTATGGAATTATCAATGTGAGAACGAAAGTTTAGTTCTCTATCGCAGGTAACACCGAGATCGCAAAGGGAGTCCACTTCCTGAACAGCCTCATTGTTTAAAAAATAAAATCTTGTAGGCAGTGGGATGGTTTTACGGGAGTATGTGATAGTTTGACAGTTGCAAACATTTAGCTCAAGAAAGTTTCTTTGACACCATATACAAAAGTTATTCAAATCATTTTGAAGCATGACTGAATCAAAAGGAGAGGATATGGACTTATAAATTTTTTTATCATTGGCGTAAATCGAGATATATGAGTTTTTGATGACACAGTCGACGTCATTAATTGTAAGAATAAAGATAAAAGGACCAAGATGGCTACAATGGGGAACACCAGAAGTTACAGGGTAAGAGTCAGATAAAGACAATCTGAAAAGAACTTCATAGAGACGATCTTTTAATAAAAATCAATCGATTGGAAATCCAAGAGCTATAAGTTTGAAGAGGATCAGTGGATGGGAGATTTTATCGAAGGTTTTACTTAGGTCAGTTGCAATGACATCAACTTCTTTACCATTATCCATGGCACAAACGGTGCCGGAGACAAAGTCTATTAGATTGGTGGTTGTGGATCTACCTCTTAAAAATCCATGTTGTTTAGGGGAGAAAATATGTTTACAGTGAAAAACCATTGTATCATAAACAATACTTTCAAAAAGTTTAGGAATGCATGACAATTTGGCAATGGGGCGGTATTTAGAGATATCATTCTTAGAACCTTTTTTATGAATGGGGATTATAAAGGATTTTTTTCATATAGAAGGGAAGATTTTATTAGACACTGAAAGTTGAAAAATAGTAGTCAGGGATGCGATCAAGTGTGAATAACATTTTTTTAGGATTATTGCTGGTTAACTATCCGGGCCAGCGCTGTAATCCTCATTCAATTTACTAATCTTATCTTCAATAATTATCGATGGTATGACAATTGAAGTTAAAGATGTTTGGTTAGAGTTATTAAGATAAGAAAAATAATCAGGATCAGCCTGGAAATTATCAGTAGAAAAATACTGACTAAAAAATTGAGCAAATAAGTTGGAGATTTTTTGTGAGTCATCTGAGCAGGAATTAATATATTTTAAACTAGAGGGATAGCTCTTGGACTTTCTTTTTGCATTGATGAAGTGTAAAAAGCTCTTGGGTCAGATATAATGTTATTTAGCATGACATTGAGATATTCATGGTATAAGGATTCACAAAGTTCTGAAAAAGAGAGCTGTAGTACTGATTATTTAGAACGTCGACGTCGAAGCCTGTAATGAGATACTTCCGCCAAAGTTTATTTCTCTTATGTCTTAAAGATTTCAGCTCATTGTTATACCATGGGGGCAGGAGGCAATGCTCTTTTATTGAACCATAGGCACGAAAAATATAAGGTTTTCGAAAATTTTAGAATAAAAACTATTAAGGACAGTGTCAATATTAGAATATTCTCCGATTGATATAACATTGGTGCAAGCTAGCAGGTTATTAAGTTTGGTAAAATTGGTTTTACGAAAGTTGAAGGACGACTGCCTTTCCGATAGATTTTTTGTACGAGTGAGTCCATAAGAGAGCTTCAAAAAAAGAGGAGGGTGGAATGAGTCAAGCTTAGATAGAAGATGATTGCTTATTGAAACCACGCTATTATCGACTTCAGAGGAATATATTAAGTAGTGTTGACGATCCAAATTATTTGTAACCCTACTCAGTTGGAAAAGATCTAAGTCGGAGAGACGATCAGTAAAGAGGATCTCTTTATCAGAAGATGGATTAAATGCTGTGTAGAAAGATTTCTCTTCGGAAAGAGCCCACACAAACGTATTCAAAGGCTGTGAATGTTTAAATAGGATTGAGTCAAAACGATTGTTTACTGCTAATAAAATCCGTCAACCGGAAAAACGTTAAAGCTTGTGAAAAAGAGTTCGGAGTCATGTATATCAGGAGACAAGTTAGTTTCGGTCAACGCAAACACATCATAGGGAAGCTTTTGCGAATTTAAAAAGACTGTAGATGTTTTACAACGAAGTCTTCGGACATTTTGATAGTACAATGACATAATGTTGGCAGGATTGAAAAGTAATTTACGAGGATTAGGAACGAAAAAAAAATTATTGAAACTAGATCGATTTCTTCAGTTAGAATGAAGAGACAAAGCAAGGGAAGATAGAACGTTTGCAACATCAGAGAGGCTTACTTTTAAAGTTTCATGGTAACGTACAAACTTGGAATACAGATCGGTAGGGTGCGTGGGGAGACATTCTCGAAGAATTGAAACTCGAAGGTTCGTTCTCGTTACACCATTGATGCAAACACTGTCTTCTTTATCATCGGTCGGTAAATTGTTTAGTGAGCCTGATTACCGGTGAGGAAAGAGGGTCTAAGAAGGAAGGATTCTGAGTGTGAGAGTGGATAAAGTTAGGGGAGTAGGGACTATTAGGCTGGGAATTAAAGGAGAGGCCATGGTTCGAGCACGAAGATAGAGTGTTATTTGGATCGGTTAGGTTAAACGATACTCGTTTACGTTTAGGAGAAGGGAAGGTAGAAGTTCTAAGTCTAGACAGGTTATGAGTGATTATAGGTGGAAAGGATTGTATTGGAGTTGAGGCTGAAGCAGTCGAATTGGGAATGTTTTTGAATGAAGAAGAAGCCTGTTTTTTAATGTCGGAAGATGAAGGAAGGGATTAAGGATCAGGTATACAATATGAGTTATTTGAAATAACATGGTTACGGTTATTTAAATTATTATTTTTACTGTATAAATGATTCTTTAAACTTGATGGAAGCTGATGAGAAGAAGATTTCATATTCTGAAGTCCTTTAGGCTTATCCGTCCATTTAGTGCGAATGATAGAACCCAAACGGAGCTTTCCATTATTACAATTAAAGATCCATTTGTATTTCCTAGGTATAAGGACTTTGAAACGTCTAGATCCAACAGAGTGGGACTCTACGTTTGGAATCGAAAACTTGCGCTGGAAGAATGAACAGATCCATAATTGCTCCGCGTGGCGTGGGGCATTGAAGAGAAGAAAGGATGTTGTATTCTTGGCATCCAGCATAGTTAAATGAAGAGCCTACTCGGATAAGGCACAGTAAGTTCCGAATTGAAAAATTGATATTGAACATGGGGATGTTGTAGGAAAATCTGGTACAATTGGGCTGGTAGCAATGGCAGACCTTGGAAGAGCGGGATCAGGATTATTAATGACTTCGGTTTGGGAAGTTGAGACAACTATTGGCCCTACGGTAGTTTCAGGAACCTTTCGTGAGGAAGTCGTGGGCGCTGAAGAAGAGTCATTCATGTTGTTAAGAGTGACGTTGAAATGGGGATTGTTTGAAATAGGATCAATGCGGTGGTCTGAATTAATGGTCAGCAATTCGTCAAGTAAGGACACGTTGGCTTGATGACTTCTCACATTGTCCAATTTAGAGGTTAGATAACGAATTTCTTGGGTTATATTTTGCAAGGAAACCGATAAATCTCCATGATATTTATTTATTGATCCAACATCAGACTCCATCGATAACATCTTCTGATCAAAATTAAAAAGAAAGGTACTTAAGGATGACAATGCTGACAAGCCTTTTGACATTGATTCCTTAAGCTCGTCCAGAACGTTTAGCTCGTTTCTCAGACTTTTAATTTTACATTCAAAAGATAAAATAGTGTTTGAAATTTTGGAGGAGACATCGGAAGCATATTGATGATTAGATTGTGCCTCTAATTTATGGTCTTATTTTTCAAGTATTGTGTTGATGCGATGACGAATCTCAGATTTTAGATCCGAAACAGATTCACTTATTGAGCTAAAAAGATCGTTATTGCATTTAATAGATATAGGTATGACCAAAGTTTTGGCAACCATTATACGTGCTTTTAGAGGGGTTAAATATTGTGAGGACTATAACATGCAAAGAACAACATAAAATTTGCCAACGGCTGCATTGATATAATTATTCCCATTTTTATTATTATTTTTTCGCCTCTGGCCATCTGGGTATTATTACGGAAATAAAAAAAAGTTTTTTTTATAAATCGGCCTAGTAAAAATTCCGGAGAATACGCGAAAACTTTAACCAAGATAGATAAGAAGTAGATGACGTAGAGGAAGACGAAGAAAAAGTTGAGAAAGAGAAAGACAAACGTTTATCGAATATCGAACAGGAACAGGTCTCTAGTTTTTCGGTTGCTACTAACACGTCACGAAATAGCAATAATTTAAGAACGTGCAAGGTTGAAGAAAGAATATTGTACGAGAAAACTACATATGGATAAAAAGATGGCAACATTTTTCTTACCATACACAGTGGCAACACTTAATTCACCATACATAGATCATAGCAAACTGTATTTTTCAATCGCAGCACAGCTAACGGCATTATGATCTGATTTTTACTCTCTTTGCTGTGCTTTAGTTTTTTTGGATTCTTTTTTGTTAGTCTTAGTCTTCATTTAGCCTTCCGCTATATATGTTATCCGGCTGCAATTCAGCGCTTCAACTCCTTCTGAACAAGATCCTTCCATCTGTCTCGATTCGCCGCGACTGACCTTAGCTGTGGCCACGATTGAAAACCTTGAGATCGAGCTTCCCCCAAAACAGATGACCTCCAAGTTGTTTTCGGTCTTCCAACGCGTCTATTACCCTGAGGATTCCATTCGAAGGATTGCTTCGCTATGTTGTCGTTAGGTTTCCTCAGTGTATGGCCTATCCAACGCCACTTCCGTTGTCTGATGTCGGCGTCCAATTTTTTCTGTCCGGTCCTATTCCACAGTTCAGCGTTCGATATGAATGTCCCGCAGACAACGGTTAACGAAGGCTTGCAGCCTGCTCGAGATGATTGCAGAGCATTTCCATGTTTCTGAAGCATATAACAGCACAGATTTTACGTTGGATTCGAAGAGACTCAACTTGGTGCCTAGCGATATTTTGCTGGAGTTCCACACAGGAGAAAGGATTCCAAATGAACTACGGGCTTTGTTTACTCTATTGTTTACATCCAGGTCCGTTCCGCCATCGAGTGCTATGAAACTGCCCAGGTAGTTAAACTTCGTGACCTCCTCGATGGGTCCCTGCCTTAGAGTAACTTGTTGTGTGCTTTGGCCCGTAGTCATTATTTTGGTCTTGTTTGCGTTGATCCTTAAGCCAGCCACCTCCCCATTTAGCTGCAGCGAATGACAAATTTGATTTAGGCCAGCCGTGTTGTTCGCCATGAGACATATATCGTCAGCATAGTCTATGTGGCTGAGTTTGTCAAACAGACTCCATTGGATACCATGCCTCTCAGTTTCACCCACCGTGGCAGTCATCAATTGCCAGTAAAAACAGAATTGGTGACAGGACATCTCCTTGTCTCACTCCTTGACGCACATCAAAGGAATCGGAAAGCTGTCCATTGTGCAAAACGAAACACCTTGCGTTGTTGTAAGATTCTTTAATAATGGCGACAATTTTCTCAGGGATACCTCTCGCAATAAGCGATCTCCATATGCATACACGATTACCCCTGTCGAATGCCTTCTCAAAATCCACAAACATGAGGTACAGCGGTGATTGATACTCAGACGACTGTTCGAGTATGATTCGCAAGGTGTTGATGTGGTCGACACAAGACCGACCACTACGAAATCCCGCCTGGTGCCTCTTGAGGGTAGATTCGATCCTGGATTTTATCCTTTCGAGAACAATGGTTGCCATTAATTTCGGAAAAACGAACAATATGGTGATACCGCGCCAGTTATTACAGTTTTTGAGGTTCCCTTTCTTTGGTAACTTCACAATAACTCCATCCTTCCAGTCCTGTGGGTAAGTTTCGCTTTCCCAGACAGCCTGCACTAAATTTAACAAAATATGAGAAGCTGCTTCAGGGTCTGTTTTCAGGAACTCCGTCAAGTCCAGCTGCCTTGTTTTTCTTTAGAAGAAGGATCGCGTTTTTAATCTCTGTACCCGTTGGGGGATTGGTATCAATGCCCCTAGAAGATCTGCGCATGTTGTTCAATTGTGGATTCAATTCTGCATTTTGGTCACTATTTAGCAGTGCACAAAAGTGCTCCTTCCATCTTTGTAGCTGATCTTCTATCGTCACTAAAAGGTTGCCATTCAAATCTAACACTGGATGGTTAGTGTTAGTGCTACTACGCTGGCCAACAATGTCCTTAGTGATCTTATACAGTTCTCTTGCGTCCCCTCTTCCTGCAGCCTGTTCCGCATTTTCCGCAAGTTTGTCCAATCTTGCCCTCTTATCACGTCTCACACACCGCTGCACTGTCTTATGAGATGCTCTATACTCGTTCCGTAGAAGCAATGTTCGCTGAGCATCATTTTCAGAATTGATCCTAACTTTGAGTGTTCTGCGATATGTGATTTTGTCCCAGGTGTCTTGGGATATCCAAGAATCTCTTGCTCTTGACTGTCTTGGTACAGTTTCAGTTCCGGCTTCCATGAAAGCGCTCTTAATTTGACCCCACATGGCATCTATCGATAACCCGGCGTTTTGGAAGTTTGACGTTTTGACACCGAGTGTGGTGGTGAAATTACGACGTACACTAGGGTCATTAAGAGCACTTGTGTTGAATCTTGGTCTCCTTGCTATACCTTCTGAGCGGCGCTGGGCAACAGCTGTTCGTAAACGAAGCAAACCCAAGAGTAAATGATGATCACTACCTGCGTCAGCCTTTCTTTCGTTTCGAACATCGCACAGTGACTTCCTCCATTTCTGTTGTATGATGAAGTGATCGATTTGATTTTTAGTTCGACCATCAGAAGATTCCCACGTGATTTTATGACAGGTCTTGTGCGGAAATAAAGAACCCCCAATTACAAGTTGATGAGCGTTGCAGAAGTCGACAAGCATATCACCATTTTCGTTTCGTTGACCTAAGCCGTGCTTCCCCATAACGCGTTCAAGACCCAGGTTATCCGATCCGATTTTGGCATTGAAGTCCCCAATGATGATAATTATATCGCCCGCAGGAACACCGTTGTACACTGAATTCAGGTGAGTATAGAAAGAGGTGTTTTCGTCCGCTGATGCATCATTCGTTGGAGCGTAGCATTGAATTATGGTGACTTTTCGGATTTTAGAGCTAAACCTCGCCGTCATAATCCTCGCCGAAACCGGTTTCCATGAAATAAGACTCTTGATAGATTCCTTAGTTAGCATAATGCCTACACCGTTGAGTCTTGGACCTCTGCCTGCCTCCTCTTCGCCAGAATACAACATTCTCGTAAGTCCCGATTCTGCAGTATATTCAGCTCTTCCTCTCCATTTGGTTTCGCTCACTCCCAGAATGCTGATGTTATGCCGCAGCATTTCACGTTCCACCTGTTCGTACCTTCCTGGTGCGTGCAGGGAGCAAACGTTCCATGCTCCAATCTTTGTTCGTGTTTTGTAGCCAAAAGTCCGTTTTGTTGAATCTGAAGGATTTCTTGATCCTGTTGCTGATTCGTTATTTGTGACGTCACGATCGTCATTTGTACATGAAATTTGCCGCACCCTCAAATCCGATGTGCGGTTTACTACAGCCGGGGCCGTAGGAGGATTCACCAAAGTATGGTTACCCCTTGGGGAATCATTTCCATTCGTTGTCATCTTTCATGCAAAAATATATTTTCGTCCCGCCGCTTAGTGTTTTCCTGGATAAGGTTAATAACACGCTCAAGCCAGGAGTTCGACAGGCACCACCAGCCCTTTGGATGGTCGAACACATGCATAAAACAAGGCCGCCCACTGTGGGAAAACAGACGCCTTTTGTAGCCGCCCACTATGGGTACAGACGCTACTTGCTGCTACCGTTGGCCAACTTTAAATAGGCTCATCCGCCACCAGACTAACATGCCGTTGACCGCAATCTACAGTTCTTCCACCTTTAGGGAGATTTTCTTCAACCCAAGGACAAGTCCGTGCCCTAACCAGCAAAGCTGGGTTGGCTGCTTATTCCGGCAGCTGTTCGGTCCCCTTGTGCGTAAGCGTTACCCGCTCTCTACCGCGAGGAGGTGCACATAGGATTTTCCTTTCATTGAGCCTAGGGCCACCGAAGTGGCGTTACCTAGAGCCCTCCAGTACTTTTAGAGAGCCTTCTTTCTTCTAGCCTTCCGCTAGATTAAACATTATTTTACAAATTGATAGTCTCTTGTTTTTTTTGCAAATAATTTTCTTCCTAATTGCGTGTATGAGAAACTCAAATCTTTTTTCATACATTTTTGGTGCCTCCTGTGAGGAATTCTATTCACAAAATTAATACAGATACTTTGTTGGATTGGCATAAGACGGAAGCAATTGGACGTCTTGTTGGTACAGTTGGCGTTTCTTTGCATCTTTGCTGTTCCTTTGCTGTTTTTCCTGTTCCATAGTGGATGTCTGAGGACGAGTCGGATTCATCGGACTCGACTATTTTGGCTCTATACATGGCTGATTTGAACCGGCGCTCATCCGCAGTTATTGCAATCAGGCGGATTGCTACGAATATTGCTAAGGATGAATTCTCTGGCGATAAATTTGGTTTTGAACAAGAAATCAAAACCTTACAATGACATTTCGATCGGTTTGTGGCTGCTCACGATGCATTAATAGAGGCCGCAAAGCCAGGCGAAATTGAAGCACATGCGAGTCTATGGGATGAAATGGAGATACATCGCAACACTGCAATGGTAAAGCTACACCGCATGCTTTCTACTGCAAAAGCAGAACAAGCACCCGAAAATCAGGAAATGGCATCTGGGAAACGCTCGTCTATATTGGCTTTAAAACTAGATCCATTGTCAGTTCTGAAATTCGATGGCACGCTTCAGAACTGGCTTGCATTCAAGGATACGTTTGAGACACTTGTAGATTCACAGGACTTCCCTGAGGCGTACAAGCTTGGCAAATTACGTGAGGCAGTTCAAGGTGATGCAGTGGCTTTGGTTGGTGGCACATACACTGGTGGCTATGGCGAAGTGTGGAAGGCGCTGAAGAATCGATATGACAGCCCACGGCAATTGGCGGAGATTCATGTCTCCAGATTTATTGGCATCAAGCAACAGACAGTTGAATCTACTTCATCCTTGCTCTCCGTGGTAGACACTGTGAGGGAATCATTCCATGCGTTGACCGTGATAAAATTACCAGTGGAATCTTGGGACGCACTAGCTGTTCCTATTGTGACATCGACAATTCCGACAACGACCCAGCAGGCTTGGGGTATGAGCAGAACGACTAACGAAATTCCTAAGCTCGAGGAGTTGTTGACGTTCGTGGAGAAGCGCGCTCACAGTTTGGCATCGGATGTACTGCGATGGAATACATCATCGACATCCACAATCAACCTGGTGTAAGGAAGAATCCTAACCCTTCTAATAACTTATTGCGTTTAGTGAAAACTAATTGGGCTGCAACCACACCTGGCAATTGCGAATTTTGCGACTCCAACATACATCGTATAAGTAATTGTCCTAAGCTGTTGGTTTTACCTGTGGTTGAACGATTCAACAAATTGCGTGGCTCCGATCTTTGCTTCAATTGCTTGCGGCCTGGACACGCAACCAAGTCTTGTGCAGGTGGTAACTGTCGAAGTTGCCAAGGCAGACATCATACGTTGCTGTGTCGCAATGGCCCTTCCGGCCTAACAAATACGACAATCGCTAGGTCTAAGGCAATGACGGCTGCTCCAACGCCTACAGCAGCATCAACGCAACCACCTCGGAACTATACAGCATGACTACCACAAATGGCCAAATCATTTTTGGTAATAGGTGACAATTGGTTTTGTTGGCGACTGCAATTGTTCACATTAATAATGGCTATGGCTCTACCCATCGGTGCTGGATCATTTGCGATCCGGGCAGTCAGGTTAGTTTCATGAAATACAGATTTTTAATCACTTATCTATCTGCAGAAAACCTGCTACAATCCCAGTCGAAGGTATTGGTTCAGTTGTGACATACACACGTGGCTGTGCTTCAATCCATATGGCTTCGAGCGACAATACATTTGGCATTGATGTAGAGTTCTATTTACTTACTTCCATCACTACATCGACTCCAATTGCTGATATTGCACCATCTTGCTGGCAGCATTTACGTACCTTGGCTTTGGCAGATCTTTCATTTGGTCGAACGGGTCGAATTGATGGGCTTATTGGAGCTGACGTATGGGGTGAAATCATCCGCGAAGGCATAGAACGTGGCTCAGCAGGTGAACCTTTTGCACAATTAACCACATTGGGATGGGTGGTATTTGGCAAGGCAACAATCAACACTTCTTTGACATCAGGCATTAGCTCTTTGTACACCATTCATGGCAGCGTAGGAGAGGATGATGAACACCTAGACTTGGCAATGGCACGAATATTCGAGGTGGACGCTGACACACCGAGAGCTTATAGCGAGAACGAGGCTTGTGAGAATTTATTCCTGGCTACGCACCGCCGTGCCCCCAATGGCCGGTACATCGTACAAATTCCATTCCGGCCTGATGCTCCGGCTCTTGGCAACTCTCATCCACTGGCATTGCGACAGTTTAATCAATTAGAACGTAGATTGGCTGTTAATCCAGAGCTCAAAGAAAAATACGTGACTTTCATGCAGGACTACATCACTTTGGGCCACATGAAGGATGTTTCATATGTGTCATATGAACCTTCACAATGCTATTTCATACCACATCATGCAGTGCTGTCCAAATTTCGCGTTATTTTCAATGCATCAGCGAAAACATCAAATGGCGTTTCCCTCAATGAGACCCAATTGGCTGGACCTCTCATACAAGAGTTGCTTGTTACAATCATCTTCCGTTTTCGGCGTTTTGCTGTGGCACTCTCGGCAGACGTCAAGAAAATGTTTCGCCAAGTTCAGATGGATGAGCGTCATCAACGTTGGCAGCAGATCCTGTGGCGAAAATCAACTGGTGAGCCGATTCGAACATATCAATTAACCACTGTAACATATGGCATGGCTTCTGGTCCTTACAATGCTATTAGGGCAATGCAACAATGCGCTCGAGACAATTGTCATATCCTGGCGGACGGCTTTCGAGAGGCAACCGCTGTCAAGAGCATTTTGCGAGATTTTTATGTGGATGATTATTTGGCAAGTGCAGAAACTATGGAAGAGGCAATACAATTGGCAAATGACGTCGATAAGATACTGCGACAAGGCTGCTTTCAACTATGCAAATGGCAATCCAACGACAAGATTGCATTGGCTCAAATCACCAACAATCCATGCTCTGCAAGTGAAGTCAGAATAAGCACTTTCGAGGTGACAGTTTTGGGCTTAAATTGGAATCCATCGACGGATGAACTCTTCTACCGCATTGACATTGGCGATGGTAAAACTACATCTACAACCAAGCGACAAGTGGTAGGTGACATTGCACGATTATATGATCCTACAAACATGCTGGCACCTGTTATCATCGTATCAAAAATATTCATCCAAAATCTATGGCGTATTGGCTTGGATTGGGACGCTCCATTGCCGTTGGAATTACTTCAAGAGTGGTTGGCTTTTCGTAACAGTCTACATCGACTTCAACAGCTCCGAATTCCACGTTGTTTGCAAATGAAGGCATTGGTAACTACACATTTGCATGGTTTTTGCGATGCCAGCGTTAAGGCCTATGCGGCGGTCGTATACGTTTGTGCGTACGACGAATCCAAATGGTGACTTCACATCAGCACTGGTTACTGCGAAAACTCGTGTCGCACCATCTCGAGCGGATAACCAAGGCAATTCGATCACCACGATACCCCGCTTGGAGCTTTGTGCTGCACGACTATTAGCTGAAACTATTGGCCATGTAAAACACGCATTGGACTTGGCGCATGCACCCTGCTCACTGTGGAGTGACTCAACTATCGTTCTTTGTTGGCTACGTAAATCACCGGCGATGCTCAAACAATATGTTGCGCATAGAATTGGCTACATTCAACAACACACAAATTTTTCTGACTGGCGACATGTACGGACGCATCTGAATCCCGCTGACTGTGCGAGTCGAGGTATTTCTGCCGAAGCACTGGTAAATCACGAATTATGGTGGCATGGCCCAATTGAACTTATGCGCGACCACATGGCAAGGGAGATCCCTATCCCTTCGGAAGCGGAGGAAGAAGCTATGGCAGGGGAATCTAAACCAATTCAGGCTAACGTTGTGCATCTTGTCCCGCTCCATATAATTCAGACAAGATATCACTGTGCTAACGAAACAATCGAAATCGACTTGGTCGAACGCTTCTCAACCATTGGAAGGCTGATCCGAACCACGGCGTATGTGCTGCGTGCCAACCCAATCCGACGCCAATATTGGCATCACACACTAGTGGATAGCGAGGAAATGGCTGTGGCTTTGAAATGGCACATTCGAGCAGAACAATCCAGGTATTTTCTAAATGAAATTCAAAAGTTACAAACTGTACGGCAAGTTCCAACAACAAGTAAATTGGCATCTTTGGCACCGTACATTGACTCAAATGGTATATTGCGAGTTGGGGGTCGACTAAGGCACGCTGAACTTCCTATGGAAAAGCAACATCCAATCATCATGGCAAAATCAAGCACCCTGTCACGACTCATCGTTCAGGACCTTCATCTCACAAACTCCCATGCACAAACTACGCTCATGTTGCAAACAATTCGACAAAAATATTGGATCATTTCTGGCCGTGCGTTCGTGAAGCAATGCATACATGAGTGTGTCACATGCCGACGACATTCTCAACAGATGGCTAAGCAACAAATGGCATCCTTACCAACCGCCAGGGTCGTGGCTTCCCCACCGTTTTCATCATCAGGCGTCGATTGTTGTGGACCAATCAACATTCGAATCGGATCACAGCGCACACGAACTACAAAGAAAACATATGTGGTTATTTTCATTTGCATGGCTACTAAGGCCGTACACATTGAGCTGGCGGAAGATTTGTCGGCCAGAGCTTTCATCAATGTATTTTTGCGATTTACTGGTCGTCGTGGCCCTTGTTATCATCTTTATAGCGATAATGGCACGCAATTCAAGAAGGCGAACAAAATCCTATTGGGAGACTGGGCTGAGTGGCGCAGTGATTACACCCAACAGCAGTTAGCAAACCAGAAGACTCAATGGCACTTCATCTCAGCAGCAGCACCGCATCAAGGCGGTCTGTGGGAAGCCGCGGTGGAGTCGGCGAAAAAACATTTATTACGTGTTGTTGGCAGCCAGACGCTGTACTTTGATCAATTGCATACCTTGCTAGTGCGAATTGAGGCGTGCATAAATTTGCGACCATTGGTGGCGGTATACGATGGAGTCGATGACCGTTTGGCACTCTCTCCAGCTGATTTTTTGATCGGTCGTTCTATTGTGGCTTTACCTGAACCATCGGCAATTGAAATCCCTATGGACCGACTCAAACAATGGAAACTTCTTCGACAAATGCATCAATCATTCTGGCAACGTTGGCATGACGAATATTTGGCCTCGATACAACAGCGATCGAAGTGGCAGCGACCATCTGAGAACCTTCGAGTTGGCGATGTCGTGGTTCTTCGTCACGAGAATCTACCACCATGCAAATGGCGACTTGGACGCATTGTTGGCGTACATCCAGGCAGTGACGGTTTGGTTCGTAACGTCACTGTCGAATATCATTTGGATAACGATGGCACTGGCGGAAATCTGAAGCTTACAAATCGACCATCACAGAAGGTGTGCAGACTATTAGGCACTTGTCCTGAGTCTACCGACCCAGCCGGGCAGTAAATGTACGAGAAAACTACATATGGATAACAAGATGGCAACATTTTTCTTACCATACACAGTGGCAACACTTAATTCACCATACATAGATCATAGCAAACTGAATTTTTCAATCGCAGCACAGCTAACGGCATTATGATCTGATTTTTACTCTCTTTGCTGTGCTTTAGTTTTTTTGGATTCTTTTTTGTTAGTCTGAGTCTTCATTTAGCCTTCCGCTAGAATAAACATTATTTTACAAATTGATAGTCTCTTGTTTTTTTTTTGCAAATAATTTTCTTCCTAATTGCGTGTATGAGAAACTCAAATCTTTTTTCATACAAATATTGTGGGATGGGTTTGAAAGAATTTTGAAACGGGATGTTAGGTTTACTGGAAAGAAATGCGGAGCTTCGGTAGATGCGTTTCTAGAAAGGGTCAAAGAACTTCGTCAGGCTAGGAATGTCAAGGAGGTCCATCTTTTTAGATTGGCAGTCGAGTTGTTTGTTAAGCATTGTTATGGTTATGCTGAATTCGTGGCAAGAATTAGTTAATGAATTAAAACTGGAGTTTTTTCCTTCGAATTATGACGATATGTTGTTGGATGAAATTAGGCGTCACACTCAGGGAAAGGAAGAGTCCATAGGTATTATTTCATTTCATTTATTTATTAATAGTTTCTTTTACAATGGGCTTTTAAAGCCTATAATAAGATGTAAAAGTTATAAAGTGATTTATGTACATTAAGCTAAGATTAAAAATAAGTTTTATATATAAATTCAATTTTGTTAATGACAAGTAAGATATAAGAACATTTTTAATTGGAACAACTCCTTCATTTCTGTTTAAATTTTATTTGATCTAAAAAAGAAAAGGACAGACTAAAAAATTGAGCAAATAATTTGGAGATTTTTTGTGAGTCATCTGAGCAGGAATAAATAAATTTAAAACTAGAGGGATAGCTGTTGGACTTTCTTTTTGCATTGAAGAAGTGGAAAAAGCTCTTGAGGTTAGATATAATGCTATTTAGCATGACATTGAGATATTCATGGTATAAGGATTCACAAAGCTCTGAAAAAAGAGAGCTGTAGTACTGATTATTTAGAAGGTCGGCGTCGAAGCCTGTAATGAGATACTTCCGCCAAAGTTTATTTCTCTTATTTCTTAAAGATTTCAGCTCATTGTTATACCATGGGGGCAGGAGGCAATGCTCTTTTATTGAACCATAGGCACGAAAAATATAAGGTTTTCGAAAACTTTAGAATAAAAACTGTTAAGGACAGTGTCAATATTAGAGTATTCTCCGATTGAAATAAAATTTGCGCAAGCTAGCAGGTTATTAAGTTTGGTAAAATTGGTTTTACGAAAGTTGAAGGACGACTGCCTTTCCGATAGATTTGTTACACGAGTGAGTCCATAAGAGAGCTTCAAAAAAAGAGGAGGGTGGAATGAGGCAAGATTAGATAGAAAATGATTGCTTATTGAAACCACGCTATTATCGACGTCAGAGGAATATATTAAGTCAAGTTGACGATCCAAATTATTTGTAACCCTACTCAGTTGGAAAAGATCTAAGTCGGAGAGACGATCAGTAAAGAGAATCTCTTTATCAGAAGATGGATTAACTGCTGTGTAGAAAGATTTCTCTTCGGAAAGAGCCCATTGGAGATTTAAGAAATTGAAATCGCCAACAATTTTAAATATAGAGTCGAAAGCATCAACAGCTAAATGGTAGGACTTGATAGGTTGAGCAGGTCTGATATAACAGCAGATTATAGAGACAGTTGTTTTAGATAATTTAAATTTAACACAAACGAATTCAAAGGCATTGGAGTGTGAATGTTTAAATAGGATCGAGTCAAAACGACTGTGTACTGCTAATAAAACACCACGGCCAGAAGAATCAACCGCATTAATAGATCCGTCAACCGGAATAACGTTAAAGCTTGTGGAAAAGAGTTCGGACTCATGTATATCAGGAGACAAGTTAGTTTCGGTCAACGCAAACACACCATAGGGAAGCTTTTGCGAATTTAAAATGAATGTAGATGTTTTAGAACGAAGTCCTCGGACATTTTGATAGTAGAATGACATAAAGTTGGCAGGATTGAAAAGTAATTTACGAGGATTAGGAACGAAAAAAAATTATTAAAACTAGATTGATTTCTTCAATTAGAATTAAGAGACAAAGCAAGGGAAGATAGATCGTTTGCAACATCAGAGAGGCTTACTTTTAAAGTTTCATGGTAACGTACAAACTTAGAATAAAGATCGGCAGGGTGCGTCGGGAGAGCTTTTCGAAGAATAGAAACTCGAATGTTCGTTCTCGTTACACCATTGATGCAAACACTGTCTTCTTTATCATGTAGATACGCAAGATAAAGTCGAACATTTGAATAAATTCGTTTGTCTCTGAAACGAGAAAGAGTATAGGGACCATTACAATTCTGGTCGGTAAATTGTTGAGTGAGCCTGACTGTCGGAGGGAAAAGAGGGTCTAAGAAGGAAGGATTCTGAGTGTGAGAGTGGATAAAGTTAGAGGAGTAGGGGCTATTAGGCTGGGAATTAAAGGAGAGGCAATGGTTCGACGGTTATTTGGATCGGTTAGGTTAAACTATACTCGTTTACGTTTAGGAGAAGGGAAGGTAGAAGTTCTAAGTCTAGACAGGTTATGAGTGATTATAGGTGGAAAGGATTGTATTGGAGTTGAGGATGAAGCAGTCGAATTGGGAATGTTTTTGAATGAAGAAGGAGCCTTTTTTTAATGTCGGAAGATGAAGGAAGGGATTAAGGATCAGGTATACAATATGAGTTATTTGAAATAATATGGTTACGGTTATTTAAATTATTATTTTTACTGTATAAATGATTCTTTAAACTTGATGGAAGCTGATGAGAAGAAGATTTTATATTCTGAAGTCCTTAAGGCTTATTAGTCCATTTAGTGCGAATGATAGAACCCAAACGGAGCTTTCCATTATTACAATTAAAGATCCATTTGTATTTCCTAGGTATAAGGACTTTGAAACGACTAGATCCAACAGAGTGGGACTCTACGTTTGGAATCGAAAACTTGCGCTGGAAGAATGAACAGATCCATAATTGCTCCGCGTGGCGTGGGGCATTGAAGAGAAGAAAGGATGTTGTATTCTTGGCATCCAGCATAGTTAAACGAAGAGCCTACTCGGATAAGGCACAGTAAGTTCCGAATTGAAAAATTGATATTGAACATGGGGATGTTGTAGGAAAATCTGGTACAATTGGGCTGGTAGCAATGGCAGACCTTGGAAGAGCGGGATCAGGATTATTAATGACTTCGGTTTGGGAAGTTGAGACAACTATTGGCCCTACGGTAGTTTCAGGAACCTTTCGTGAGGAAGTCGTGGGCGCTGAAGAAGAGTCATTCATGTTGTTAAGAGTGACGTTGAAATGGGGATTGTTTGAAATAGGATTAATGCGGTGGTCTGAATTAATGGTCAGCAATTCGTCAAGTAAGGACACGTTGGCTGACTTCTCACATTGTCCAATTTAGAGGTTAGATAACGAATTTCTTGGGTTATATTTTGCAAGGAAACCGATAAATCTCCATGATATTTATTTATTGATCCAACATCAGACTCCATCGATAACATCTTCTGATCAAAATTAAAAAGAAAGGTACTTAAGGATGACAATGCTGACAAGCCTTTTGACATTGATTCCTTAAGCTCGTCCAGAACGTTTAGCTCGTTTCTCAGACTTTTAATTTTACATTCAAAAGATAAAATAGTGTTTGAAATTTTGGAGGAGACATCGGAAGCATATTGATGATTAGATTGTGCCTCTAATTTATGGTCTAATTTTTCAAGTATTGTGTTGATGCGATGACGAATCTCAGATTTTAGATCCGAAACAGATTCACTTATTGAGCTAAAAAGATCGTTATTGCATTTAATAGATATAGGTATGACCAAAGTTTTGGCAACCATTATACGTGCTTTTAGAGGGGTTAAATATTGTGAGGACTATAACATGCAAAGAACAACATAAAATTTGCCAACGGCTGCATTGATATAATTATTCCCATTTTTATTATTATTTTTTCGCCTCTGGCCATCTGGGTATTATTACGGAAATAAAAAAAAGTTTTTTTTATAAATCGGCCTAGTAAAAATTCCGGAGAATACGCGAAAACTTTAACCAAGATAGATAAGAAGTAGATGACGTAGAGGAAGACGAAGAAAAAGTTGAGAAAGAGAAAGACAAACGTTTATCGAATATCGAACAGGAACAGGTCTCTAGTTTTTCGGTTGCTACTAACGCGTCACGAAATAGCAATAATTTAAGAACGTGCAAGGTTGAAGAAAGAATATTGTACGAGAAAACTACATATGGATAAAAAGATGGCAACATTTTTCTTACCATACACAGTGGCAACACTTAATTCACCATACATAGATCATAGCAAACTGTATTTTTCAATCGCAGCACAGCTAACGGCATTATGATCTGATTTTTACTCTCTTTGCTGTGCTTTAGTTTTTTTGGATTCTTTTTTGTTAGTCTTAGTCTTCATTTAGCCTTCCGCTATATATGTTATCCGGCTGCAATTCAGCGCTTCAACTCCTTCTGAACAAGATCCTTCCATCTGTCTCGATTCGCCGCGACTGACCTTAGCTGTGGCCACGATTGAAAACCTTGAGATCGAGCTTCCCCCAAAACAGATGACCTCCAAGTTGTTTTCGGTCTTCCAACGCGTCTATTACCCTGAGGATTCCATTCGAAGGATTGCTTCGCTATGTTGTCGTTAGGTTTCCTCAGTGTATGGCCTATCCAACGCCACTTCCGTTGTCTGATGTCGGCGTCCAATTTTTTCTGTCCGGTCCTATTCCACAGTTCAGCGTTCGATATGGTTTGCGGCCACCGGATCTTCAGAATGTCCCGCAGACAACGGTTAACGAAGGCTTGCAGCCTGCTCGAGATGATTGCAGAGCATTTCCATGTTTCTGAAGCATATAACAGCACAGATTTTACGTTGGATTCGAAGAGACTCAACTTGGTGCCTAGCGATATTTTGCTGGAGTTCCACACAGGAGAAAGGATTCCAAATGAACTACGGGCTTTGTTTACTCTATTGTTTACATCCAGGTCCGTTCCGCCATCGAGTGCTATGAAACTGCCCAGGTAGTTAAACTTCGTGACCTCCTCGATGGGTCCCTGCCTTAGAGTAACTTGTTGTGTGCTTTGGCCCGTAGTCATTATTTTGGTCTTGTTTGCGTTGATCCTTAAGCCAGCCACCTCCCCATTTAGCTGCAGCGAATGACAAATTTGATTTAGGCCAGCCGTGTTGTTCGCCATGAGACATATATCGTCAGCATAGTCTATGTGGCTGAGTTTGTCAAACAGACTCCATTGGATACCATGCCTCTCAGTTTCACCCACCGTGGCAGTCATCAATTGCCAGTAAAAACAGAATTGGTGACAGGACATCTCCTTGTCTCACTCCTTGACGCACATCAAAGGAATCGGAAAGCTGTCCATTGTGCAAAACGAAACACCTTGCGTTGTTGTAAGATTCTTTAATAATGGCGACAATTTTCTCAGGGATACCTCTCGCAATAAGCGATCTCCATATGCATACACGATTACCCCTGTCGAATGCCTTCTCAAAATCCACAAACATGAGGTACAGCGGTGATTGATACTCAGACGACTGTTCGAGTATGATTCGCAAGGTGTTGATGTGGTCGACACAAGACCGACCACTACGAAATCCCGCCTGGTGCCTCTTGAGGGTAGATTCGATCCTGGATTTTATCCTTTCGAGAACAATGGTTGCCATTAATTTCGGAAAAACGAACAATATGGTGATACCGCGCCAGTTATTACAGTTTTTGAGGTTCCCTTTCTTTGGTAACTTCACAATAACTCCATCCTTCCAGTCCTGTGGGTAAGTTTCGCTTTCCCAGACAGCCTGCACTAAATTTAACAAAATATGGGAAGCTGCTTCAGGGTCTGTTTTCAGGAACTCCGTCAAGTCCAGCTGCCTTGTTTTTCTTTAGAAGAAGGATCGCGTTTTTAATCTCTGTACCCGTTGGGGGATTGGTATCAATGCCCCTAGAAGATCTGCGCATGTTGTTCAATTGTGGATTCAATTCTGCATTTTGGTCACTATTTAGCAGTGCACAAAAGTGCTCCTTCCATCTTTGTAGCTGATCTTCTATCGTCACTAAAAGGTTGCCATTCAAATCTAACACTGGATGGTTAGTGTTAGTGCTACTACGCTGGCCAACAATGTCCTTAGTGATCTTATACAGTTCTCTTGCGTCCCCTCTTCCTGCAGCCTGTTCCGCATTTTCCGCAAGTTTGTCCAATCTTGCCCTCTTATCACGTCTCACACACCGCTGCACTGTCTTATGAGATGCTCTATACTCGTTCCGTAGAAGCAATGTTCGCTGAGCATCATTTTCAGAATTGATGCTAACTTTGAGTGTTCTGCGATATGTGATTTTGTCCCAGGTGTCTTGGGATATCCAAGAATCTCTTGCTCTTGACTGTCTTGGTACAGTTTCAGTTCCGGCTTCCATGAAAGCGCCTTTAATTTGACCCCACATGGCATCTATCGATAACCCGGCGTTTTGGAAGTTTGACGTTTTGACACCGAGTGTGGTGGTGAAATTACGACGTACACTAGGGTCATTAAGAGCACTTGTGTTGAATCTTGGTCTCCTTGCTATACCTTCTGAGCGGCGCTGGGCAACAGCTGTTCGTAAACGAAGCAAACCCAAGAGTAAATGATGATCACTACCTGCGTCAGCCTTTCTTTCGTTTCGAACATCGCACAGTGACTTCCTCCATTTCTGTTGTATGATGAAGTGATCGATTTGATTTTTAGTTCGACCATCAGAAGATTCCCACGTGATTTTATGACAGGTCTTGTGCGGAAATAAAGAACCCCCAATTACAAGTTGATGAGCGTTGCAGAAGTCGACAAGCATATCACCATTTTCGTTTCGTTGACCTAAGCCGTGCTTCCCCATAACGCGTTCAAGACCCAGGTTATCCGATCCGATTTTGGCATTGAAGTCCCCAATGATGATAATTATATCGCCCGCAGGAACACCGTTGTACACTGAATTCAGGTGAGTATAGAAAGAGGTGTTTTCGTCCGCTGATGCATCATTCGTTGGAGCGTAGCATTGAATTATGGTGACTTTTCGAATTTTAGAGCTAAACCTCGCCGTCATAATCCTCGCCGAAACCGGTTTCCATGAAATAAGACTCTTGATAGATTCCTTAGTTAGCATAATGCCTACACCGTTGAGTCTTGGACCTCTGCCTGCCTCCTCTTCGCCAGAATACAACATTCTCGTAAGTCCCGATTCTGCAGTATATTCAGCTCTTCCTCTCCATTTGGTTTCGCTCACTCCCAGAATGCTGATGTTATGCCGCAGCATTTCACGTTCCACCTGTTCGTACCTTCCTGGTGCGTGCAGGGAGCAAACGTTCCATGCTCCAATCTTTGTTCGTGTTTTGTAGCCAAAAGTCCGTTTTGTTGAATCTGAAGGATTTCTTGATCCTGTTGCTGATTCGTTATTTGTGACGTCACGATCGTCATTTGTACATGAAATTTGCCGCACCCTCAAATCCGATGTGCGGTTTACTACAGCCGGGGCCGTAGGAGGATTCACCAAAGTATGGTTACCCCTTGGGGAATCATTTCCATTCGTTGTCATCTTTCATGCAAAAATATATTTTCGTCCCGCCGCTTAGTGTTTTCCTGGATAAGGTTAATAACACGCTCAAGCCAGGAGTTCGACAGGCACCACCAGCCCTTTGGATGGTCGAACACATGCATAAAACAAGGCCGCCCACTGTGGGAAAACAGACGCCTTTTGTAGCCGCCCACTATGGGTACAGACGCTACTTGCTGCTACCGTTGGCCAACTTTAAATAGGCTCATCCGCCACCAGACTAACATGCCGTTGACCGCAATCTACAGTTCTTCCACCTTTAGGGAGATTTTCTTCAACCCAAGGACAAGTCCGTGCCCTAACCAGCAAAGCTGGGTTGGCTGCTTATTCCGGCAGCTGTTCGGTCCCCTTGTGCGTAAGCGTTACCCGCTCTCTACCGCGAGGAGGTGCACATAGGATTTTCCTTTCATTGAGCCTAGGGCCACCGAAGTGGCGTTACCTAGAGCCCTCCAGTACTTTTAGAGAGCCTTCTTTCTTCTAGCCTTCCGCTAGAATAAACATTATTTTACAAATTGATAGTCTCTTGTTTTTTTTGCAAATAATTTTCTTCCTAATTGCGTGTATGAGAAACTCAAATCTTTTTTCATACATTTTTGGTGCCTCCTGTGAGGAATTCTATTCACAAAATTAATACAGATACTTTGTTGGATTGGCATAAGACGGAAGCAATTGGACGTCTTGTTGGTACAGTTGGCGTTTCTTTGCATCTTTGCTGTTCCTTTGCTGTTTTTCCTGTTCCATAGTGGATGTCTGAGGACGAGTCGGATTCATCGGACTCGACTATTTTGGTTTTATACATGGCTGATTTGAACCGGCGCTCATCCGCAGTTATTGCAATCAGGCGGATTGCTACGAATATTGCTAAGGATGAATTCTCTGGCGATAAATTTGGTTTTGAACAAGAAATCAAAACCTTACAATGACATTTCGATCGGTTTGTGGCTGCTCACGATGCATTAATAGAGGCCGCAAAGCCAGGCGAAATTGAAGCACATGCGAGTCTATGGGATGAAATGGAGATACATCGCAACACTGCAATGGTAAAGCTACACCGCATGCTTTCTACTGCAAAAGCAGAACAAGCACCCGAAAATCAGGAAATGGCATCTGGGAAACGCTCGTCTATATTGGCTTTAAAACTAGATCCATTGTCAGTTCTGAAATTCGATGGCACGCTTCAGAACTGGCTTGCATTCAAGGATACGTTTGAGACACTTGTAGATTCACAGGACTTCCCTGAGGCGTACAAGCTTGGCAAATTACGTGAGGCAGTTCAAGGTGATGCAGTGGCTTTGGTTGGTGGCACATACACTGGTGGCTATGGCGAAGTGTGGAAGGCGCTGAAGAATCGATATGACAGCCCACGGCAATTGGCGGAGATTCATGTCTCCAGATTTATTGGCATCAAGCAACAGACAGTTGAATCTACTTCATCCTTGCTCTCCGTGGTAGACACTGTGAGGGAATCATTCCATGCGTTGACCGTGATAAAATTACCAGTGGAATCTTGGGACGCACTAGCTGTTCCTATTGTGACATCGACAATTCCGACAACGACCCAGCAGGCTTGGGGTATGAGCAGAACGACTAACGAAATTCCTAAGCTCGAGGAGTTGTTGACGTTCGTGGAGAAGCGCGCTCACAGTTTGGCATCGGATGTACTGCGATGGAATACATCATCGACATCCACAATCAACCTGGTGTAAGGAAGAATCCTAACCCTTCTAATAACTTATTGCGTTTAGTGAAAACTAATTGGGCTGCAACCACACCTGGCAATTGCGAATTTTGCGACTCCAACATACATCGTATAAGTAATTGTCCTAAGCTGTTGGTTTTACCTGTGGTTGAACGATTCAACAAATTGCGTGGCTCCGATCTTTGCTTCAATTGCTTGCGGCCTGGACACGCAACCAAGTCTGGTGCAGGTGGTAACTGTCGAAGTTGCCAAGGCAGACATCATACGTTGCTGTGTCGCAATGGCCCTTCCGGCCTAACAAATACGACAATCGCTAGGTCTAAGGCAATGACGGCTGCTCCAACGCCTACAGCAGCATCAACGCAACCACCTCGGAACTATACAGCATGACTACCACAAATGGCCAAATCATTTTTGGTAATAGGTGACAATTGGTTTTGTTGGCGACTGCAATTGTTCACATTAATAATGGCTATGCCTCTACCCATCGGTGCTGGATCATTTGCGATCCGGGCAGTCAGGTTAGTTTCATGAAATACAGATTTTTAATCACTTATCTATCTGCAGAAAACCTGCTACAATTCCAGTCGAAGGTATTGGTTCAGTTGTGACATACACACGTGGCTGTGCTTCAATCCATATGGCTTCGAGCGACAATACATTTGGCATTGATGTAGAGTTCTATTTACTTACTTCCATCACTACATCGACTCCAATTGCTGATATTGCACCATCTTGCTGGCAGCATTTACGTACCTTGGCTTTGGCAGATCTTTCATTTGGTCGAACGGGTCGAATTGATGGGCTTATTGGAGCTGACGTATGGGGTGAAATCATCCGCGAAGGCATAGTACGTGGCTCAGCAGGTGAACCTTTTGCACAATTAACCACATTGGGATGGGTGGTATTTGGCAAGGCAACAATCAACACTTCTTTGACATCAGGCATTAGCTCTTTGTACACCATTCATGGCAGCGTAGGAGAGGATGATGAACACCTAGACTTGGCAATGGCACGAATATTCGAGGTGGACGCTGACACACCGAGAGCTTATAGCGAGAACGAGGCTTGTGAGAATTTATTCCTGGCTACGCACCGCCGTGCCCCCAATGGCCGGTACATCGTACAAATTCCATTCCGGCCTGATGCTCCGGCTCTTGGCAACTCTCATCCACTGGCATTGCGACAGTTTAATCAATTAGAACGTAGATTGGCTGTTAATCCAGAGCTCAAAGAAAAATACGTGACTTTCATGCAGGACTACATCACTTTGGGCCACATGAAGGATGTTTCATATGTGTCATATGAACCTTCACAATGCTATTTCATACCACATCATGCAGTGCTGTCCAAATTTCGCGTTATTTTCAATGCATCAGCGAAAACATCAAATGGCGTTTCCCTCAATGAGACCCAATTGGCTGGACCTCTCATACAAGAGTTGCTTGTTACAATCATCTTCCGTTTTCGGCGTTTTGCTGTGGCACTCTCGGCAGACGTCAAGAAAATGTTTCGCCAAGTTCAGATGGATGAGCGTCATCAACGTTGGCAGCAGATCCTGTGGCGAAAATCAACTGGTGAGCCGATTCGAACATATCAATTAACCACTGTAACATATGGCATGGCTTCTGGTCCTTACAATGCTATTAGGGCAATGCAACAATGCGCTCGAGACAATTGTCATATCCTGGCGGACGGCTTTCGAGAGGCAACCGCTGTCAAGAGCATTTTGCGAGATTTTTATGTGGATGATTATTTGGCAAGTGCAGAAACTATGGAAGAGGCAATACAATTGGCAAATGACGTCGATAAGATACTGCGACAAGGCTGCTTTCAACTATGCAAATGGCAATCCAACGACAAGATTGCATTGGCTAAAATCACCAACAATCCATGCTCTGCAAGTGAAGTCAGAATAAGCACTTTCGAGGTGACAGTTTTGGGCTTAAATTGGAATCCATCGACGGATGAACTCTTCTACCGCATTGACATTGGCGATGGTAAAACTACATCTACAACCAAGCGACAAGTGGTAGGTGACATTGCACGATTATATGATCCTACAAACATGCTGGCACCTGTTATCATCGTATCAAAAATATTCATCCAAAATCTATGGCGTATTGGCTTGGATTGGGACGCTCCATTGCCGTTGGAATTACTTCAAAAGTGGTTGGCTTTTCGTAACAGTCTACATCGACTTCAACAGCTCCGAATTCCACGTTGTTTGCAAATGAAGGCATTGGTAACTACACATTTGCATGGTTTTTGCGATGCCAGCGTTAAGGCCTATGCGGCGGTCGTATACGTTTGTGCGTACGACGAATCCAAATGGTGACTTCACATCAGCACTGGTTACTGCGAAAACTCGTGTCGCACCATCTCGAGCGGATAACCAAGGCAATTCGATCACCACGATACCCCGCTTGGAGCTTTGTGCTGCACGACTATTAGCTGAAACTATTGGCCATGTAAAACACGCATTGGACTTGGCGCATGCACCCTGCTCACTGTGGAGTGACTCAACTATCGTTCTTTGTTGGCTACGTAAATCACCGGCGATGCTCAAACAATATGTTGCGCATAGAATTGGCTACATTCAACAACACACAAATTTTTCTGACTGGCGACATGTACGGACGCATCTGAATCCCGCTGACTGTGCGAGTCGAGGTATTTCTGCCGAAGCACTGGTAAATCACGAATTATGGTGGCATGGCCCAATTGAACTTATGCGCGACCACATGGCAAGGGAGATCCCTATCCCTTCGGAAGCGGAGGAAGAAGCTATGGCAGGGGAATCTAAACCAATTCAGGCTAACGTTGTGCATCTTGTCCCGCTCCATATAATTCAGACAAGATATCACTGTGCTAACGAAACAATCGAAATCGACTTGGTCGAACGCTTCTCAACCATTGGAAGGCTGATCCGAACCACGGCGTATGTGCTGCGTGCCAACCCAATCCGACGCCAATATTGGCATCACACACTAGTGGATAGCGAGGAAATGGCTGTGGCTTTGAAATGGCACATTCGAGCAGAACAATCCAGGTATTTTCTAAATGAAATTCAAAAGTTACAAACTGTACGGCAAGTTCCAACAACAAGTAAATTGGCATCTTTGGCACCGTACATTGACTCAAATGGTATATTGCGAGTTGGGGGTCGACTAAGGCACGCTGAACTTCCTATGGAAAAGCAACATCCAATCATCATGGCAAAATCAAGCACCCTATCACGACTCATCGTTCAGGACCTTCATCTCACAAACTCCCATGCACAAACTACGCTCATGTTGCAAACAATTCGACAAAAATATTGGATCATTTCTGGCCGTGCGTTCGTGAAGCAATGCATACATGAGTGTGTCACATGCCGACGACATTCTCAACAGATGGCTAAGCAACAAATGGCATCCTTACCAACCGCCAGGGTCGTGGCTTCCCCACCGTTTTCATCATCAGGCGTCGATTGTTGTGGACCAATCAACATTCGAATCGGATCACAGCGCACACGAACTACAAAGAAAACATATGTGGTTATTTTCATTTGCATGGCTACTAAGGCCGTACACATTGAGCTGGCGGAAGATTTGTCGGCCAGAGCTTTCATCAATGTATTTTTGCGATTTACTGGTCGTCGTGGCCCTTGTTATCATCTTTATAGCGATAATGGCACGCAATTCAAGAAGGCGAACAAAATCCTATTGGGAGACTGGGCTGAGTGGCGCAGTGATTACACCCAACAGCAGTTAGCAAACCAGAAGACTCAATGGCACTTCATCTCAGCAGCAGCACCGCATCAAGGCGGTCTGTGGGAAGCCGCGGTGGAGTCGGCGAAAAAACATTTATTACGTGTTGTTGGCAGCCAGACGCTGTACTTTGATCAATTGCATACCTTGCTAGTGCGAATTGAGGCGTGCATAAATTTGCGACCATTGGTGGCGGTATACGATGGAGTCGATGACCGTTTGGCACTCTCTCCAGCTGATTTTTTGATCGGTCGTTCTATTGTGGCTTTACCTGAACCATCGGCAATTGAAATCCCTATGGACCGACTCAAACAATGGAAACTTCTTCGACAAATGCATCAATCATTCTGGCAACGTTGGCATGACGAATATTTGGCCTCGATACAACAGCGATCGAAGTGGCAGCGACCATCTGAGAACCTTCGAGTTGGCGATGTCGTGGTTCTTCGTCACGAGAATCTACCACCATGCAAATGGCGACTTGGACGCATTGTTGGCGTACATCCAGGCAGTGACGGTTTGGTTCGTAACGTCACTGTCGAATATCATTTGGATAACGATGGCACTGGCGGAAATCTGAAGCTTACAACTCGACCATCACAGAAGGTGTGCAGACTATTAGGCACTTGTCCTGAGTCTACCGACCCAGCCGGGCAGTAAATGTACGAGAAAACTACATATGGATAACAAGATGGCAACATTTTTCTTACCATACACAGTGGCAACACTTAATTCACCATACATAGATCATAGCAAACTGAATTTTTCAATCGCAGCACAGCTAACGGCATTATGATCTGATTTTTACTCTCTTTGCTGTGCTTTAGTTTTTTTGGATTCTTTTTTGTTAGTCTGAGTCTTCATTTAGCCTTCCGCTAGAATAAACATTATTTTACAAATTGATAGTCTCTTGTTTTTTTTTTGCAAATAATTTTCTTCCTAATTGCGTGTATGAGAAACTCAAATCTTTTTTCATACAAATATTGTGGGATGGGTTTGAAAGAATTTTGAAACGGGATGTTAGGTTTACTGGAAAGAAATGCGGAGCTTCGGTAGATGCGTTTCTAGAAAGGGTCAAAGAACTTCGTCAGGCTAGGAATGTCAAGGAGGTCCATCTTTTTAGATTGGCAGTCGACATTTTTAATTGGAACAACTCCTTCATTTCTGTTTAAATTTTATTTGATCTAAAAAAGAAAAGGACAGACTAAAAAATTGAGCAAATAATTTGGAGATTTTTTGTGAGTCATCTGAGCAGGAATAAATAAATTTAAAACTAGAGGGATAGCTGTTGGACTTTCTTTTTGCATTGAAGAAGTGGAAAAAGCTCTTGAGGTTAGATATAATGCTATTTAGCATGACATTGAGATATTCATGGTATAAGGATTCACAAAGCTCTGAAAAAAGAGAGCTGTAGTACTGATTATTTAGAAGGTCGGCGTCGAAGCCTGTAATGAGATACTTCCGCCAAAGTTTATTTCTCTTATTTCTTAAAGATTTCAGCTCATTGTTATACCATGGGGGCAGGAGCCAATGCTCTTTTATTGAACCATAGGCACGAAAAATATAAGGTTTTCGAAAACTTTAGAATAAAAACTGTTAAGGACAGTGTCAATATTAGAGTATTCTCCGATTGAAATAAAATTTGCGCAAGCTAGCAGGTTATTAAGTTTGGTAAAATTGGTTTTACGAAAGTTGAAGGACGACTGCCATAAGAGAGCTTCAAAAAAAGAGGAGGGTGGAATGAGGCAAGATTAGATAGAAAATGATTGCTTATTGAAACCACGCTATTATCGACGTCAGAGGAATATATTAAGTCAAGTTGACGATCCAAATTATTTGTAACCCTACTCAGTTGGAAAAGATCTAAGTCGGAGAGACGATCAGTAAAGAGAATCTCTTTATCAGAAGATGGATTAACTGCTGTGTAGAAAGATTTCTCTTCGGAAAGAGCCCATTGGAGATTTAAGAAATTGAAATCGCCAACAATTTTAAATATAGAGTCGAAAGCATCAACAGCTAAATGGTAGGACTTGATAGGTTGAGCAGGTCTGATATAACAGCAGATTATAGAGACAGTTGTTTTAGATAATTTAAATTTAACACAAACGACTTCAAAGGCATTGGAGTGTGAATGTTTAAATAGGATCGAGTCAAAACGACTGTGTACTGCTAATAAAACACCACGGCCAGAAGAATCAACCGCATTAATAGATCCGTCAACCGGAATAACGTTAAAGCTTGTGGAAAAGAGTTCGGACTCATGTATATCAGGAGACAAGTTAGTTTCGGTCAACGCAAACACACCATAGGGAAGCTTTTGCGAATTTAAAATGAATGTAGATGTTTTAGAACGAAGTCCTCGGACATTTTGATAGTAGAATGACATAAAGTTGGCAGGATTGAAAAGTAATTTACGAGGATTAGGAACGAAAAAAAATTATTAAAACTAGATTGATTTCTTCAATTAGAATTAAGAGACAAAGCAAGGGAAGATAGATCGTTTGCAACATCAGAGAGGCTTACTTTTAAAGTTTCATGGTAACGTACAAACTTAGAATAAAGATCGGCAGGGTGCGTCGGGAGAGCTTTTCGAAGAATAGAAACTCGAATGTTCGTTCTCGTTACACCATTGATGCAAACACTGTCTTCTTTATCATGTAGATACGCAAGATAAAGTCGAACATTTGAATAAATTCGTTTGTCTCTGAAACGAGAAAGAGTATAGGGACCATTACAATTCTGGTCGGTAAATTGTTGAGTGAGCCTGACTGTCGGAGGGAAAAGAGGGTCTAAGAAGGAAGGATTCTGAGTGTGAGAGTGGATAAAGTTAGAGGAGTAGGGGCTATTAGGCTGGGAATTAAAGGAGAGGCAATGGTTCGACGGTTATTTGGATCGGTTAGGTTAAACTATACTCGTTTACGTTTAGGAGAAGGGAAGGTAGAAGTTCTAAGTCTAGACAGGTTATGAGTGATTATAGGTGGAAAGGATTGTATTGGAGTTGAGGATGAAGCAGTCGAATTGGGAATGTTTTTGAATGAAGAAGGAGCCTTTTTTTAATGTCGGAAGATGAAGGAAGGGATTAAGGATCAGGTATACAATATGAGTTATTTGAAATAATATGGTTACGGTTATTTAAATTATTATTTTTACTGTATAAATGATTCTTTAAACTTGATGGAAGCTGATGAGAAGAAGATTTTATATTCTGAAGTCCTTAAGGCTTATTAGTCCATTTAGTGCGAATGATAGAACCCAAACGGAGCTTTCCATTATTACAATTAAAGATCCATTTGTATTTCCTAGGTATAAGGACTTTGAAACGACTAGATCCAATAGAGTGGGACTCTACGTTTGGAATCGAAAACTTGCGCTGGAAGAATGAACAGATCCATAATTGGTCCGCTTGGCGTGGGGCATTGAAGAGAAGAAATGATGTTGTATTCTTGGCATCCAGCATAGTGAAACGAAGAGCCTACTCGGATAAGGCAAAGTAAGTTCCGAATTTAAAAATTGATGTTTAACTTGGGGATGTTGTAGGAAGATCTGGTACAATTGGGATGGTAGCAATGGCTGACCTTTGAAGAGCGGGATCGGGATTATTAATGACTTCGGTTTGGGAAGTTGAGACAACTATTGGCCCTACGGTAGTTTCAGGAACCTTTCGTGAGGAAGTCGTGAACGCTGAAGAAGAGTCATTCATGTTGTTAAGAGTGACGTTGAAATGGGGATTGTTTGAAATAGGATCAATGCGGTGGTCTGAATTAATGGTCAGCAATTCGTCAAGTAAGGACACGTTGGCTTGATGACTTCTCACATAGTCCAATTTAGAGGTTAGATAACGAACTTCTTGGGTTATATCTTGCAGGGAAAATCGATAAATCTCCATGATATTTATTTATTGATCCAACATCAGACTCCATCGATAACATCTTCTGATCAAAATTAAAAAGAAAGGTACTTAAAGATGACAATGCTGACAAGCCTTTCGACATTGATTCTTTAAGCTCGTGCAGAACGTTTAGCTCGTTTCTCAGACTTTTGATTTTAGATTCAAAAGATAAAATAGTGTTTGAAAACTTAGAGGAGACATCGGAAGCATATTGATTATTAGATTGTGCCTCTAATTTATGGTCTAATTTTCCAGGTATTATGTTGATGGCATCCAAGTTCTCATCGGACGATCGT
Source organism: Platycheirus rosarum (assembly GCA_963971375.1). Lineage (NCBI taxonomy): Eukaryota > Metazoa > Arthropoda > Insecta > Diptera > Syrphidae > Platycheirus > Platycheirus rosarum. Next base: position 194,503,116 of record OZ020507.1, on the reverse strand, counting down.
ATACAGTCCTTATGGCGATGACGAATCTCAGATTTTAGATCCAAAACAGATTCACTTATTGAGCTAAAGAGATCGTTATTGTAGGACCAAAGTTTTGGCAACCATTATACGTGCTTTTAGAGGGGTGAAATATTGTGAGGACTATAACATGCAAGGAACACCATAAGATTTGCCAACGGCTGCATTGATATAATTATTCCCTTTTTTATTATTATTATTTCGCCTCTGGCCATCTGGGTCTTATTACGGAGATACTAAAAGTTTTTTTTTTTAATCGGCCTAGTAAAAATTCAGGAGAATACGCGAAAATGTTAACAAAGATAGAATGGGCTATGGGGCGATATGTAGACAAAAATCATTACGGGACAAAGTAATAAGTTTAAGTGCGATTCATGAGGAAGATGAATAAGTAGATGACGTAGAGGAAGACGAAGAAAAAGTTGAGAAAGAGAAAGACAAACGTTTATCGAATATCAAACAGAAACAGGTCTCTAGTTTTTCGGTTGCTATTAACGCGTCACAAAATAGCAATAATTTAAGAACGTGCAAGGTTGAAGAAAGAATATTGTGGGATTGGTTTGAAAGGATTTTGAAATGGGATGTTAGGTTTACTGGAAAGAAGTGCGGAGCTTCGGTAGATGCGTTTCTAGAAAGGGTCAAAGAACTTCGTCAGGCTAGGGATGTCTCGGAGGTCCATCTTTTTAGATCGGCAGTCGAGTTGTTTGTTAAGCATTGTTATGGTTATGCTGAATTCGTGGCAAGAATTAGTTAATGAATTAAAACTGGAGTTTTTACCTTCGAATTATGACGATATGTTATTGGATGAAATTAGGCGTCGCACTCAGGGAAAAGAAGAGTCCATAGGTATTATTTCATTTCATTTATTTATTAATAGTTTTTTTTACAATGGGCTTTTAAAGCCTATAATGATTGAAAAGTTATAAAGTGATTCATGTACATTAAGTTAAGATTAAAATTAAGTTTTTTATATAAATTCAATTTTGTTAATGACAAGTAAGATATAAGAACATTTTTAATTGGAACTACTCCTTCGTTTCTGTTTAAATTTTATTTGATCTAAAAAAGAAAAAGACTGACTAAAAAATTGAGCAAATAAGTTGGAGATTTTTTGTGAGTCATCTGAGCAGGAATTAATATATTTTAAACTAGAGGGATAGCTGTTGGACTTTCTTTATGCATTGATGAAGTGAAAAAAAGCTCTTGGGGTTAGATATAATGTTATTTAGCATGACATTGAGATATTCATGGTATAAGGATTCACAAAGCTCTGAAAAAAGAGAGCTGTAACACTGATTATTTAGAAGGTCGGCGTCGAAGCCTGTAATGAGATACTTCCGCCAAAGTTTATTTCTCTTATTTCTTAAAGATTTCAGCTCATTGTTATACCATGGGGGCAGGAGGCAATGCTCTTTTATTGAACCATAGGCACGAAAAATATAAGGTTTTCGAAAATTTTAGAATAAAAACTATTAAGGACAGTGTCAATATTAGAATATTCTCCGATTGAAATAAAATTGGTGCAAGCTAGCAGGTTATTAAGTTTGGTAAAATTGGTTTTACGAAAGTTGAAGGACGACTGCCTTTCCGATAGAATTGTTATACGAGTGAGTCCATAAGAGAGCTTCAAAAAAAGAGGAGGGTGGAATGAGTCAAGCTTAGATAGAAGATGATTGCTTATTGAAACCACGCTATTATCGACTTCAGAGGAATATATTAAGTCAAGTTGACGATCCAAATTATTTGTAACCCTACTCAGTTGGAAAAGATCTAAGTCGGAGAGACGATTAGTAAAGAGGATCTCTTGATCAGAAGATGGATTAACTGCTGTGTAGAAAGATTTCTCTTCGGAAAGAGCCCATTGGAGATTTGGGAAATTGAAATCGCCAACAATTAAAATGGTATCGGTAGATTCAGCAATTTTAAATATAGAGTCGAAAGCATCAATAGCTAAATGGTAGGACTCGATAGGTTGAGCAGGTCTGATGTAACAGCAGATTATGAAGACAGTTGTTTTAGATAATTTTAATTTAACACAAACGTATTCAAAGGCATTGGAGTGTGAATGTTTAAATAGGATTAAGTCAAAACGATTGTGTACTGCTAATAAAACACCACGGCCAGAAGAATCAACCACATTAATAGATCCGTCAACCGGAAAAACGTTAAAGTTTGTTGAAAAGAGTTCGCAATCACATCATAGGGAAGCTTTTGCGAAATTAAAATGAATGTAGATGTTTTAGAACGAAGTCCTCGGACATTTTGATAGTACAATTGCATTGAGTTGGGAGGATTGAAAAGTAATTTACGAGGATTTGGAACGAAAAAAAATTTATAAAACTAGATCGATTTCTTCTGTTAGAATTAAGAGACAAAGCAAGGGAAGACAGATCGTTTGCAACATCAGAGAGGCTTACTTTTAAAGTTTCATGGTAACGTACAAACATAGAATACAGATCGGCAGGGTGCGTGCGGAGACCTTCTCGAAGAATTGAAACTCGAAGGTTCGTTCTCGTTACACCATTGATGCAAACACTGTCTTCTTTATCATGTAGATACGCAAGATAAAGTCGAACATTTGAATAAATTCGTTTGTCTCCGAAACGAGAAAGAGTATAGGGACCATTACAATTCTGGTCGGTAAATTGTTTAGTGAGCCTGACTGTCGGTGGGGAAAGAGGGTCTAAGAAGGAAGGATTCTGAGTGTGAGAGTGGATAAAGTTAGGGTAGTAGGGGCTATTAGGCTGGGAATTAAAGGAGAGGCCATGGATCGAGCACGAAGATAGAGTGTTATTTGGATCGGTTAGGTAAAACGATACTCGTTAGGAAGTCGTGGACGCTGAAGAAGAGTCATTCTTGTTGTTAAGAGTGACGTTGAAATGGGCATTGTTTGAAATAGGATCAATTCGGTGGTCTGAATTAATGGTCAGCAATTCGTCAAGTAAGGACACGTTGGCTTGATGACTTCTCACATTGTCCAATTTAGAGGTTAGATAAGGAACTTCTTGGGTTATATCTTGCAGAGAAACCGATAAATCTCCATGATATTTATTTATTGATCGAACATCAGACTCCATCGATAACATCTTCCGATCTAAATTAAAAAGAAAGGTACTTAAAGATGACAATGCTGACAAGCCTTTCGACATTGATTCCTTAATCTTGTCCAGAACGTTTAGCTCGTTTCTCAGACTTTTGATTTTAGATTCAAAAGATAAAATAGTGTTTGAAATTTTGTAGAGACATCGGAAGCATATTGATGATTAGATTGTGCCTCTAATTTATGGTCTAATTTTTCAATTATTGGGTTGATGGCATCCAAGTTCTCTTCGGACGATCGTATACAGTCCTTATGGCGATGACGAATCTCAGATGTTAGATCCGAAACAGATTCACTTATTGAGCTAAGAAGATCGTTATTGCGTTATTGCACTTAATAAATATAGGTATGACCAAAGTTTTGGCAACCATTATACGTGCTTTTAGAGGGTGAAATATTGTGAGGACTATAACATGCAAGGAACACCATAAGATTTGCCAACGGCTGCATTGATATAATTATTCCCTTTTTTATTATTATTATTTCGCCTCTGGCCATCTGGGTCTTATTACGGAGATACAAAAAGTTTTTTTTTTAAATCGGCCTAGTAAAAATTCAGGAGAATACGCGAAAATGTTAACAAAGATAGAATGGGCTATGGGGCGATATGTAGACAAAAATCATTACGGGACAAAGTAATAAGTTTAAGTGCGATTCATGAAGAAGATGAATAAGTAGATGACGTAGAGGAAGACGAAGAAAAAGTTGAGAAAGAGAATGACAAACGTTTATCGAATATCAAACAGAAACAGGTCTCTAGTTTTTCAGTTGCTACTAACGCGCCACAAAATAGCAATAATTTATGAACGTGCAAGGTTGAGGAAAGAATATTGTGGGATAGGTTTGAAAGGATTTTGAAATGGGATGTTAGGTTTACTGGAGAGAAGTGCGGAACTTCGGTAAATGCGTTTCTAAAAAGGGTCAAAGAACTTCGTCAGGCTAGGGATGTCTCGGAGGTCCATCTTTTTAGATCGGCAGTCGAGTTGTTTGTTAAGCATTGTTATGGTTATGCTGAATTCGTGGCAAGAATTAGTTACTGAATTAAAACTGGAGTTTTTACCTTAGAATTATGACGATATGTTGTTGGATGAAATAAGGCATCGCACTCAGGAAAAGGAAGAGTCCATAGGTATTATTTCATTTCATTTATTTATTAATTGTTTCTTTTACAATGGGCTTTTAAAGCTTATAATAAGATAAGTAAATCTCGGTTGCAGTAACATATATGATCGCAACCAGTTAAGGAATTGTATTTAACAAAAAGATATCCTGGTTGTTTGGTGGTTAATATCTTGTTTAATGTTTTCAAGGAAAAATATTTAAAATAAGTGTAGAGACCACAACCAAGAATGCTGTTTGTGTAGTTTGAAATATGGTCATAACTCTGGAGATTGTAGACATACCGCGTTACATTATTGAAAGCTACCATCAAGTTCCGTTTCGTTTCAGCGTTATGAGAATTTACAACTTGGCATCCGTATGTCATTTTTGGAAGAATTAAAGTTTTTGCTAAGCTTAATCGAATACTCTGAGGAGTAAAATGTTTGGATAAAGAGAGACTGCGTAAAGAGCCATATACTTTTCCAATAACCATTTGAATATGATCATCCCAAGTAAGATTGCGGTTAAACAGGATACCTAGATTTTTGGATTTTTCGACATACTCCAACTGTTGATTTCCAAGATACAGTGCAGGAAAGTAACTATAGTCAAGTTTATTTTTGTATATTACTAATCATTTGGATTTACTTGGGTTAATGTTCAAATTATTTTTGTTGGACCAAATTTGTTGGTCACCATTTAGCTTATCAGCCCCATCTTCGATCATTCCAAGCTTACAGCTAAATCTAACTTGAGCATCATCAGCCTATAAATCTAATGAAGTGTATTGGACCTGAGTTGGTAGATCATTTATAAAAATAGAAAATAGCACTGGACCAAGAATTGATCCCTGCGGAACTCCTGAAGAAAGATTTAGCGAGCAAGATATTTTGTCACCAATTACTACAGCTTGGCTTCTTCCACTCAAATATGAAGAAATCATTTTGGTTGCTGCGTTTGAAAACCTAAACTGTTTTTTTAACTTCGATATGAGTATGCTATGATTGACCGTATCAAAGGCTTTCGAAAAATCTAAAAGGACTAGAAAAGATACTAGATCGCTATCAATTGCCGTTCTAATATCGTCTGAGTAGGCTTTGTAGGTATATTTAGTTGCTGCTATGAATGTGAATGTGCTTTACTGCGTGTTGTGTTTTTTTACCAAAACTGGAGTGTTTGACATTTTGATGGGGTTTGACCGCAGTATATTAAATTAAGCAACAAGAGGTTAATAAAGCAAAATTGAGGAATTTTTTGACAAAGGCTTGTCTGTCCACAGTTTAAAACCATTTTTTTTGCACTTTTATTTGATTATAAATGGTAAATATAGCAAAAAACTCGAAAATAAAATGCACTACTAAAACACGTGAGTCTAGCTTGTCATTTAACGTTGCAAGAATGCAGAACAGGTTCGGTAGGCTCTCTAAAGAGCTGCGAGTGAGTTAATAGGGAGTTGATAGGGAGAACATTCAGTGACAGGTTTTCAGAGCACTTACCAAAGCCCAGCACAAAATTGAATTATGCAGTGCATTTAATAACCATAATTATACTGACTTTTATCAAAATCTGACATCAAGGCACATTTGCAAGAAAGGGAGGTTAATGGATGCATGAGAAGAGTTTGAAATATATGAAGCGAACAAACAACAGCACAACATTCTCAACGATAAATTACTTTCTAAAACGAATAGACTATACGATATAGCATTACCAACACCAAAATACAGCAGGCAAAGAAGTATACAACAGATATTTTCCATTTTCGCAGTTTGCCCTGAACTTAAGGTTAGAAGAGAAGTGTAACTTTTTTAGAGCTTCTCTTAAGTTTTAAGGTTACGTAGTCGATAAAAATGGGTTGCATGTCGATCCAGAGAAGGCAGAAGGGATGGTATGGATTCCAACTCCCAAGAACGTTAAAGAGGTTAAGAATATTTTAAGCACAGTTTCGTGGTATAGAAGATTTATACCCAACTTTTTTGATTTAGTAAAGCCGTTCAAATTCTATTATTAAAAAAGAACAAGAAATTTTCATGGAACAAAGAATGTGAAGAAAGTTTTCGTAAATCAAAGGAGTGCTTAGTAGCAGCTCCCATCCTAACTTGTCCAGATTTTTTTATGCCGTTTATCGATCAGACTAATGCTTCAGATTTTGAAGTTGGTGCTGTACTTAGTCAGTATTTGGATGATGAAGTAATTTCGTATTTGAGTAGGTTATTAAGTAAGTGTGAGCGTAACTATACGACAACAGGAAAGGAATGTCTCGCGGTACTTTGGGCAATAGAAAAGCTTAGGCCATATTTAGAAGGAGCAAAGTTTTCGGTGATCACTATTCTCTTCTTGGTTAAGTAATATTAAGGATCCAGCATACAAACTGGCAATATGGGCTGTACTTTTACAGCAGTTATATTTTGATATTATTCGTAGGAAGTATAAGGAACATGTGGGACCAGATATGATTTCCAAAAGCATACCAGTTTTATGTGGGCCCCCTGGCGAAAGTCCTGATCCTTGGATTAAAGCTTTTTCTGCTTGGCGAGCAGAAGGAGGTAAATTATATAAATTCGTAAAAGCTTAACCCACTATAGTCCATAAGAGCAATGAATGGAAGAAAGTAGTTGCCAAGAACGATAGGAAGGACATTTTAAAAGAGTGTCATGATCATCCGCTTTCAGGACATATGGGCGTTAGGAAAACTTATGCTAGGATTCAAGAAAAGTTTTATTGGCCAAAAATGCGATAAAATGTAACGAAATATGTGAAAAACTGTAAAATTTGCCAGAGTGTGAAACTAGAACATAGCAAGCCAGCTGGGTTGATGACGGAGAGGAAAGGCGTAACCATAATCCGTGGTTTCCAAAACCAAGTAGGGATTTCGTGTATATACTCACGGTGGTCGATTATTTCACTTAATTTCGGTTATTGTTCACTGTTAGGTCTTCAACGTCGAAAGCTATTTGTAAGGATTTGGAAGATAACGTTTTCTTGTTGTTAGGAGTTCCTAGGTTTATTGTTTGTGATAATGGTCCTTAGTTTAAAAGCAAGAAATTTAATTAGTTGTGTGATAACTACGATTCGACAATAAGGTTAACGGCTCAATACCATTCTTAGGCAAATCCTGTGGAACGGATTAATCAAACTATAAAAAACACTCTTAGGGCTTATCTTTCCCAAAATCATAGGAATTGGGATATTCCAATATAGATATACCATATTATAATGAGAAGGATGATGAGCTTAGTCACACTATAAGATCCGATTGCGCAAATAGAAACTGAGAATCTTCGTACACTTTTATGGCTTTTTCTCGCAAGGAGCAATAGAGGTTTGCGGTAATATTCTTTCAATTAAAATTCTTTAATCTTGTGCTTCTGTTGCTAACAACAAATCCATGTTTCCAGTGTTTGTCTTGTAAACTTAGGCATTTCTGTCGAATTCCATCTTCACTGCCTTGGAGGAAAGGGTGGAGTTTGTTACGTTAAAATAACGTGACAGAAGTTTTGTTTTTCCCAAATCGCCATTTTCCTTTCCATCCCACTTTCTTTCCACTTTACATGTAAATATTAACCCGGTTATTATGTGTTGCAAAAAAAAGAAAATCTTGGTCTTGATAACACATTCTTCGGGAATCAATCTGTCGCAATGGTCTTTTGTCGGGGAAAGGATTTTATGAAGATGTAATTTCGTTTTAATATGGTCATAATTGAACAAATTGTATGTCCATTATATTGCTTTTATTCCATTTTGTTTTATTATATTTGTTATTTTGTCGCAGAGCTCTTTTTCCGGGGATAAGTTGTAATGGTACCCGTGAAATAGTAATTCTTTTTAAAATTCGTTCATAAATAAATTGTCTATAAACATAATGTCCACTAAAAAATTGTCAATGCAGTGAAGATAGGGTGTTCATCTCTCATTCTGAATGCAGTGGAATCTCATTGAACTGTGAGAGAGGGCAAATATTATTAGGGTTTCCCTAGTGCACATTATAGATCATTAGCCTTGAAAAAGCTTTAAAAGGAACAATTGTGAAGGCTCTTTGACTAAATATTAACAACAATACACCACGATTTCCGTTACCATTGGTTTTGAATGTTTGGAAATCGAAATGGCAAGGGAAAATCTTGCCGGGTAAACTATTCGAAATTCGAGTTCTTCGGCTAAACACAACATTGCATCTAGAGATGAAAATTCTTCAGACATTTCTATTTCCTTTTAATCTTAACTCTCTTTTTTGTATTCTATCGGCAGATGTAGCGATGTTTGAGAAGCACCTGCCGAGAGGCGAGACTTATACCCTAGTTTTTGGCATATAAACGGAAGAACACCTCTTCAAAAGAATGGTGATATACCTTACGGACTAGCGGATTTGTGTATATGGACATTTTTGAAAACTCTTGCTACTGTAAGAGTGCGGAATAAAATCTTGACGGTAGCGGTGAAGCAATGTATAACTAGCAGCAAAATGGGCTGCGAGCAAGTTTGCTTTCTCTGAAGAGTAAACAATTGGTTTGTTATTATCGATGAGCGAAGGAACCGAAGATGTTGAGGAGTTTTTAATATTTTTTACTGCCTTTAGGACATTAAAGAATTGTTTGCAGTAATTTTTGGTCATGTACAAATTTGGTCCCTTCAATAACGGAGTTGCATGAGTTCCTTGCGTGTTGGTGATTTTTCCTTAAAAAGCAAAGAAACTTACTTCTTTGGGTCTGAAAGCTTTTTTACACTCAGATTTAAACCAGGACCTTTCTTTAGTTTGATACTTTTTAATCTGTTAGGAGTAAAAGCAAGCATCCCTTAAATAATTATATTTTTGATTATTTCAGCACTGGCTTTAATGTCACTATCGAGGAATCATAGTGAGCAGTTAGATTTATGGAACATATTCAAGCCAACCCAGTTGGTTTTCTCTTATTGTCAAACGGTTCTGAGTGGAGAAGGAGAAATTTGCTGATATAACAATTGTCCGAAATGCCAAAGGGTAAAGTTATACTAATGAAATATTTATCAGGATGAGAAGTAAGAAACAATTCAAGAGTATGGGTGGCTTGCGCAGCAACGTGCTGTATTCGCCTGTGCACATCGATCTGATGGGTAAGATTATATAACCCGGCAAAGATCTCGACAGTCTGGTGTTGTTTGGCCAGAATCGCGGAGCCAGTTGGAATTGTGTACATTGAAATCGCCCGCAATCACGATTTCAGTGTGAGAACAATGGGAAACAATTTGTGAAATGGAATCGAACAGCGCGTCAAGTTCGTCGAAAGTCAATATACTGTCGAGATTTGGATTCCTACAAATAGAGCCACACGAAGGTAAAGCCCGGTTTGGAACATTGTCCATATTAAGGAAGTCTCTGGGAAGCAACATTATTCCTAACATAAACAACAAAATCATGATGGAAGAAAAGTAGTGGCACCAAGGTTTATCAATGTAGAACAAATTCAGATAAATCAGTTCTTACTCCAACTTAGTCTCACTTAGTGAAAGAAATATTTTCTCAGGGCGCGAACATTAAATAAGACGAAATTAAAACAACTTACCATTTTTAAATATGTACACACAAAACGCAACTCTGACTTAGTCGAACCGTGCAGTGAATGTCCAAATTATTTTTTGGAATGAACCGACTGTCCCAGGTGTTATACCCATAATACAATTTGCATACAAAATTTCAATTCAAACATTCAGCACAATAGGATAAATTCAGATGCCCTTATCTATTTACCGCAAATATTTTATGAAGGTCATACAATGCCTGCAGTAGATAAGGAAAAGGCAATTATGCTCAAAGGTCTTGTGAACAGATAAGAGAAGGGATTTGCCAGTGTGTATATTTTTGTATTTAATGAAAATATTGATTACTCTGCACTAAGCAGAAGATGTGAAATAATAATTAATTAAGTTAATTAATAGTTGAAATAAAATACTGTAGTCTGGTTGAATGACTTCTTGCTTGTTGCTGTTCGCTGCCGGATTGCGCTCGCTGATGAATGCATATGTGATGTTAATGGACGAGGTTGATAAAGTTCACTTAGACCTTGGAGACAATCTGGCTGTTGCTCGTGTCGTTGTCGCTGTCGTTGCGATGTATTTTATAATTCTTCTCTTCCTGGAGAGAGCTACGATTGAAGGCTGTAAAGTGTTTTTCGCCGGAGCTAGCATTTTGTTAAATGCATGAGTTGGTGTTTGCTGCTCACTGGTGCTTATCTTGTAGTGTACTTGAAGTGGTCGGTTGATGGTTCTAATGTGGTATGCTATCATAATGGGTACACCAACTATGGTTATGGTTGTCAGAGCGGTCTAAGTGATGATGATATTCTGGTCAGCACTTCTTTTGAGATGATGGATTGCTTCTTTGTTTTCGAAGTGCAAGCTTTTTAATTTTTGAAGGTTGAGGTTTTTCATATGTGATTTGTGAACGATGTTGAATGATGTTAGGTAAATGTGTACATCCTTGAAGTAAAAGTTTTTCTAATTTTCATAAGTAATTTGGTTGATTTCTATGCTGCAGTTAAGGAAATCGATGATATATGTGTTTTTCAGGCCCAAATGTTGACTTGACATCTGTCCCTGGGCTGTTTAAAACCAAAATGTAGTTGAGTTCGGGTTGATAGATTTGGTGTTCATCTTCGACATCTAAGGTCTTGCAGTGTGCTAGTTAGTTTGTCATCATGTTGGCAGTGCAGTTGGTTTCAATATTCGAATCTTAGCTTTTTGATGTCTTGCAGTAGAAAACATTTTCTAAGAAAGAAACTGGTTTTTAATTAGAATATGTATCAAATGGAAACAGGAGCAGGTTTGGTTTCTTAGGATGGAGATTTTAATATTGAAAATTATATTTGAGAAATTGTAATATGCATGGACCTCCAATAATTCAAAGCTTTGTTCGTCTGATCTAATATTTATTGATTGATGTTTAAATGAATTATATATAAAAGTTAACTCATCGGTGTTCAGAATTTGTTTTGAAATAATGTTAAGTTTAGCAATAATAATGGACTCTGCTATGTTAGCCAAATTGTTGAAGTGATTCTGGTTTAAATATTGAATTAATTTAATTGAATTTTCTTCTGTTTTTATTCAGTTACCTAACATCTTTTCAGTATTTACCAGATAATTTTCAACTAGTTTTTGTTGGGTGTTTATATGGTTTGTAATGTTGCTAAATCTTTCCATTTTTTGTATATTGAGATTGTCTTGGTTATTCCCTTGATCTTCAAGATTATCCTACATTTGTGTAGATTCTTCAATTTTTTTGTTGATATTAAAAGTATCATAAGCGTCCATGTTCCCTGTGATACTTTTTATGACTGTCCCAAGACCATTGATAAACCCTCTATTTTGTCTTGTTTGGCTTTTAGTTGCTCGAATTTTATTTTTGTTACTTTGAGAGAGTCATTAAAACCGTCAATGTTCTCGAAAACTTTCAAGAAATTGTCTATTATTTTATGTTTTTTTCGTGTTTTTGTAGCTCTGCCGTAACTTGTCTATTGTTTTTAATTCTGTGTTTGCTTAATCTAGAAGTTTGTTTGTTCCTTCTGTTTTCTTTTCTATATATGAATGAGCTTGTTCTTATTGTCTTTGGTTTTTCCCTTTTCTAGTATATTATTTTAATTTGTTTAAATTTCTAACTTCCTGTTCACCTGTTTTTTGTTTGATATAGGGAAATAATTCTGGCTGAAATTCGTTAAGTTTGTTGAGATATTCGTGAAAATTATTGTACTTTATGTTTTTAAAATCATAGATCCTACCATAAAAGAGTTCATAGGGTGTAAGCTTAGTTGCAGAGTGAACAGAATTGTTTTATGTTATTAGAGTTTAATTCAGTATGTCGGCGTTCTGAAATGTATGTGTGGTCGTCTAGGTTTTCAATGGCTGAATAATTGTTTGATCCACTAAAACCAAGGTTAAGGTTATTTCTCTCTTAATATTTAATTCTGTTTCGTTGATAGTGTTTTCGAATTTCAATTTTTCAATTTTTATTCTGCTTTACTGGCTGAAAACAATGAAGCCGCAGCCGCATACGGAGCTCAGCTGTCAAATATTGAATACACACGAATTCAACATTGTGAACGCAATAAAACGCAACTGCATACGGAGCCGCAAATGTTGGTTAAGTTTTAACTTTGTTGTGCGTTGGGATCTTTTAAATTCATCCTCCACTGAAACGGCTTATGGCCAATAACGATTTTAAACTTATGACCAAATAAGTAGGAGCGGAAATACTTCGTAGTCCAAACTATCGCCACTAGTTCCTTCTTTACTGTAGAGTAGTTTAGTTCTGTGTCCGTTAGGGTTCTGCTAGCGAAACAGATCGGCTTATCGTAACCTATGGTGTCTTGGAATTTTACTCCGTCCCTTCCTATGATATGACCAAGAAACGCTGTTTCTTTATGCAAAAACTCTGTCTTTTCTAGTTGTATTTTGAAGTTGAATTCTCTTATACTCTGTTCAATTTATATTTTCAGTACAGAGAAGATAGGATATTTGCCTTTCACTCTTACTGTTATGGATTTAAATAAGCTATCTCCATTTTAAAGCTCTCAAATGGTTGCCATACTGGGTATTATAAATTGATATATTTCTCATACAAATGTAGGTATGTTACCAACTGTTCATTCAAATTTTATGAAAACAGAAACAGACCGTAAACTAAATCTAAACAAAATTAAATTAAATTAAATCTATCTTTTTCCACACCACCAAGAGGTACGATAGTAGGTGCGTTTTTTAAAAGTTCCCCAAAAGGCCTTATCTTTTTTTTTTTTTTTTTTTTTTATAATTAACGCGCGCACAAGGGATTATGTGTTTCCCTTTTAATGTTGAACACACTGCGCGGGCATTACGAAGATAGGGAGGGGAGAGATAGGAGGTGCCGATTAACATTGGTTTTGAATGTTTGCAAATTGAAATGGCAAGGGAAAATCTCGCCGGGTAAACTATTCCAGATTCGTGTCGTTCGGCTAAAAAAAGAATCCCTATATTTCACGGTACGTCCGAAATTAGGCTCAAGGGTGAACTGATGAGCATTCCTTGCGAGACGAGTATTACGGGAGAAACTTTTAAGGGGAGGAATGCAACTGGCTACTTCGAGTGAACATTTTTTGTAAAAGAAACGATAAAATAAGGAAAGACATGAAACATTGCGTCGGTGTTCGAGTGGGGCAATTGTTTCAGCGGCAGTTCTATTACCTATCAATCTTAACGCTCGATTTTGTATTCTATCAAGCAGGTGAAGCGATGTTTGCGAAGCACCTGCCCAGAGGTGGAAGTTATACTCGAGTTTAGGGCGTATAAACGCTTTATAAATTGTAGCCAGATCAGATGGGGAAAAGTACTTCTTACACCGATACAGAAAACCTAAGCACTTTGCAGCATTCTTAGCGATCTCAAATATATGGTCGTTCCAACGGAGGTCGTCGTTGACACACATACCGAGTACTGAGAGCTTTTCGGTTTCTTCGATGTAAGTGCCATTCATGGACAATGGCATTGGGGGAATGTTTAGCTTTAACGACAGAAGACAGCATTGAGTTTTCGAAGCATTAAACTCCACACGATTTCTATTACCCCATTTGACAATGCTGTATAAATCGGAGTTTAATGAGCTTGACATACGGCACCGTTGCAATTGTACGTCCGAAGGCGAAGGACGTGAATTATCGAACGAATATGAAAAGCTGAGGGTAGAGTCGTCAGCAAAACAGTTAAGTGGATTAGAAGTAACAGACAGAAGATCATTTATAAAAATGAGGAAAAGAGTCGGAGACAGAACAGAGCCCTGGGGCACACCAGCATTTATTTTATGGGAAACAGACTTGAATCCGTCCAATACAACTTGTATTGAACGGTCCAGAAGATAGCTTCTAATCCAACGAACAAGAGTATTATCGATCCCAAAAGCACGCATTTTCGATAAGAGAGCTTCATGCCAAACTCTATCAAATGCCTTGGAGATATCAAGAGCAATAATCTTACTTTCACCAAAGCGATGTAAAGATTTGTTCCACTGTTCGGTGAGATATGCCATCAGATCACCAGTGGAACGGTTGCTGCGGAAGCCATACTGACGGTCATGGAGAAGCTTACGATCTTCGAGATATTCCTTAAGCTGACGGTTAATCAGTGTTTCCATGACCTTAGAAAGAAGGGATGTCAGTGCTATGGGTCGGTAGGAGGAGGGGGAGGATGGGTCACCTTTCTTAGGGACAGGCTGGACAAATGCTGTTTTCCATCTTCTAGGAAAGATTCCAGAAGAGTAGGAGCGATGGAAAAGCTTACGCAGTGGCTTTGCCAGTGTGGAAGAACACCTCTTCAGAATAATCGGGGGTATACCATCCGGGCCAGCGGATTTGTGTATATCGAGATCTTTGAGAACTCTTGCTACTGTACGAGTGCGGAAAAAAATGTGTCCCATGGAAAAATTTACATTCTCAAGTACAGGAGGGGCAACGTTGCTTTGAGGCAGCGTGGAGCTGGCAGCGAAATGGGCGGCGAGCAAGTTTGCCTTCTCTGAAGAGTAAACAATTGGTTTGTTATTGTCGATGAGCGTTGGAACCGAAGATGTGGAGGAGTTTTTTATATTTTTTACAAATGACCAAAAATTTTTACTGCCTTTGGGACACTGCAGAATTTTTTGCCGTAATTTTTGGTCATGCAAAAATTTGGTTCTTTCTATAACGGAGTTGCATGAGTTCCTTGCTTGTTTGTGCTTTTTCCGATTTTCCTCTGTAGGGTTGGCTTTGTAAGATCGGAAACTTACTTCTTTGAGCCTGATAGCTTCTTTACACTCAGAATTAAACCAAGACTTTTCTTTAGGTTTGATGCTTTTTACTCTGTTAGGAATAAAAGCACGCATCCCTAGAAGAATCACATTTGTGATCATTTCAGCACTGGCATCAATGTCACTATCGAGGAAGCATAGTGACCAGTTAAAGTTTCGGAAAAAGAAATTCAGGCCGTCCCAGTTGGCTTTCTCGTATTGCCAAACGGTCCTGGTGGGAAGTTTTTCTTTAACTGGATGGGTGGGGGATGAGAAATTAGCTGAAATGTGAAAGTGCCAAATGGAGAAGTTACTCTAATGGTATATTTATCAGGGTGAGAAGTAAGAAACAAGTCAAGAGTATGGGCTGCTTGCCCAGCAACATCCGGTATACGCGTTGGCACATCGATCAGTTGGGTAAGGTGATGTAACCCGGCAAAGAGCTCGACATACCTTCCTTCGGGTGTTGTCTGACCAGAATGACAATTTTCGAGATGGAATCAGACAGTGCATCAAACTCGTTACAAGTCGAATTACTGTCAAGATTTGGACTCCTGTAAATAAAACAATAATGAATGACATGCTTGCGGACAGTGAATTTTGAGCCATAAGAAGTTAAAGTCCGTGTTGGAACATTGCCCATATTGGGGAAGGCTCTGGCAAGCAATATCATTCCTAACATAGACCACGAGACCATGATGAGAAAAGAGTAATGGCACCAAGCTATACCCATGTAGAGCAAATTCTGATAAATCAGTATTTGCTCCAACCTGAGTTTCAGTTAATGCCAAAACAGCTGGCCTGTGTTGAACAGTGTAGACGTACACGTGAAAGAAATTCTTTCTTAAACCACGAACATTTGAATACACGACACAAAAATCACTTACCATTTAAAAATACTTACATACAAAACACAACTCTGATTAAGTCGAACTGCGCAGTGAAAATCAAAATTAACTTCTGTAATAATCAAACTGTCTTAGGTGTTATGCCCATAAGACAGCCTGTTTACAAAAAATCAATCCAAACATTCAGCACAATAAGACAAATTCAGATGCCCTTATCTATTTACCGCAAGCATTGTATGGTCATACGATGCCTACAGTAGATAAGAAAGAGGCAGTTAAGCACAAAGGTCTTGGGACAGAATAGAGGATAATTTGTTATGCGAATGCGTTTTATTTATTTTTTTTTTCTTCTTCAGCGCGAGTGGGCATCTTTTTCATTCATCCTACGACGCGAGTGAACACTATTATTTTTTTTTACAGCACACGCGAGGGGTTTTTTTCCAATTTCTCAACGAGCGTGTATTATTTTTTTTCCTTAAAGCACTCGCGATAACAACGCGCAACAATTATTTGTTTGGACTTCGTTTAACTAATTGTGCGCGCACCTCGACATCCGTCTTCTACGAGCTTAGGATCGACATCTCATTTAACGTAAAAATAAATTACAGAAAAAAACTATAAACTATAAATATAACGGTTTTTTAACAACAATATTCGAAAATGTTTTCAAGTAAAATTACTTAGGCTACCTACATCTTCCTGAATAACAATTTTGATTATAATCGGATAGCCAGTTTCCGAGTTACAGTTTTTAGCCCACCAACTTATATTTTTTTCACCAAAATATAAACCACAACTCCAAAAGTACACAGATGTTTTTCAAACAAATCTGTTGAGCCGTTTTCGAGAAAAATAAGCTTTAACCTAACGGTTATATGACACGTACCGTTAATATTTGAGATAAAAAAAAATAAAATTGGACCTCAGTAATGTCAAAATAATCTTATGTTATAAATTTGAAGACGATCGACAAAGCCGTTCAGGCTGTACTCCAAAATACATCCGTACAGACAGACAAACATAATTTTCTAGTAACTCAAATACATTTCTTAATCGTAATGTCATGTTTGATTATTATCTCAATTTATTTTTGTGTACGAATGCATAACTTGCATTAAAGTACCTATAATCGCAAGTAAAAAAAAAAAATTTCAACAAATACTGCATAATGTATCTTTATTTTAACCGTTTTTTAAGAACAATAAAAACGAAAGATGTAAACAAAAAAAACAGCGAAAACCCCTTCTTCTTTAAACTTAAAATATGCTCTCATTCGCTCTAAGAAAGCTTCAATTCTGGAACTTTCATAACAAAAACCAAAGAAAAAGGTATTATAATTTCCATTATTATTGGCGAATGGTAACTCTGCAGTAGTGCTTTCTTTTAAAACATAAACACAATAAGCGAGAGGCAAATTGATAATCAGTCTCCTCTGCTCGCAGCCGGGGAGAAGACATGGCTTGGTGGAATGTACGTGGGCATAGAGTAAATATATTATATAGAGGAAAAACTTTCGTACGTTCCACGCCTCAAAACCCTCAATTTTCGTTGTTGCTTTGGTATATCATTCATTGTATTTCGTGTTCTCTTTTGTATATCATTCATTGTCGGCATTAAAAAACAAAGAAAAAACGATGTGGTGAGTTTTGTTAATTTTGACATTTCATTTTGTTCTTGTTGACAACAACTGTCAGTGAATTGTTGACAAAAATTATTGCAAACATTTTTTTTTTTTATATAAAATTTATTATTAGTATTTTCGAATGCTGACGCTGGGGGAAGAAGGTCCTCAAAAATGGATTTTTAACGAATGTTGTGACATCAATCAAATTCACTTTAGATTCAAGCCAGAGAACTTGGTGACGAGTGTGGTTGCTTCTATGCAGGTTTGCAGTTATACCCAGACACCATCGTTCTTTTTCATTTTAATCTTTTCAGATGTATCCGCTAGAAGAAGTTCTAACGGCGCCGTACTTAATAAATGAATGGGAACCAAAGCTAATAACTATCCTTCTGAATAAACTTGTTCCAGAAAAATGTCGCAGAAGAAGACTTCATGTATCAATAGAATTAATAATCTCCTTGTAAAGCTGTGGCTTATTTTTTTTAATAAACATTTATATTGAACTTATACAACTTCACCGGACTCTTCAGGATCAATTCTTATTAAAGCAACACAAAACAAAGTCTTCACAAACGGAAATATTTTTTTATTTTTTAAAAAACTTACAAACCCTAGACTATCTAAATAAAATCATACTATCCTACTTCATTTTCTTCTGTTTGAGTAGATGATTCCTTACAGCCTTCTGTTTGTCCTTAAAACTCTTCTTGACCTTGCCACGTGCCTTGTGCCTCATCATAATAAAGTTCTTGCCCTTGCGTTTCTCTCTATTTGTCGTTGAACAGTTTTCATTCTTCCTGCCCTCTTTGTAGCCAAACTTATTATTCTGAAGAAAAGTCCTCAAATTCTTGTCCGGACAACGGAGCAATTCAAAAAACAGCTGCAACAAGTCCAATGCAGGAATAAGATTCTTATTTCGCAGCAGAATCAGTGCCTTAACAAAACAGTTGCGCATAGTAGGATCCAGAGTTGTGGCATGATTTTTCAGCAAATCGACTAAATGCTGTGGAAATTTGATGCAAACATCAGGATAGCATTGAGCGACCTACAAAACAAACATCATATTTATAAAGCATCATTAAATGCAACACTTGCTTTCTTTTTTTTTAATTACCTGCGCAATAAACATAATCAATTCATCGAGACTTTTATTTTTATTGCTGGGATTTAATTCGAAAACTTCCAAGCTGCTCAAGAAATGGCGATATTGCTAGGAGAATTCTTCCTTGTATGATTCCGGATCACGTTTTATAAGATTTTGCAATTGTGGAAGATTGTCTGGTAGCTGACCAATAATAATTAATTAATAAAACGGATAAGCAGTTTAATTTTGTAAATAGGACACAATAATTCACGGAGTTCCTTTACTTCGAAAAATTTGTGAGAATTTCACAAAATACCATCAACGACGACGACGTACCTGATGAGAAAACTTGATACAAGATACAATTCTCATCAGGCACGTCGTCGTCGTCTTTCGATGGTGATATTTTATGAAATTCTCACAAATTGTTCGAAGTAAAGGAACTCCGTGAATTATTGTGTCCTATTTAACAAAATTAAACTGCTTATTCGTTTTATTAAAGATAATAAGCACAGTTCTAATTATGAGAACAATACACAACACAATACAATATTCACTAAACAATTTGATGTTGACGTTTTAGAAACTCACCTCCACCATAATACTACATATCGAGAAGGATGTGTTCGAAATGTATACCTAAAGGGTTAAGGTGATTTTCTTAGGTCTTAAAGCTTGTTTACATGATTCCTTTTTTCGGATGTTTCTTCATTCGTTCTTTTTGCAATTAGGTAAGGGGTGTAAACAAGTAGGAGGAATGAACTAACGAATGGAAGAATGAAAATTTTAAGGATTTTTTGTGATTGAGCTTTGAAGTTTCTCGTTTGAGAAAGAAAATGCTATGCACGGACTAAAAATAAGAACTTTTGAAATTGAAAACAATTCCCAATTATGTTTTTTAGTGGTAATGGATGGTTTTAATTGTTTTTTTTTTTAATTTTGCAAATTTCTTTAGAATAAAATAGTATAGTTTGTAGGAAAACTTTGGTTATAATCGGGGTAATCCAAATCAGTGTACACACCAACGTACGTGCCTGTCCAAAAGAAGAATGAAGAAACAACCGAAAAAAGAAATCATGTACACAAGGTCTAATTAGTACGGATAAATATAATGTCTACAATTTTCTAATATAAACCAATATAATGTAGTGTTTTTCTTTTTAAGTTTGTAGGATTAATAATTTGTTGAGATTATTTTACCTTGTGTTGAGATTATTTTAACCACGGCATTCTAAACACGGCGTTAGAGAACGTCAGACAGAGAGCTATCCGCAGCGCGTTTAATATTTTAATCTTGATTTTCATTTTCTCACTAAATGCCAATTAGGTTATTTTTTCCATTTAAACAATACACTATTAAATGACACAAAATAAGTCAAAAAATAATTTAATAAAATAAATTTTTACAATAAATTCAGAATTACTTAATTACTAAACACAAAATTTTGAAAACAATTTTTTTTTTGGAACGCCGCGTCAAAGTTATCTCAACGCAGCGTAAAATAATCTCTACGCCGCGTTAAAAATGCGTTCTGTTTAACGAAGACTTAAAAAAAACAATTTGTAAATTATCACAACGCGACGTTTTGACGCAGTGTGAAACTTGACGCGGCGTTGAAAACGTGCTCTATGTGACTTGGGATATGTTTGTTATACTGTATATTACAACGCGGCGTCAGAACGCGCTATATTTGACTAGGCTTCTACTCCTGTGTAAACGCCTATTATATGGTGTGAAGAAAGATAATTTAACTTTAAAAAAGTACACCTTTATCGCTACTTTGTATAATACAATCTTGCAAATATACATAGTAGGTGTTCTTCTGACCGAATGCTTATTTAAATTCATTCTTAGAACAATCAATACACTATCATCAGTTTAGGAATCAGGTAAAATGGTTGAAAGTCTTGAATATTATTTAACCAGTTTTAAACGTTTATTTAGAGTTTTCAAGCACATAATCTGTAAAAGGCAGGGAAAAAATAATAAAGTATAACAACATGCATTCGAGTAACTTGCTAGTGTCTCCTCATGATACAAGAAAACAAGATAGCGACTTTCGTATTTTTACGTCATCAGTGCCCCTTGTTGAAAAAAATAATTTCCGTTTTAGAAAAAAAAACGGGAAAGTAAGTTTTAATTGATGCAGGTTTGGTCCAATGTCTTATTTGATTGATTTAATATACATTTTAAGTCCACTAACACTTCGGATTCTTTCCAAAAATGGTAATTTAATATAGTCAGTTTGAGTCACTGATGACGTCAAATTTCGGGATGGCACTTTTTATTAACAGTATCTTCCAACACGCCCAATTTCGTGGTGAGAAACAAAAGGGAACTGAAAAGAAGAGGTCAATTATTTGACTACTACACTCTCAATCGGCGTCAATTATTTGACAGTTCAGCACTACTACACTCTCAATCGGCGTCAATTTTTTGACACTTCAGCACTACCACATTCTCAATTGGCGTCAATTTTTTGACAGTTCTACACCAATACTTATTTGACCAGCTTGTAGGCCTTGTCAAATGAAGGCAGTAGATTTCCCTCTTTATAGTATAGTTACTCTATGTACGTGGGTTAGATGAAATATAACACCAACAATTTCAATGTATTTCAGGGTTCTCTTTTATGGCAATTTCTTAAGTTGAGTGCGATGCAAACACTTGCAGATACCAGTGTGTTTGAAAGCTCTCTTCCATAAGGTCTGTACTGAATATAAATTGAACAGAATATAGTCAAGAAAATACCTTTTTTAGATTCTTTACATGCTCTTACAGGGAAGTAGAAAAGGTGATTATGTCATACAAGTAGATCATGCAGATTTTGTCAACGAGTCCGATAAGAACGTTGTCCATCACACGTTGGAATGTTGATGGCGCATTTTTTAGGCCAAAAGGTATTCTAACGAATTTATAGTATCCGCCTTCAACTGTGACTGCGGTTTTGGGTATGTCGCTTGGGTTCATTTCAATTTGATGAAACCCGCTGGCGAGATCGAAGGTTGAGAAATACATGCATTTCCCTAATTTATTTAAAATCTCCGTGATGTTGGGGAGTGGGTATTTGTCGCTTATAGGTTTTTTTGTTGAGACGACGAAAATCAATGTACTTCCATTTTGTGTACGAATCTTTAGGATTTTGTGTGTAATGGTACATCTTCACGTGTCGGTATCTCATTTTTAACCGCATTGGTGAATGTAAGCGATTGACCTTGCTGGAAAAAATAATTTCGAATTGTTTTTGAAGGTTTATTATTTTTTGTTTTTCTTCTGAGTTTAAGTGTGCAAGCCTCAGTGATTCTATTATTTTCAAGTTTCCAGTTTTTTCATCTAGAGGGTGTTGATATACTTCAGATAAATTAACCTCGCAGTATTGAAAAAGTTAGGGGAATTATACATTTGTTGCCCTGCTCTATAGCGTGAGTTGGAGTTAAAAATGTGGTTTGGTGTCTGGAGATTCCTAGAAAAGACTTGAGGTTGTGGATTGAATTGGTGAATGGGAGATACAAATTTCTTTTGTTGTTGGTTCGTAATGGTTCGTATTTCATACAGGAAATATTTTGTTCCTTTGTGCAATATGCAATATATTTGACCTACATGAGCAAAAATATCTTCATTATTTCTTTATTGTGTTGGCAGTTGGAGGTTGGTAAATCGTTCGCACTGTTGTTTTTCTATTTATATTCTTCGATGATCCTTCGAGGAGAAAAAGTAATCGTGTTTTTGTCCACACACTGATGTTTTTTGTTCATACACTGATTTATATTTGTTCGATAAGCTTTTTATAAATTGATTGCTTAACACTGATGTTAAAATTAATGTTTAATTTCCCGAGGGTGATTTTATTCGATCTCGAAATGATTTTTCGCGATTTTTACACCGGTTCTTTTTATCAAACAGGATTTTTGATAATCCTTCGAAATTTATTCACCTGTCCCGTCCTGACTGCGCCAGTTAGGATGTGAGCCGCGGTGTTTTTTAGAAAAAAAAAAAACAATTTAATTTAACAAAATGCGACTACTCGCTTTATGGAAAACAATAAACTCAAATTCATAACAATATAATGACAATACTGATTACTCTGCATTAATCATAAGAAATGAAATAATAATTTATACCTAGTTGAAATAAAATACTTCAGTCTGATTGAATGGCTTGTTGTTTGTTGCTGTTCGCTGCCGGGTTGCTCTGACGAATGGATATGTGGTGTTAATGGCCAAGGTCGATAAAGTTCAATTTGACTTTGAAGACAATCTGAGTGTTGCTCGTGTCGTTGGGATGTATTATATAAATCGCGCACCTAACACGTCCGTCCTTCACGAGCTTAAGATCGACACTCTTAACACATGAAGGGGGTTGTTTTATTATAGCATCAATAATTCGGGTGTAGTTCCTAGATACGCCAGTGCCAGTGGTTGGGTTTTTATTTCAGGGAACGAAAACAACAACTGGCACTATTTGCAACAAATAAAGCTCTCCCATAAGGCCTGCACTGATAATTTTAGTGGACAGACTGGATATAATTAATTATATATCGTTTTCATAATTTACTGTTATTACTTTGCTCGTAAAAGCTTTTGAGATATCAGTGAAAACGCAAATTGTTGCATTGTTTTATACTTCGACAAACGAATTTGCTGCTATTATTACCTTAAATTGCTTTTTCTGTTTGTTCAGCTGCTTCTTTGACATCTCAACTTAGTTTTATTTTAAAAAAGAATCAAATGTCGTAGTTACAAATTGGCACCCATAGTCATTTCATTTTTCATTTCATTTATTTATTTCAAATCCTTAACATTAGATCGTTAATTTTTTTAAAGTTGCAAAAGTATAAAAATGGTAATTAATTAAAAACTCAATCTAAAAAAATTGAATTTAAGATATACTTTGAGCTAGGCAATTGTTTTAATTACTTCAAATATTTAAATTAGGTTAATAGTATGTATGTAACGGGTGATTTTTTTGAGGTTAGGATTTTCATGCATTAGCATTTGACAGATCACGCGGGATTTCAGACATGGTGTCAAAGAGAAAGATGCTCAGTATGCTTTGACATTTCATCATGAATAGACTTACTAACGAGCAACGCTTGCAAATCATTTTATTTTATTACCAAAATCAGTGCCCTAGAAAAGTTGGCAGAAAATCCGCTTTTTTATCGACAAATTTTGTTCAGCGATGAGGCTCATTTCTGGTTGAATGGCTACGTAAATAAGCAAAATTGCCGCATTTGGAGTGAAGAGCAACCAGAAGCCGTTCAAGAACTGCCCATGCATCCCGAAAAATGCACTGTTTGGTGTGGTTTGTACGCTGGTGGAATCATTTGACCGTATTTTTTCAAAGATGCTGTTGGACGCAACGTTACGGTGAATGAACCGAACACTGATTTTGGTAATAAAATTCAATGATTTGCAAGCGTTGCTCGTTAGTAAGTCTATTCATGATAAAATGTCAAAGCATACTGAGCATCTTTTTCTTTGACATCATGTCTAAAATCCCGCGTGATCTGTCAAATACTAATGCATTAAAATCCTAACCTCAAAAAAATCACCCGTTATATATTGTTTTATTAATTTTTCAAATACATTGCAAAACATCATACAAATTACGTGCACAATATTGACTTCTTATTCTTAGGGGTCAAGAACTCCAAACGCGGATGGTGCTCACGAAAAACTGTCGTTCAGAGGATAAAGAATTAAAAGTAGGCTGTATAAGAACTAATGAACGCGAAGATTCGGGAAAAAATATTTTTTTCGTAAAAGTATGTTGGTTCTTTTCTAATAACGATCGTGTGTAAAACCTTTAAACAACAAAATTTAATAAACGTTTCTATGTTATAACTTACAACCAAGAATGTCTTACAAATAAGGTGAGACATGATCGTAACGATTAAGATCATAAACATAACGAAAAAAGTTATTAAAGGTCACATTAAGTTTTCGTCTGGTATCAGAACAATGAAAAGAGGTAAGTTGACATCCATTTGTGATAATGGAATTATAAGAATTTAACAATCATCAGTCCCGATTACAAAAAAAAATCTATTAAAAAGATTCTGGTTGACTGGTAAAAACACATTCCACGTAAAAAGTGAACTATTCAATTTGGTGATAAATATCTTCGCTGTATTTGCCGGTTATATTTTTTCTGTTATCAAAGTATATTAAATTCTTTTACATATAGTTTTTCTTTCGTAGGTGAAACAACTGGAGCGGAAAATGTTTGCAATCTGTTTACTGTTTTATTGTTGCTGTGCAAAAGATGTGATCGACATTATTTTTAAGAGATTTCTGAGTGAGACCCAGAAAATCATTATAAGATGTTGCATATTCATTTTTACTTGTAATTCTAAAGGTTCTATAAGGTAAGTTTAGGACAATTATCGTGTGACAATTATCTACAAATTAACTGACAATTAATTGTATGGTTACACGGTTAGTAGAAAATCTTCCAATCTCTTTCAATTTACTATCAGAAGTTTGCTGATAATTTATTGTCAGATGGCTGGCTGAATATCTACCAATAATTTGTGAGATTTTAAGATTTTCTACCAAATGTAGACATACAGCTAATTGTCAGTTTTTTTCAAACTATTTCTAGTTCAGTTATCCGAAAGTAAAAACCATAATTTTGTAGTAAAAATTAATACATAAAATGAAATATGAAAATAATATTACGATTGCGATTGTTTTAGCTACATATGTATTTAAAAGCGACAATGAGAAGAAGTGCCAAAAAAAGTCGAACGTTTTGGGCAAATTATTGGGTGACCCGTAATTCCGAATTCAGGAACCGAACTTAAATCGCAACTTCTTGCGAATGGGTCCAAAATAATTCGATTACCTTTTAGCGTTGGTGACTCTCCATGTTCAGAGAAAAGATACGAATGTGGGTAAGAGTTATTTCAACGGGTGAACGGCTTTCCTTATCATTTAGGTACTTGTCTACCGGTGATAGTTTTCGTTCTCTTCAACACCTGTTTCGGATTCCAACAACGACGATCTCAAGAATTATTCCAGATGTTTTTGATGCCATCTACAAATACAAAGTATATGTATATGAATATCTTCAGGTTATTTTTTAAATATGTTTTCCAGTATAGGTACGTAAAAGATACATAATATTGCGTTTTATTCTAGAGAGGTAAAGTCGACGCAAAATATAAATTGTTGTACATCACCGTCGGTCGAAATAGACGATTTTCTGATGGCGGTGTGTTTAATCGCTATATGTATGGTCAAGTCCTGGAAAAGAATCGGCTGTGCACAAACCACTAACAGGAAGGGAATAACTCGTTTTGTATGTAATCATCGCAGATGATGCGTTTGCCTTGCGGCCGAATATTTTGAAGCCAACGTGATCTTTCAATGGTGGAGCAAATGTACAATTATCGCACATCGTGCACGCCGCATTTTAGAAAATGTTTTTGGTATCATGTCGGCGCGCTTCAGAGTCTTGCAAAAGCCAATACATTTAAGTGCCGAAAAGACCAAGAAAGTTACTCCACAACTACCTGATGACAACAAATAAACCTAATTACTCACCAGCTAATTGTTTTTCACCACTACAATGAAAACAATGAACTGATCTTAGGTGATTGATGACAAGATTTGGAAATAGGTAGTAAGACGTTATATCCATTGGAAAGAACACGTACTGATCCATCATTGGAAGCCAAGGATGTACGAAACGAGTTCCTGTCATATTTTGTCGAGGAGGTTGAATTGGAGTGGCAGTACAAATTTTTATAATATTTCAAAAAAATGCTTTTGAAAAAAGAATTAAAAACGAAGTTATTTTTTTCTATTAAAATCCCATGAACAAAATAAAGTAAAAAAACATACATAAACATATGTAGTGTTTTCAAAGTTTTTATTTAACCTTTCCGTTATTTGCGGCACCAAACCTTCACAGGAACGATCCCTGGACAAAACTATATTCACCCTGAAAATTCATTAAAATCCGTTGGGCGGCTTAAGAGTCCATACATACACACATACATACAGCCATTTTTATATATGATGTTTAGTTACTGTTGAAACTGATAAGTTGTGCTATTGTCGGGATCAAGCAAAAAAATGCTTTTGAAAAAACGAAGTTATTTTTTTTTTATTAAAATCCCATGAAAAAAATTAAGTAAAAATAAATACATAAACAGTGTTTTCAAAGTTCTTATTTAACCTTCCGTTAGTTGCGGCACCAAACCTTTAGAGGAACGATCCCTGGACAAAACTATATTTACCCTGAAATGTCATTAAAATCCGTTGGGCGGCTTAGGAGTCCATACATACACACATACATACAGCCATTTTTATATATGATGTTTAGTTACTGTTGAAACTGATAAGTTGTGCTATTGTCGGGATCAAGCAAAAAAATTCTTTTGAAAAAACGAAGTTATTTTTTACCATTAAAATCCCATGAAAAAAAAATAAAGTAAAAATAAATACATAAACATAGTGTTTTAAAAGTTCTTATTTAACCTTCCGTTAGTTGCGGCACCAAACCTTCACAGGAACGATCCCTGGACAAAACTATATTTACCCTGAAAATTCATTAAAATCCGTTGGGCGGCTTAGGAGTCCATACATACACACATACATTCAGCCATTTTTATATATGATGTTTAGTTACTGTTGAAACTGATAAGTTGTGCTATTGTCGGGATCAAGCAAAAAAATGCTTTTGAAAAAACGAAGTTATTTTTTTTCTATTAAAATCCCATGAAAAAAATAAAGTAAAAATAAATACATAAACATAGTGTTTTCAAAGTTCTTATTTAACCTTCCGTTAGTTGCGGCACCAAACCTTCAGAGGAACGATCCCTGGACAAAACTATATTTACCCTGAAATGTCATTAAAATCCGTTGGGCGGCTTAGGAGTTCATACTGTACATACTTACATACACACATACATACAGCCATTTTTGTATGTGATGTTTAGTTACTGTTGGAACTGATAAGTTGTGTTATTGTCGGGATCAATTCATTATCGTTAATTATACCCTAGCAATGCCTGGTGAGTCAGCCAAACCGTCACAGGAACCATCCATAAACTAAACTATATTTACCCTGCAAATTTCAAAAAAATCCATTGGGCGGCTTAAGAGTCCACACCGGACTTACATACAAACATACATCCATTTTATTTATATAGATATAAGTATATTAAAAAAATGTATATATTAAATCTGGAAAAAATAATAGTAATAAAATAATACAATACAAAACAAACAAAGAAAAAACTTTAGGGAAATTAACACATATATATATCCTGGTTAAATAGTACAAGATAACTTGGAAATTTTCATCACAAAATTCTTTTTCGTTATATTCATCATCTATAACAATTTCCATCTCATCTGGATCAATTTCAATTACACAGAAATGCGGCTGCTGAGGATGGCTAAAAAGAGAGTTATGAAATTCATTGTATCGTACTGAATAATAATGCACTTTACCATCATAGCAACTTCATCCATAATATCAATAAATGCTCGCCTTATTTTAGACCTTGTGTGGCTTGGTCGCTTGTTAAGTTGCTCACCTCATGGTCCATGTACTCGCACAAGAATTTTTAGGCTTAGAAACTGATGAATGCATGGACTGTAAAGCCTCAACCGCCATTTCTTTTATTGTTGTGTTTAGCGTTTGGCTTTGCAGTGGTCTTACATTTACAGGTTTGCCAGAAACCGCAGAAGGCGCTGGTGCACCTTGCTCCACATTTTCTAGGAAAGAAAAATCGTCAAGAGCAGAGTCCTGAAAAAACGTGTTTTTAAAAATAAAATCAATAAAGAAAATGAAATAGTTACCAATTTTAGAGACGATGTGCATTGTGTTGATTGAAGAAACTTGTTGGCTTCTAACAATAACATTTGCTTAAAATATTTCCAAGTTATGGAAATAAATTCAGTAGTCCCGACTTATTTTTTCGCTGTTTTTCCAGATTGGCATTGCCATTTGCCTTTGCTTTCGGATATGGTCATACCTGTAGCATCCCCGATTTCTTACCATAACATTGCTCTGGGCAACCAACATCCGAAAGGCTGCGTTGCACTTCAATTTCTTCAATTTACATCAAGGTGACGTCGTGTTACCATTCACATTGAACTCTCTTTCTGTAATTTTTTTTTTTATTTTGCAGATGAATGAGGTGTTGTTGTTTATGTTGTTTTCTATTTAATAATAATAAATTGTTTTTATATTTTTTTAAAGAATTAACATCACTTACCTCGTTTCAAACCGACCGACGACGCGACATCCAAAGTTACTGTAATTGTCTTCACAAGATTGCTACTTTTTTACAGTTATAGATCTTGTGTACATGATTCTTTTTTTCGGTTGTTTCTTCATTCTTTCTTTTTGACAATTGGGTAAGGGGTGTAGAAAAGTAGGGGGAATGAAGTAACGAATGGAAGAATGAAAATGTAAAGATTTTTTGTGGTTGAGCTTTGACGTTTCCCGTTTGAGAAAGAAAATGCTATGCACGGACTTAAAATAAGAACTTTTAAAATTGAAAACAATTCCCAATCATGTTTTTTAGTGGTAATGGATGGTTTTTAATAGCTTTTTTTAGAATTTCGCAAATTTCTTTAGAACAAAACAGCACAGTTTGTACGAAAGTATTGGATATATTCGGGGTAATCCAAATCAGTGTACACACCAACGTACGTGCCTGTCCAAAAAAAGAATGAAGAAACAACGGAAAAAAGGAATCATGCACACAAGGTCATAGTCTAATCTTAGAAAGGAATAGATTTGGTGGTAACAAATTGACACCCAACGTCATGCCTGAATAAAAAAATCTGTAAAAATGAACTTGGTGCATGTCTAGTTTAGTAAAAAATAACTTCCGTGTGTTTGGCGGATACATATTTTTTTATTAGCAAAGTATATTGAAATCGTTTTGTGTAGTTTTTCTTTCATAGGTGAAAGCACGGGTGCGACAAACTCGTGCAATTTGTTTATTGTTTTAGTGTTGCTGTGTAAAAGAAGTGATCGACATTATTCTTAAGAGTTTTCTGAGCAATACTCAGAAAATCATTGTAAGCTGTTGCGTATACATTTTTTAATGTTAAGGTGCAGGCAGTTTGACTTACACCAGCGGGATAAATTATTCAAATCCATTCCATCCAAGTTTTAGGCAGTCACAGTCGCTTGATACGTTCAAAAATAATTTGAGGTCATCAGCATAAATAAGACACTGACTGAAATTGATATAATTGACTATATCATCAATGAATATAATGAACAGCAGTGGACCAAGATGACTGCCTTGAGGAACACCTGAAGTACATTTTATAGGCCTAGAAGTATATTCTTCAACTTTCACTTGTTGCACCCTACCTTTTAGGAAAGATCCGATCCATGCAAGAAGACCAGAGTGAATGCCAAAAACTTGGAGTTTATGGAGCAATATATTGTGACAAACGGAATCAAAAGCTTTGCTAAAGTCCGTATAAATAGCATCAACTTGGCTATTCTTTTCAATAGAATCAACAACAAATGAAGAAAAACATGCTAAATTTGTAACGGTTGATCTGCCAGAAATAAATCCATGTTGAACATTACTTACATGTTCCTTCACATGAAAATCAAGTTTTTTTTTAATTAGGCTTTCTAAAAGTTTAGGAATCGCAGATAACTTGCAAATTCCCCTATAGTTTTCAACGTTTTTTTTCGAGCCCGATTTAAAAATAGGAATCAAAAAGGAAGATTTCCATTCGTTCAAGAATATTCCGGTAGTCAAAGAAAGATTAAAAATAATAAGCAAAGGTAGACAAAGGGATTTAGAGCACTTTTTTAAGACAATTGCAGAAATACCATCTGCACCAGATTTTGAATTAGGTTTTAGAGTACTTAATCCATCTAAAACATCCACAGAATCAAGCTGCAAGGACCCAATATCTACCTTAGGCTGAAGAATTGAGGGAGAAGCAATACTTCCTTCATAGTTGGAGTAGACCGATTCAAAAAATTGAGCAAAAAACTCAAGGGTCTTACTAACCTCTGTTGATTCTTCACCTTTGAAATTCATACAGTTAGGAATCCCAAATGATTTTCGTTTTGAATTTATAAAGGACCAGAATTGTTTTGGGTCATTTTTTAAGTTAACCTCAACGTTCATGACATAGTTCCTGTGCGAGAATTTACTTAGAACAATGAATTCTTTACGAAGTTTACAAAATTGTAATTTATCATTCAAATGGTTAGATTTTTTAAATTTGGCAAAAGATTTGTTTTTAAGATTTTTCAAATGAGCTAATCTCCTATTATACCAAGGAGGTTTCGAGACATTCCTTTTCAACCTAGTTGGGACAAATAATTCAAAAGCATTTCGTAGAATATTCGCAAAATTATTATACATATACTTCAAATTTAAATTTAAAAATTCAGTTTTCCAGTCTACGTTTACAAGATAATTACCAAGTTCAATGAAATTGGTCTTTAAAAAGTTATAAGATTTTAAATTATTACTATCATTTTTTAAATAACTATGTAAATCAATTTCAATAAATAATTCTTTATGATGAACAGAATTGTTTAACAATGTATATGGAACGATTTCATTGATTGTAAAGCTTCAAGTCATCATATGGTATAAATACAAGATCACGAATTTTGTTTAAGTCATTAACAATATTATTGGTTTGGTGTAAATTAAGAGCAAATAAGTGATCAATAAAAGTTATTTCAATATCTCTTTTTAAGTTACAGGGAATAAGCATTTTTTCAGTAAAAGAGTGGAACCAGTTAACATCGGTCAAATTAAAATCCCCAATTACAAAAACATTTTGTGGACTATTTTTTAAATTGTATATAAAATCAATATTAGTCTGGTGTTTTTCATAAATATCAATGTTACTCTTTGGGGGAATATAACTAATAATAATATATACAAAAATACCTGGTCCGATACTAATCGAAACGCACATTTGTTCAATTTCAATGATAGGCAAAGGTATTAAGTTACATGAAAAACTTGAACGAACAACCAAAAGTAGACCACCACCACGTTCTTCAGCAGCAATGCAACGATCTTTACGGAAGATGATATACGAATTTCCATCAAAAATTTCAGAATCAGAGATTCCACTCCAAAGCCAAGATTCTACAATGATAATTATATCATAGTCAGCATGGCTGGATGCAAGGTATAAATCAGGTAGTTTAGTACGAATTCCACTGGAGTTATGGTAGTACATCTTTAGGCAATCAGCATTAACGAGGTTAGATGGAGAAACGGAAGGAACTTTAATTATCGATTTATTAGATCCTCCATCTTTGAATCGTTTTTTGGAATGTATTCAAATTTTCGAATCTTAATGCCACACGGCCAAAATGATGAGTTGAAAACTGTTTTAACAAATTCAACAGGGACTCCAATTTTAAAACAAATAAATCTTAGGTTTGAATCAGATCCATTTTTAAGCAATTTATAACATTTAAAAAGTGAAGGATTCACATTTAAATTAGATGATAAGAAATTTATAATAGATTCCGCGGATGTAGATGAAGTGAATCTAGATAAGTGAAACCATTTTATATTATTATAAATTACAAAATCCGCCTTTTGCATGCCTGTCCCAGAAACAATAATAATAATAATTTACTTGCGATTATAAGTACTATGGAAGAATGTTTCCTTTCAAGTATTTAGTTTGACCGGTTTGGGCTAGGGACTTTGCGCGTAGTTTCGTAATATTTGTGTCACTTGCTTTTTTTAATGGTATTCATTCACTGCTGAATACGTTCAATGCATAGGATCCCACGCCAGGGTTATTGCATCGATCTCTGTCGCACTTCTCAGCATATGGGCGTTATGCTGCAGTAGGACAGAAAGAATCCCTTTTTGCAAAGATCAGATGATCAGATGTCTATATAGTCATCGCAAAGGTGACGAATGAAGCCAGCAATCTTGAGGGTTTTACTTTTTTGAAAGCCTTAAAGATTGGTGGTTGAAAAATAAAAAAAGAAGAGAAAAATAAATTAAAAAAATAAGAGTGCGATATAGTAAAAAATATATTGTTAGTTATGAGGGAAATATTCTGGTGGGAAGATTCAGATTAGTTTTTGTGTGTGTCTTTCTTTCATAATCTTTTATTGTATGTTTCAATTTGTAGTTTTCTTGATTTGCGAATTTGTCTTTTTGTGGAGCCATTATCATTATCTTTTGTTTCAATTGGAAATGATTCTGGGTTTTAGTCTAGGTCTTAAAATAAAAAAAATTCCAAACAAAACCTTTATATACCTAACGTATTTCTAATAAATAAATGAAAACAATTCATCTCTCATTGGAAACTCGTTTTTTTTTCTTTTTCTTAAAGACGTTTTATTTTCATTTTAGATTCTATTTGATAAGGTAAACTAACATTAAAGTTTCTTGGTGCCCAATTTATAAGAATTAATACTGTATGTCTTAGAAAAAATGAAAGGCTGAGATTTTCATTTCAAAGGATTTAAGAATAAATTTAATTTAATTTTATTTCCTTTAACTCGGCTTCCAAATTGGGAATGAATATACTGCATCATCATCGTCTTCATAAAACCTCGTTTTAGCCCAAAACAGCTGTTCCACCGTTGGGACTTGTGGTGATGTTGCTATTGCGATAGCTACTATCATTGAATAATTACTAATAGAATAGGACTTTTGAGACCGATGGTAACCACATGCGGTTACTTTAAGAAGTTCAAATCATTAATTGTGGATTTCGTTCTTTCTTTTTCGTATTCCATCAGTGCTTACAAAGTTGGAAATAAAATCCTTAAAGGATTTTTCGCTTTAGATATCTGCCAAAAGGGGGAAGATAAAACAAACGAACACTATCAATTTGTGAAATGTGTATCTTTTTTATAAGTCTTGGAAAGTGTTCTGTCTAGGTGACGGTACGAGTATTAGGTGTGTATTTGTTGTAGGTTATGACTTTTTTCTTATTTTTTTTCGATTATACTTGTATGTATGCATGTATAATGAAATGCGTATAGTGACTATTATAAGTATATGAATAAAAAGAGTAAGTATGTATTTTTTAAGAATGGTTCAACCGTCAGTTTAACATGCTCCTATGTTTTATAATTTGTCAGTGCCTAACAATTTGAAGGAAACGTAAGGTTAAGCTAGATCAATGAGTAACTATACTATAAAGAGGGAAATCTACTGCCTTCTTTTGACAATGCCTACAAGCTGGTCAAATAAGTATTGGTGTAGAACTGTCAAGGAATTGACGCCGATTGAGAGTGTAGTAGTGCTGAACTGTCAAATAATTGACGCCGATTGAGAGTGTAGTAGTGCTGAACTGTCAAATAATTGACGCCTATTATACTTGCATAGTCAAACATAGCGCGTTCTGAAGCAGCGATGTAATATACAGTATAACATATCCCAAGTCACATAGAGCGCGTTTTTAACGCCGCGTCAAGTTTCATACGGCGTCAAATGTTTTGATTATTAACAACATCGTTAAACAGGTCGCGTTTTTAACGCGACGTAGAGATTATTTTATGCAGTGTTCAGATTATTTTGACGCGGTGTTCTAAAGAATTTTTTTTTCAATATTTTGTGCCTGGTGATTAAGTAATTCTTAATTTGTTTTAGAAATTTAAATATTACTCTTTTTTTGACTTATTTTGTGTCATTTAATATTGTACTCTTTAAATGAAAAAAATAACCTATAATTGACATTTAGTAAGAAAGTGAAAATCAAGATTCAAATATTAAACGCGCTGCGGATAGCTTTCTGTCTGTCCTTCTCTAACGCCGTGTTTAGAATGCCGTTTTAAAATAATCTCAACACAGCGTAAAATAATCTCAACAAATTAGTAATGCTACAAACTTAAAAAGAAAAACACTGCATTATATTGGATTATATAAGAAAATTGTACAAATTATATTTTTTCGTACGAATAGACCTTGTGTACATGATTCAAGAAGGTCTAAGAAAATCACCTTAAGCCTTGAGGAATACATTTCGAACACATCCCGCTCGATATGGTGGAGGTAGGTTTCTAAAACGTCAACAACAACATAACAGAAATCAAGTTATAGGTACAAATTGTTTTCGATAGAAAATTTTATATAAAATATATTAATTCAGCAAATTGTTTAGTGAATCTGAATATTGTGTAGTGATAGTGACAATTAGAATTATGTGATGTGCTTATTATCATTAATAAAACGAATAAGCAGTTTATTTTGGTAAAAAGGACCCAATAATTCACGGAGTTCCTTCACTTCGAACAATTTATAAGAATTTCACAAAATACCACGATCGGAAGACGACGACGACGACGTGCCTGATGAGAATACTTGATACAAGATACAATTCTCGACGACGGGCCTGATGAGAATATTTGATACAAGAAACAATTCTCATCAGGCACGTCGTCGTCGTCTTCCAACGACACCTACAAACTCAATAATAGAAAAACGGAACAGTATAGAAATGGAACTGTACTATCCGCAGAAAATTCAGTTCGGTTCATGAGTATCTGCACCCTTCGCCACTTCACCCTTCCGGTCCACAAACTCACCTGTGAGTGAACTCAACAATCACCGTATGGACAGGCACTAGAGTTTTAGGTACAAGATAAGGAGAAAAGCTGCAATACACACTACTTTCCCAATAAGGTTAGAAAGTTTATTGTATTATGATGTTCAATTATAACATCTATTTTCATTTCTACTTATCTTTTAAGAGAACATTAATAAGTTTGTCCCGAATAATTTTTACTCATTTTAATCACCTATGACATTGAAGGGATGTCTTTGTTTAGTGTTTATGTTTAAAAAAAATATAACTTTGAAAAATCTATTGTGAAAAATAAAAATATCTCTAAGAAATTAGCACATAAGCGATGAAATGCTCTGAATATTGAAAAAGGCAAAGAGGTATTATTTTCTTAAAAATTCTTTATTTAAGAACTATGTAACTTAACCCTTTCCTTTCCAATTCTGAAGCACTATCAAAGGTTTTTTTTTTTTTTTGTTTTTCACTTTCTTGTTAACAGCTTATTGGATATCAAATATCTAGGCACCCTCATTAATCCTGCATACCAACATTTTGAATAGTATTATTTCTCTTGCGATTAAACGTAGGTATTATAAGGCAAGTTAAGACTGTGTATATGTATGTGTACTTTGAAAAAAATGGATGTTTGTTAACAAATTGGCAGATTACTTTTTTACTTTATAAGATATTTTAACGAAATTTATTTTAATATTTAGTTAACATACAAGGCTAAAAATGTTCAATATAATAATTTCGTATTTTCCAAAATAATAATTTAGAGATCATTTAAAGATATAAATTTATCGTGCTTTTTCTCAAATCCCAAGTCTTGGGGTTTTTTTAGTAGTTTTAATTTTTTTATTTTTGTTTTAGAATCAAATTGAGTCAATACCAGGAGTAAAATAATTTTTTTTTTAAATTAAACTTAATTTTTTATGAAAAAAAATCATAGACGAATTTTTCTTTATTTTACCGTGTTTGAACAGGTTTCACTTCTTCAATTTTCAATATAATTCATCGAAACGAAAAGAAATAAAAACTGAAAACAAACTGAAATATTTACAGCTAAAATTATTATAAAAAAAATATTATTAATTTTTTTCGGTTTTAAACAAAAAAAAAACTTAAAAAATTGATTTTTGTTTGTTATTTTTTAAATTTTTGGCAATGTTTTCTTTGGTTTTCAAAGTTCAATTTTATTCTTAATTTTATCTGAAAGCTGACTTTTTTCAAGCTCGGGAGTAAAACTATAGTTTTTTTTAAAATATATTGTTTTTTAACACTCTAATCGCTTATTAAAAAAAATAAAATATCGATTGACTTTATAAGGAAAGTAACGTTCTAATAATTTTGTTTAATTTTTTTTATGTTTTTTTCAACATTTTATCTTTTTCCACCGACTTAGAAAATATATGTTACAATAATAGTTTTTTTTTTTATATTTATTTTAAAAAAATGGTCTAATTTGCGTTTTTTATATAGATATTCCATTGCTAACGCACAAAAATAAATTTGTAGTTAGAACGATTTCCTTAGCAGAATGTGGTGCTGCTCTGCTCTTTTACTTTTTTCTCTTCTTTTTTTGTTGTTGTTATTACATGTGTTATGCTTTCTCCTAGTCTCTACCCTGACTGGTTCTGATATTTATTGTGTTTCTCTCTCATTTTGGTTACATTTTTTGTTGGTCTGTTTTTTTGGTGTGACAGTTTTTTTTTTGGTTTATGGACCATTTTACAGAAAAGAAAGGCGTTTGGTGCCATAGAAGCTGATCACTCACGCGAGGAGTTGTAATTTTTTTCGCAAAAAAAAATAAAGTTAATTGTTTGAAGGTTGTTTCTTTTGTGAAGTTTTTTTAAGGTTCATTTCGTTTTCTATGCAAACAATTATTTCGGTTTGGAGTTTGGAAATAAAATCATTTTTCTGGTGTTCAGTATGAGCGATATACATATGTAGGTATACATTTTTATATGTATAAGTATACTAGATCAAAGATCTTTGACAGATACAAGTCAAATCCGTCCTAAAATTTTCGAAATACTTTTTTCATAAGTTCGTTATTATACAAGACGTGTGAGATGGCATATTCCATATATACTAAAAATCCGTTTAAGGTTTAAGGGTTAGAGCCGTTTCCGAGAAAATCAAACTTTTTGTTAAAAATTGTATGGCAGGTACCGACCTAGAACAAAAATGAAAAATACTCCTCGAGATACTACCAAATAAATACTAAATACCAAGTTTGAAGCAAATCGCCCTAACTGTTTAGGCTGTAGAGGGGCGAACAGACAAACAGACGGACGGAATTTCCGGACTCACTTTTTTCGACTTCTCTATCATCGTCATGTCATGTTTGATTGTTAGATTTTTTTTGCACGAATCTATAACTTGCATTATAGTACCTACCTATAATCGCAAGTAAAAAGGCCCAATAAATAAAAAAAAAATGTTTAAATACTTCACTTATAATTTTTTCTAGAGCCAGGCCAGAGGCAGGTAGGTTTGTTGTTATACTCTGTTCAATATATATTTTCAGTACAGACCTTATGGAAGAGAGCTTTCAAACACACTGTCACCTGCAAGTGTTTGCATCGCACTCAACTTAAGGAATTGCCACTTAAATATAATAGACATTACATTACATTACACATTGATCTGCTCCGTAGATAAATCTAAGAAATAGACACTTATAAGCACTGGCTACTGAGGCCATGGGCTCAGACAATTAAAAGACAGCACACAAGACGACATTGATACAGGACAGATCAGAAGAAAGAGAGAGAACGGGAAAACAGAAAACACATAACACATGTCAACAGCACGCAGCTGGTTTTCGGACGGTTGATGCTTGATTTCGCTGATCTCACGGGAAGCGATGCTTTAGCGGAGCCAAGGCCGTTGACATAAATATAAAAGAGAACCCTGAAATGCATTGAAATTGTTATTGTAATATTTCATTTAACCCACGTACATTCCACTAAGACCTGTCTGCTCCCCGGCTGCGAGGAGACTGATTTATCAATTTGCCAATCGCTTATTGTGTTTATTTTTAAAAAACACCTTTTCCTTTGGTTTTTGTTATGAAAGTTCCAGAATTGAAGCTTTCTTAGAGCGAATGAGAGCATATTTAAAGTTTAAAGAAGAAAGTGTTGTCGTTTTTTTTAATTACATTTTTGCAATTTTATTTTTCTTAAAAAAAAGCTGTTAAAATAAAGATCCATAATGCAATATTTGTTGGGATTTTTTTTTTACTTGCGATTATAGGTACTTTAATGCAAGTTATGCATTCGTAAAAAAAATGAGAGTAATAATCAAACATGACATTACGATTGAGAAATGTATTTAAGTTACTGGAAAATTATGTTTGTCTGTCTGTACGGATGTATTTTGGACTTTTTTAGCTCAAATATTAACGGTACCTGTAATATAACCGTTTAATTAAGGATTATATATATATATATATATATATAAATATATATATATATATATATATATATATATATATATATATATATTTCTCGAAAACGGCTCCAAGGATTTGTATGAAAAAAAATCTGTGTACTTTTGGAGGTGTGGTTTATATTTTGGTGAAAAAAAATATAAGTTAGTGGGGTAAAAACGGTACCTCGGAAATACGATTGCAATCAAAATTGATTTATAGAAAATAGATATAGAATATATATATATACAAAATAAAAGTGCTTTTTAAAAAAGGAAATAATGAGCCGAGCTCTTTTATTCCTGAGTCTTTATTCGGTTAACGTTACTTCAAAACTGAACTGTGCAATCGCAGGTAGCCAGAGTTTAACATGATTAAAATTTGATGTGTGACTTGTCAGCGTTTTTTTACTTTGTTCTTTTGGGTTTGATTTGTGCTATCGCAGATAGCCAGAGTTTAATATAAACAATATTCAAATTGATGTGCGACTTTGTCAGCATTTTATTACTTTGTTCTTTATGGACTGATCTGGGCTATCGCAGATAGCCAGATATTAAGATAAACAATAACAGAAAAGGATATCATATGAGTGTGATTTCCTTTCCTTTGCTGGAGATTAAAAAATTCTTTTACTTTTGTATCCTGCTTAGAGGATTCTAATGGTTTAAAAGTAACCGTTGGAAGGCTTATGTTTGTAATGGATTTGTTAGTTTTTCATTTTATTCTTAAATAGATAATTACAAATATTACAATTATTATTACAACTGCAAATGTTACCAAGTTGTAAGTTACGTGTTCATGTATTTTGGATTCTAACATTTCTATATTATCGATTGGTTTTAAGTTTAATTCTTTGTAGTAATCTTCAACCATATTCATACTCGAATATTTCTTGAACTTTTAAAATGTCTTGTGTTAGGACACCTGTTCTACTGGTCATAATGATGTCAGATAATTTTCCTATAATTTCTTGTACTTCTAATAGGTTTTTATTAAATTCAATTTCCATTCGTAGGAAATTGATTTCGTTTTTGATTACTTTATATTTATTTAATGTTTTTGAACTTCGTTTGAAAATATCTTTTAATTGTAGAAATTGTTCGTTGAATTGTTGGTTAATTCTTACCTGTTTATTATTATTTTTCATTACTTCCTCGTTATGTTCTTCTAAAGCTTTTAAGCTTTGTTCTATACTTTCCTTATCATCATCGTCCATAGTTCCATATACGAATTTCATACCTTTTCCGATAATATTGATCAATCCTCTTTTGTGTATTATATGGTGGGGGATTAAAGTTTGAAGTTTTATTTCTAGAGTGTCTAATTTCTGTTTTTGCAGATCATCTTTATCAGGCAAGGTCTGATATTGATCCTTTAATTGTTTAATTAGTATTTGTCACTCTGTCAGATTAATTAAGTGTAGGATTATATTATAGTCATTAATCAGTTTTACTTGACCTTCTTGTAGTAGAAAGAATTCTCTGTCTATTTTGGTTATCTCGAGATTAGATCTCACTAGGATAGTTATTGAAAAGAGAGTTATTATCATTATTGTCTTCATTATGGGGTTTGGTGAATTAAAATCTCTTTTTCCTTGAAATAACTTTGTATTGAATAGGTTTTAAACGTGGGGTCGTTATCTATTGTTATTTTTTTTTTTGGTTGAATCATATAGCTGAATAATTTTGCATTCAATGCATTCAATATGTCTTTTTGATTTTGTGACTTCAATCTTTCTGCTGCTGCGAATTTTGAGAATTAATCAATGCAAGTGAGATACTTGTTGTTGTTAGAAAAGATTTATATATCTAAATGATAATGGATATGTGGTCTTGGAGGGGTTTCAGTTTTTTCAAAAGGGAGTTTAATAGGATTTCGCTCTATATTTAGGTTACAGGTTTCACAATTAATTGTTATATTAGTCATTTGGTTCTTTAGGTTCGGGAAATAATATTTCCTTTTTAGTTCTAAATAGAGTTTCTCTATGCCGATGTGGTTGAATTCTAAATGCGTTTTATGAATAAAATCCTTTATTTCTGGTAGGTCAAAAATGTCTATAAAGAAGATTTTTGTCCTTAACAATCTTTGGTTATTGTGATGGTTTTTCCAATGATTTTGGAATTTCAGGAATAATTCATCGTCTTGTACATCGATTTCAGATATTTTTTTTTCGAAATCTGTTTTACTAAAAGTTTTTCAGATTTTTTTTTTTTATAATTTACACGAATTATGTTCACTAAGTCGAAAGGTTTATAAAAAAAATAACTTTATTACTCAACATATAAATTACACGAATGAACTTAAAACTACTTGTTAACCACGGCTTCTATATTGACTCTGTTGACTGTGTATACTGTGTATATTGTGTTGACTGTTTGCATTCGACGTTCTTTTATATCAATCCGTTATTGCTGGGTCAGCTTTTAGTGAACTCTAACGAGTCCAATCGATTTCCAAACCAAAGCTCGTGTTTGGTGTCGTCGTATTGGCAGACGCTGACGTTGGTTTTTTGGTAACTGCAGTGGTGGGAACATCCGTTGCTGGTTGGTTCCCTGAACTTGATATAACCTCTCCC
The DNA here is from genome assembly GCA_963971375.1 of Platycheirus rosarum. Lineage (NCBI taxonomy): Eukaryota > Metazoa > Arthropoda > Insecta > Diptera > Syrphidae > Platycheirus > Platycheirus rosarum. The sequence continues at coordinate 194,462,053 of OZ020507.1, read as the reverse complement.
TCCTTAAGATGAAAACTCTCCTGAGTTATATAGAATGTACGTTTGAGTTCTTTTGATTTTATATAAACATAAATTATTAAACTAATAATTAATAGTACAATTATGATTCCAACATAAATATTAAACATAACATGGTTCTTATGGTTGAATTTTAATTCGTTAATGTTTTCGATATTTTCTATTTGTTTTATTATTATATCATCGAAACTTAATTGTTCTTTAGTTGTATTAAGGCTTATCTCGTAAGGGATAATAAATCTTTCCTCAAATACATCTTTATTGTTGGTAAAAGTGTTATTCAATATTTTGAGTTTGCAGCTATTAAAGTTTAATAAAAAGTTTCCATTTAAAGGTGTAATTATTTCATCACAAGTACTTGACAAATTTGTATCTTTAATATTCTTTAACAATAACAAACCATTTTCAATTTCATTAATTTTCATTTGGTAGTTCTTCGTTTTCATACAGACAGTATTGTTTAAACATAAATTTGGTTTCCTTAAATTTTTAAATTCTACATTTGGTTCGTATTTATATATAGTTTCGTTTATCTTAATGATTTCTTCGTCATCTATTACTAATTCTTCAAAATTCATATTTGTTAAGGAGGTAACTAAATATTTTCTTGTCTCTATTAGTTCATTGGGTATTTTAATTATAAAAACATTTTTTTTCATTTTTATACAGAGCTGTTCCAATTTTTATATTTTTTAGCTTCTTGAAACTTATGTCATGTTTAATTATTTCATCTTTACTTAAAATATGGTTTGATTGTTTCCCATTATTCCTGTTCTACTTTCAGCAATGTTATTTTGAATGTGTTCGATATTGTCTTTTATTATTCCAATTTTTAAGTAAATAAGTTTGTTATTCCATTTAATAGTTTCTTTTTTAATATTATTGAATTGATTCAAAATTTTAATTCTATCTTTTTCAATAGTTTGTTTTAACGGTACAAAAGTTTGATTAAAACTATCATTAATGAATATTTGCTTGTTGTTTTGGGTTATTAGGTTATGGTTATTCTTATCGATGACTTTTAGATGTTCTTCGATGTTTTGCCTATCGTCTTCGTCCATTGTTCCATATAACCATTTCATACCTGTACCTACTATATTGATGAGTCCTCTTTTGTGTCTGTGTGGGATAATTGTATGTATTTTGTATTTTAGTGATTCTAACTCATGAAATAAAATTTCTTTTCCGTTGTCAATTTGAATATTGGAAATATTTTCCTCTAGGCATTCAATTATCTTCAAAATTTCTGTGGGGTTTATAATGTGTAGTATGACATCATAAGTTCTTACTATTTCAACGTTTCCTAGTTTAATTTCTATGAATCCACTGTTTGTATCAATTTTTTCTATGGTCAATGTTGCGTCAATTGTCGTCGCTGTCATTAGTAGAATTACTAATATCCACTTGATCTGAAAATTTAGTTGGTCTTTGAATATTTGAAGGATGTACATTATGTAGTTTAAGTTTTCTATATCTAGGTTCTTCTTTATGTCTAAGTGCTTTATAATTCCTAACTAGTCCTTCTTCTCGTTCCTCGTTATATTCTTCTCTATTTGTGTTTAGTTTATTAATAATCTTGTCCTTTATATTCTGCATGTTTGTTTTAACTTTTTGTTTATCTACTCTACCTTCTAGAACATTTATTGGTTTGAATTTTATTGCTGAATGTACTGATTTGTTATACCATTCTACGCACTTATATATTTTTTCTTTTGTTGTTAATTCTGATTTTTCGGTTGTAAGTACTCTCATTTTCTCACTGATGGTGCTGTGAAGTCTCTCAATGCCTGAGTTACCTGTATGGTTATTCGGTTTGGTGAAGTGAACTTTGATGTTCTCTTGCCTTAAGAAGTCTTTAACGTTTATGCTTTGGAATTCGTTGTCTAAAATAATTTTGCTGGGTTTTCCTTTGATAGAAAAGTATAGTCGCAATTTTTCTTTGATAGTCAAACTATTTCTGCCTTCTAAATAGAACATAGTACAGTGTTTAGAGAATTTGTCAATGAAAGTGAAGAAGTTGTTTTTGGAGTTAGTGTATATATCTGCGTGTACTATTTGATTTATGTCACTTCGGTGTTTCGGTGTGATGAAACTTTGGCTTTATTGGTTTTCTGTCGTACTTGGCTCGATTGCATGTGTCACAATTGTTAATATATTTTTGTATGATTTCTTTTAAGTTTTTAAAGTATATGAGTTTCTTTAAACCTTCATAATTTTCGTTTATGCCTGCATGACCTGTTTCATTCTTATGATATCGTGCTATCTGTTTATAGGCTTCTTCTTCAGTTTTTATATTTTTTGCGTGATACATGCATTTATAAAATTTAATATGTTCTATGTCAAATAATTCAATTAGTTTTAGTTGAACCAAATTATATTCATGTTCCGTTAACTCTGAGTATATACCTATTTTACCTCTTCTCTTTATGAACCTTCTGAATATATCTATGAGTCTACCTTCTTGGATATCTTCGGAATTGATATATATTATTCTCTTATTATTTAGTATTTCTGTCTCTTATTGTCTTATTGTTTGTTAGAATGATTTGCGTATAAAACCTATTGACTATTGTGTCTAGTATTGGGAAATGGTCATTCTGTTCTTCTTATTGGGAATGAATTGTATTGTTATCTACACTCATATTATCAATTTCAAAATTTAAATTTGGGTAGGGTGTAACTTCTCCCTCCTTATGTGTGATTGTCTCAATCGCATTTATTTCTCCTGTTTCGGATTGATTCGACTTAGAAAATCCGCGGCTTTATTCTCTTTTCCCTTTATATAATCAATATTAATATTATATTCTATTAGTTGTAGCATCTTTGAAGGCGTTGATTAATATCCTTACCTTTATGTTTGGATTGCAACCATTTAAGGGGCTGATGATCTGTTAATAAATCGAAAGGCCTACCATATATATATGGTCTAAAATAATTTACCGACCAAACTATTGCTAATAGTTCTTTTTCAGTGACTGTGTAATTCCGCTCGTGATCATTTAAAGTTCGACTAGCATAACACTTTGGGTGTCCATCCTGCGTAAGTACAGATCCGATAGCAAAGTCACTTGCATCGGTAGTTAGTTGAAATTTTTTATTGAAATCAGGATATTTTAAAACTCGTGAGTTTGTGAGGATTATTTTCAATTTTTCGAAAGAACTTATATGATTTGAGTCGTTCTGGTTTATTCTTGCGTTCTTTTTAAGATATCTAGTCATTGGTTCCGCAATTTTAGCGTAATCCTTTATAAATTTTCTAAAATAACCCGTAATACCTAAAAATGACTTAATTTGCTTTGTAGTTTCTGGTAATTGAAGTTTTTGAATGGTTTCAATTTTCTTATTGTTGGTTTTACTCCTTCGGTTGTTAAGACATGACCTAAATATTCGGTTTCTTTTGCGAACAACTTGCATTTGTCTATTTGTATCTTGAGATTGTGTTGTCTCAATTTATCTAATACTTTTTGAACACTGATGATATGTTCTTTGAGGGATGTACTAAAAATCAGAATATCGTCTAGGTAGACGACGCATATTTGATTAATTTGTTCCCTAAGTACCGAGTTAATTAACCTCTGAAACGTAGCGTTTTTGAGTCCAAAGGGCATTCTTGTGAACTCATAATGCTCAAGAGGAGTCGAAAAAGCTGTTTTTTTTCTATCTTCTTCTCTAACTAAGACTTGGTGAAAACCCTTAGCTAGGTCGAAAGTCGTAAAGTATTGCGACCTTCCTAATTTATTTAATATAGTGTCTATATTAGGAATAGGAAACTTGTCGTCAATTGTTGCTTCATTTAGTTTTCTATAGTCAACAACTATTCTCCATTTTTTTTCGCCGGAGTTGTCTAATTTTTTTGAAACAACCCACAATGGGCTGTTATAAGGAGAGTTGCTTTCTTTTATGATTCCCTGTTTCAACATTTCCTTAATCTGTTTGCTAATTTCTTGTTCGTGTACCTGAGGGTACCTGTAGTTGTGACGATTTCATGTTTTACACCATGAGTGCTAGTGAGTTGCTGTCCCCCATGAAAGAAAAAATCTTTATTTCTTTTCAAATTTTTTTCTAGTATTTCCTTTTCTTCGATATTTAAGTGATCTCCGAAAAGGCTCTGTAGTATGTTTTGCTCTTCTATAATACTTTCTAATGCATATACCTCGTTATAATTATATGGGCAAGCACAAAAAATTTAATTTTATTACCGTGTATTTCTACATAATCTTCTTCTAAATTAATTTTTGCTCCAAGAGGTCTCAATAGATTTTGTCCTATAATGCCATCAAAACCTTTCTGGTTAAAGGAAGTAAGTTTCCAGTACATTCTAGCTTTCTCTTTAAATTCTTTTGGAAGTTCTGTAAGAATTTCAGTTTCTATACATGTTCTTCCATTAAGTGTGTTAAAAACTATTTTGTCTTTTAATGGGATACGTTCGTAATGTTGTAATTTTGTTTGATCTAAAAGGGTTGTGGTTGATCCCGTATCAATTAAACATTTTATTTTAATTTCTCCTACTGTCAATTCTACTATCGGTAGATCCGATCTGGAGGCGTTGAGTAAAAATTTTCTTCCCTACCTTGTTGAACATGGTCACATTCCATGGGTTGAATATAATTGTCATTATTATTATTTGGATTATTCCTAGTTTGGTTGAAAGGGTTCCTGTACTGACCTGAATTATTTCTAAAAGGATTCCTGTACTGACCTGAATTATCTCTATTTTGGTTATGAGGGTTCTTATACTGACCTGAGTTATTGTAATTATTATACTTGTTCCTACTTTGATGCTGTTGGTTGTTTTGAGATCTATTAAAGTTATTATTATTAGTATTAGTAGGTTTATGGGGTGGTATTTGTCTGTTAAATTTTTGTTTTTCTGGACTTGTTTGAATCATACCTGTTTCTTCAAGAGTATAATAAGCGTCTCTTAAGTTATTAATTTGCCTGCTTATTACAACACTGGCTAGATTCGGATTTAATCCGTTTATAAAAAATTTAAAATCATATTTTCATTCGCTGAAGGCGAGAATTCATATGGTTTATTAATATCAAATTCATATTTGGTGTTAAGCTTATCCAATATAGACTTAAGATTTTCAAAATATTCACTTACATTATTGTTCTTTAGGCTTAAGGCCTGGTGATGCAGGTTATAGTAAGTTTCTCTGACACCGAAGTTTCGTATGAGTTCCGCTTTTATAATTTCCCGCGATGCGTTTGTTCCCAGAGTTCTGATGACTTGAAGTGCCGGTGCTTGCACCTTGTTGACCACGTTCCTTTGAAGAAAGTACTGCTCGAGCGTTGTGTTGGCGAAAAAACGCAGGAAAATTTCCACTTCCCTAATGAACGATGTCAGGGCGTATTCGTTAGAGCCCCAATACTCCTTGATCCTTGCTGACTCCTTCATTAATTCTGGTTAATGTAAACAGATTTGGGGTTGGAGGCATGGGAGGAGCCTGAGCCTGAGTTTGTTCTTGTTCTTCAGCGTTCATTTTATGTGAGTTCTTTGTTTTTTTTTTCTTTTTTTGACGATTAATGTGTATTAATTGATTTTAGTTCTATTTTGTCACTTCAATATTTATGTCACTTTTATTGTCCACCTTTCTTTTATTAATAGCAAATGTTTTACTTTCACGATTTGATTCTTGGTGGTACAAATTAATTTTAGTTTAATTTGATCACTTCACTTTTCTATCTTATTTAATTCCAATCTTCGGATTGAAATCCTACCGACTGCGCCAATTATGTTCACTAAGTCGAAAGGTTTATAAAAAAAAATAACTTTATTACTCAACATATAAATTACACGAATGAACTTAAAACTACTTGTTAACCACGGCTTCTATATTGACTCTGTTGACTGTGTATACTGTGTATATTGTGTTGACTGTTTGCATTCGACGTTCTTTTATATCAATCCGTTATTGCTGGGTCAGCTTTTAGTGAACTCTAACGAGTCCAATCGATTGCCAAATCAAAGCTCGTGTTTGGTGTCGTCGTATTGGCAGACGCTGACGTTGGTTTTTTGGTAACTGCAGGGGTGGGAACATCCGTTGCTGGTTGGTTCCCTGAACTTGATATAACCCACGCGCGAAAGGGGTTTGTGTGCATTCTTAAAATGTTTTAACACCGCACGAGCATTAGGGAAATGAGGAGGGATAAAAGAGGAGATACAGATGCACATTAGTTTTAAAGTTCTGCATATCAAAATTGAAGGGAAAAACAGAGCCTGACAAAGCGTTCCACATTCGTGTGGTACGACTAAAGAAAGAATCTCTATACTTAAAAGTACGTCCCAAGTTAGGCTCAAGGGTAAACTTATGGGCATTCCTAGCAGTTCGAGTATTACGGTTGAATCGTTTCAGGGGAGGAATGCAGCTGGCTATTTCGCTAGAGCATTGTTTGTAAAAATAACGATAGAATAACGAAAGGCACGAAACATTACGGCGGTGCTCAAGAGATGTAAAAGTATCTGTTATTGTTCGATCGCCTATCATTTCAAAGCTCTTTTTTGAATTCTATCTAGAAAACTCAAGTGGGTTATAGAACACCTGCCCAAATATGGGAATTATACTCGAGTTTCGGTCGAATATATGCTTTATATACTGTAGCCAGATCAGACGGTGTGAAGAACTTCTTGCATCTTCGAAGGAAACCTAAACACCTCGCAGCATTCTTGGCGATGTCAAATATGTGGTCATTCCACAGAAGGTGGTCTTTAATGCACAAACCGAGAACTGAGAGGTGTTCTGTTTCTTCAATGCAAGTTCCGCTCATGGATAGTGGCATTGGAGGTATGTTTTGCTCTAACGACAAAAGACAACATTGAGTTTTAGAAGCATTAAATTCTACGCGATTTCTTATTCCCCATTGTACAATGCTGTCAAGATCAGAATTTAATGAACTTATCATACGCTGCCGTTGCAGTTCAACATCCGAAGAACATGGATGTTAATATGGAAACGAATATGAAAAGCTGAGAGTACTGTAGTCAGCAAAACAATTGATTGGATTAGTTGTTTCAGATAATAAGTCATTGATAAGTATAAGGAAAAGAGTCGGAGACAAAACGGAGCCCTGGGGCACACCAGCATTTATTTTGTGAATATCAGATTGGAAACCGTCCAATACAGCTTGAATTGAGCGGTTCGAAAGGTAGTTACTAATCCAACGAAGAAGAGATTCATCGAGTCCAATTGCACGCATTTTCGATAAAAGGGCTTGATGCCAAACTCTATCAAATGTCTTAGAAATATCAAGTGCAATAATTTTGCTTTCCCCAAAACGATGGAGAGATTTGTTCCACTTTTCGGTGAGATATACCATCAAATCACCAGTGGACCTGTTGCTACGAAAGCCGTACTGCTGGTCATCAAGAAGCTTTCGTTCTTCGAGATATTTCTTATGCTGAAAATTAATCAGCGTTTCCATGACCTTAGAAAGAAGGAACGTTAGTGCAATATGTCGGTAGTTTGAGGGTGCAGAATATTCACCTTTTTTGGGGATAGGCTGGACAAATGGTGTTTTCCATGCACTCGGAAAGAGTCCAGAGGAATAAGACCGATGGAAAAGCTTACGCAAAGGTTTTGCCAGCGTTGGAGAACACCTCTTCAGAACAATAGCGGGGATACAATCCGGGCCAGCGGATTTATTTATGTTGAGATCTTTCATTACTGTTGCGACTGAACGAGTGCGAAAGAAGATTGGTCCCATAAAATCATTTACGCTCTCGAGTACAGGAGGAGTTCTGACACCTGCGGCCAGTATTGAGTTTAAAGCGTATTGGGCAGCTAGCTCTGCTTTTTTCTTGAGAACTGACAGCAGGAGTATCGTTGAAGACAAGCGTAGGAACTGACGATGACGAAGAATTCTTTACTTTTTTTTACAAATGACCAAAAATTTTTACTGCCTTTGCAGTATTTTTTGCCGAATTTTTTCCGGCGTTTATTGAACGGGAAGGTGATATTCTTGGTGTTTTTTTTCCGATTTTTAAAATGACTTATCTAATTAATGAATTCAAAGATTTTTCTCTAATAGAGATAAGGTTAGAACTGTCTGACTCGTTTGAATGTTCAGTAGAGACTAATTCTATGGCATTTATTTCATTCAATTTTATACGAGATAAGCCATCTCCTACTTTATTCTCTTTGCCTTGGATGTACTCAATGTTGAATTTGTATTCTCCCAACTTGATTTTCCATCTTTGTAATTTTGAATTTGGTTCTCATAAGTTTAGTAACCAAACTAAGGGTCTATGGTCAGTTTTAATGACTAATTTTCTTCCGTACAGATAGTGCCGGAATTGAGCGGTAGCTCAATTGTTCCTTTTCTTTTATTGAGTAATTGCACTCATGTCTGTTTAATGTGCGTGAAGCAAAACAGAGTGGACCATGAAGTTGACTCAATACTGGACCAATTGCGTAATTGGATGCGTCAGTTGTTAAGTTGAATTCTTTTGTGAAGTCTGGATGTCTATTTAGGAGGTCATCAGACATTACCAATTTTAGCTTTTCAATTGATTCTTTGTAGTCAGGATCATTTATATCTATTTTTTCATCTTTTTTGAGACAGATTATCATTGGTTTTATAATTTTTGCATAGTGCTGGATAACGTTTCCAGTTAAACCTAAAAATTATTGAATTTCTTTTACCGTTTTTGGTATTGGGAAATTCTTAAGAGCTACTATTTTGTGCGGGTTTGGTTTGATTCCATTCTGGGTGACTATGTGTCCCAGGAATTCGGATTCTTTTTTTAAAAAGTCACATTTATTAAGCAAAACCTTGAGGTTTGCTTCTTGGAGTGTTTCGAATATTTTGTTCAAGAAATCTAAATGTTGTGGAAAAGACAATTATGTCATCAAGATAGACATACATTTTTTTCCAATAAAGTTTTTTAACACTTCATTCATCATCCTTTGGAAGGAGGCTGGCGCGTTTTTTAACCCAAATAGCATTCTTAACCATTTGTAGTGGCCAGACAACGTACTGAACGCTGTTTTTTCTCAATCTGCATGATCGACTTCTATCTTGTGAAAACTTTCGTAAGGTCCAAAGTGGTAAAAAAATTTGCTTTACCTAGTTTATCTAGAATGTCATCGATCCAAGGGATAGGAAATTTATCCTCTTTTGTAGCATTGTTTAGTTTGCGGTAGTCGATAGCTTTTCTCCAGTCCTTTTTGCCTGTTTTATTAGCTTTTTTAGGTACAACCCATATTGGGGCGTTGTACGGGGAGACACTAGTCTTTATGATTTTTTGGTCTACTAAGTCTTTTATTTGTCTATCTACTTCCTTATTATGTACTTCAGGGTAGGGGTAAATTCAAGCGAAAATGGGTTCTTCATTAATGGTTGGGATTCTATGTTTCACGTGGCTTGTGAAACTTAGATCATCATCTTTGTGGTAGAAGACTCTTTTGTGTTTGCTTAAAAGTTTCATTAATTTCTTATGATCTTCGGCGTTCAGATGGTCGATTCTTTGCTGTTTTAAATTTACGAACAGTGTAGAATCTGGTATCATATTTTCGAAGTGATTAATTTCTTTGTTTCTTTTTGTTCACCTTCCTCAGAAAAGAACAGAGGAATTATTTCATTGTTTAATTTCAATGCTTTGTTCTTGAAATGAATTTCGGCATTGTTTGGATATAAAATATTGTTTCCAATCAAACCGTCAGATTGGTTATTAAAATTGTAAATTTGAAAAAAACAATCTGTTTGAGTTTGGAAAATGAATTTTCCTTTGGGGATAACTAATTCTTCACTTTTGAATACAGGTGTTTCCACAGTTTTAATTTCTAAAGGGGTTGTTCCTTTTCTTATTAGATGTTATGGCGCTTTTTCCCTATTTATCAAACTATATGTTGCACCAGTGTCTGTTTGATTGTTTGGTTTGCTTTCCTTAGCACAATGAAGGGGAGTAGGTGGTTTGGTCCTAGGCTACTTCCAGAAAACCCGGTTCTTCTTTATTGTTTTTTATGATTTACCTGAACTTTCCTTAATTGGCTTGAACTAGGATCTACTTTCATAGGTTTGATTTTTTTGGATGGGGGTTTATAATTTGGATTATAATTCTGTCCTTTATAATTTGGATTGGGATTATGATAATTAAAAGGAGTTTTAATATAAGTTGGATTTTTCGGGACAAAATTATCTTGATATCGTTTAGAGTAATTACCATGGTTGTTTTGGTTATTTTGAGGTGGTTTTGGGTTAGAATGAATTTTGGGTGTTTCAAAGAATTTTTTGGCTATGTTTTCTGACTTATCGTTTAAAAAGCCAGCTTGTGTCAGCTCGTGAAGGGCTGCTTGCAGATTTGATGGCTTTAGCGCGAACAAAACTGTCTCCATGTTAACGGGTAAGCATTCTTGGAATATATTTAAGGCAGTTTGTGTATTGTGGGGAATTTCGTCGTTCTTCCCTCCTTGCACTATCTTCTGGTTGAGCTCACAAAGACTTTGTCATTGTAAAAAGTTATGACGTTCCCTTTGTAAGGTATTTGACGTAGTTCGTAGAGCTGGAATGAAGACTTGAAGCCTCCAAAATTTTCTGTTAAAAGGTCTTCTTCGCTTCGCTTTTTTTATAAGTTTGGATCACATGATTTGAGATTTGTCGTCATACTTGTTCAGAGTAGGTCTGATTCCGTCTACGTTTGTTATGAATGTATAGAGGTCTTCCCTTCGTCCGTCGAAAGCGTTAAGCTTCTCGATATATTTTAAAGGGTCAAGGGAAAGTGTAAGAGACATATTGGTATTTTTATCTAGTTCTGATTCGTTAAATCTAAAAGTTTCTAAATTTGGCAAGTTATTAAGTTCAATATTGGACAAATGTGGTTCTATATTATTACTTAAATTATTCTTAGAATTATTCTTACTATTGTTTTTAGTTATATTTTGCTTCAGGTTGTCTTCGTCTTATGATTCATCCGTGTGTCCAGATAAGGGTTTTGGTTTTTATTCTTCTTGAATGTTCTAACGATGAAACTCATCTATTTTGTGATAACTTGGTGTTTTGATCTTATTGCTGTCAACTAGATTCTTCTATAGATTTTGTGGCATTTACATTTAAACTGGGATGAGTCACTTAACTAATTGATTTTAGAATTTTTTTAGAGTCTTAGTGTCGTTTTTATTATTCACTTTGAATATACCGTTTTAAGTTGTTATTTCGTGTATTCTTTTGCGTAGAACTATTTACGAATATAATTTCACTATTTCGAAACGGTAAAAACGAACGGTTTGATTACAAAACATTAAAACCCGATTCTAATATTCCCTTTCGTGGGTTGACAGTAATTTTAAAACTTTTGGTAGGTTTTTATTTGCGGATACCATAAATATATAACGGTATCCTGCCGACTGCGCCAAAAATAAAAGTGCTTTACAAAAAATACTTTTTAAAAAAGGAAATAAAGAGCGGAGCTCTTTTATTCCTGAGTCTTTATTCTTTTAACGTTACTTCAAAACTGAACTGTGCTATCGCAGATAGCCAGAGTTTAACATGATTAAAATTTGATGTGTGACTTGTCAGCGTTTTATTATTTTGTTCTTTTTGGATTGATTTGTGCTATCGCAGATAGCCAGAGTTTAATATAAACAATATTCAAATTAATGTGTGACTTCGTCAGCATTTTATTACTTTGTTCTTTATGGATTGATCTGTGATATCGCAGATAGCCAGAGTTTAATATAAACAATAACAGGAAAGGATATCATATGAGTGTGATTTCCTTTCCTTTGCTGGAGATTAAAAAATTCTTTTACTTTTTTTCTGTGGTTATAACCCCTCCTTCCTTAGGGGATTCCAATGGTTTAAAAGTAACCATTGGAAGGCTTATGTTTGTAATGGATTTTTTAGTTTTTCATTTTATTCTTAAATAGATAATTACAAATATTACAATTATTATTACAACTGAAAATGTTACCAAGTTTGAAGTTACGTGTTTTAGATTCTAACATTTCTATATTATCGATTGGTTTTAAGTTTAATTCTTTGAGTAATCTTCTGTAAAGTTATAATTTATCAATGGTATAATTTTGAAAATATTTAGGTATAATTTTTTGTTATAAGTTTTATTTCTTATCTCTATTTTACAATTTTCTAATTCTAGAACATAATTTCCTTCTAGAGTGTAATCCAGATTGTTTCAATTTTGTTTGATCTTTTCTCTTTGCAAATTTTTGATTATTAGATATTTTTCTTTATTTATGATTATATTTTCTTCTTCAAATTTTTCAGTTTTGCAATCTAAGTTTATATTATTTTTAAATATGTTTCTAATACAATTATCTTTTATTTTATGTAAGTTCTCAATTTCTTTTGTTACATAGTATAGGGTTTTGTTTCTTTCAATCAATTCGTTGCTAGGTAGTTTTATTATTTTATTTTTTACAGGGAATGTTTGTTTATAAATTTTATCAAATAGTTTATCATTTAATTCAGGAATGCTTAAGATAATTAATAGGTTTTGATTATAACTTGCCAAAGTTATATTAAATTCTTTAAGTTTATCAAAATTTATTTCATACTCGAATATTTCTTGAATTGTTTAAATGTCTTGTGTTAGGACACCTGTTCTACTTGTCATAATGATGTCAGATATTTTTCCTATAATTTCTTGTACTTCTAATAGGTTTTTATTAAATTCAATTTCCATTCGTAGGGAATTGATTTCATTTTTGATTACTTTATATTTATTTAATGTTTTTGAACTTCGTTTGAAAATATCTTTTAATTGTAGAAATTGTTCGTTGAATTGTTGGTTAATTCTTACCTGTTTATTATTATTTTTCATTAATTCCTCGTTATTTTCTTCTAAAGCTTTTAAGCTTTGTTCTATACTTTCCTTATCATCATCGTCCATAGTTCCATATACGAATTTCATACCTTTTCCGATAATATTGATCAATCCTCTTTTGTGTATTATATGGTGGGGGATTAAAGTTTGAAGTTTTATTTCTATTATTTCTAGAGTGTCTAATTCCTGTTTTTGCTGATCATCTTTATCAGGCAAGGTCTGATATTGATCCTTTAATTGATTAATTAGTATTTGGCACTCTGTCAGATTAATTAAGTGTAGGATTATATTATAGACATTAATCAGTTTTACTTGACCTTCTTGTAGTAGAAAGAATTCTCTGTCTATTTTGGTTATCTCGAGATTAGATCTCACTAGGATATTTATTGCAAAGAGAGTTATAATCGTTATTGTCTTCATTATGGGGTTTGGTGAATTTCTTTTTCTTTCGAAACTGGTCTCTGTGAAGTAACTGTATTCTAAGATGGGGTTTAACTAACAACTTTTTATAGCTAATTTTAATTAATTTAACTTTTTTATGTTTTGTCTTTAATTTATCAAAAATCTCAGGGTTGTTTACTTTCGTAAAATTCGGGTTTATATCTGTATCTTTCCTATTTTTATTAATTTTCTCTAAATTTTAGTTTTTTGTATTTTCTATTCTTTCGAATATTGTTTGGTTATTTTTTTTATTAGTTATATTTTATTAGTTATATTTAAAGATTTGATTACTAGGTCGAAGATATTTTCTGATCTTTCCAGCAACCTGATATGCTCGTTTTAGGTACGTCAGAATTTCCTGTATGCCTATAGGGGGTGAAAAAGGGAATTAAAATCTCTTTTTCCTTGAAATAACTTTGTATTGAATAGGTTTTAAACGTGTGGTCGTTATCTATTGTTATTTTTTTTGGTTGAATCATATAGCTGAATAATTTTTCTAATGCATTCAATATGTATTTTTGATTTTGTGACTTCAATCTTTCTGCTGCTGCAAATTTTGAGAATTTATCAATGCAAGTAAAATACTTGTTGTTGTTAGAAAAGATTTATATTTCTAAGTGATAATGGTCTTGGAGGGGTTTCAGTTTTTTCAAAAGGGAGTTTGATAGGATTTCGCTCTATATTTAGGTTACAGGTTTCACAATTATTTGTTATATTAGTGATTTGGTTCTTTAGGTTCGGGAAATTATATTTCCTTTTTAGTTCTAAATAGAGTTTCTCTATGCCGATGTGGTTGAATTCTAAATGCGTTTTATGAATAACATCCTCTATTTCTGGTAGGTCAAAAATGTCTATTAAGAAGATTTTTGTCCTTAACAATCTTTGGTTATTGTGATGGTTTTTCCAATGATTTTGGAATTTTAGGACTAATTCATCGTCTTCTACATCGATTTCACATATTATTTTTTCGAAATCTGTTTTAATAAAAGTTTTTCGGATAATTTCTATCCGGCGTTTATTGAACGGGAAGGTGATATTATCGTTGTTTTTTCTTCCGATTTTTACAATGACTTGTCTAATAAATGAATTCAAAGGTTTTTCTGTAATAGGGATTAGGTTAGAACTGTCTGACTCGTTTGAATGTTTATTTGTTTATGTTTATGTATTATGTTTATTATTCAATTTTATACGAGATAAGGCATCTGCTACTTTATTCTCTTTGCCTTGGATGTACTCAATGTTGAAATTGTATTCTCCCAACTTGATTTTCCATCTTTGTAATTTTGAATTTGGTTCTCATAAGTTTAGTAACCAAACTAAGGGTCTATGGTCAGTTTTAATGACTAATTTTCTTCCGTACAGATAGTGCCGGAATTGAGCGGTAGCCCAAACAATTGCCAATTATTCCTTTTCTTTTATTGAGTAATTGCACTCATGTCTGTTTAATGTGCGTGAAGCAAAACAGAGCGGACCATGACGTTGACTCAATACTGGACCAATTGCGTAACTGGATGCGTCAGTTGTTAAGTTGAATTCTTTTGTGAAGTCTGGATGTCTATTTAGGAGGTCATCAGACATTACCAATTTTAGCTTTTCAATTGATTCTTTGTAGTCAGGATCATTTATATCTATTTTTTCATCTTTTTTGAGACAAATTATCATTGGTTTTATAATTTTTGCATAGTCCTGGATAAACTTGCGGTAGTATCCAGTTAAGCCTAAAAATTATTGAATTTCTTTTACCGTTTTTGGTATTGGGAAATTCTTAAGAGCTACTATTTTGTGCGGGTTTGGTTTGATTCCATTCTGGGTGACTATGTGTCCCAGGAATTCGGATTCTTTTTTTAAGAAGTCACATTTATTAAGCAAAACCTTGAGGTTTGCTTCTTGGAGTGTTTCGAATATTTTGTTCAAGAAATCTAAATGTTGTGGAAAAGACAATTATGTCGTCAAGATAGACATACATTTTTTTTCCAATGAAGTTTTTTAACACTTCATTCTTCATCCTTTGAAGGAGGCTGGCGCGTTTTTTAACCCGAATGGCATTCTTAACCATTCGTAGTGGCCAGACAACGTACTGAACGCTGTTTTTTCTCGATCTGCATGATCGACTTCTATCTGGTGAAAACTGGTCATAATTATGTCAGATATTTTTCCTATAATTTCTTGTACTTCTAATTGGTTTTTATTAAATTCAATTTCCATTCGTAGGGAATTGATTTCGTTTTTGATTACTTTATATTTATTTAATGTTTTTGAACTTCGTTTGAAAATATCTTTTAATTGTAGAAATTGTTCGTTGAATTGTTGGTTATTTCTTACCTGTTTATTATTATTTTTCATTAATTCCTCGTTATTTTCTTCTAAAGCTTTTTAGCTTTGTTCTATACTTTACTTATCATAATTTTTCCGATAATATTGATCAATCCTCTTTTGTGTATTATATGGTGAGGATTAAAGTTTGAAGTTTTATTTCTAGAGTGTCTAATTTCTGTTTTTGCTGATCTGTATCTTTCCTATTTTTATTAATTTTCTCTAAAATTTTGTTTTTTGTATTTTCTATTCTTTCGAATATTGTTTCGTTATTTATTTTTCCTAAATGTATATCTATAGGTTTTTCTTTGGTTGTCAGATGTATTGTTTTATTAGTTATATTTAAAGATTTGATTACTAGATCGAAGATATTTTCTGATCTTTCCAGCAACCTGATATGCTCGTTTAAGGTACGTCAGAATATCCTGTATGCCTATAGGAGGGGGGGGGGGAAGGGACTTAAATCTCTTTTTCCTTGAAATAACTTTGTATTGAATAGGTTTTAAACGTGGGGTCGTTATCTATTGTTTTTTTTTTTTGTTGAATCATATAGCTGAATAATTTTTCTAATGCATTCAATATGTCTTTTTGATTTTGTGACTTCAAATTTTGTGCTGCTGCGAATTTTGAGAATTTATCAATGCAAGTGAGATACTTGTTGTTGTTAGAAAAGATTTATATATCTAAATGATAATGGATATGTGGTCTAGGAGGGGTTTCAGTTTTTTTCAAAAGGGAGTTTGATAGAATTTCGCTCTATATTTAGGTTACAGGTTTCACAATTATTTGTTATATTAGTGATTTGGTTCTTTAGGTTCGGGAAATAATATTTCCTTTTTAGTTTTAAATAGAGTTTCTCTATACCGATGTGGTTGAATTCTAAATGCGTTTTATGAATAAAAGCCTCTATTTCTGGTAGGTCAAAAATGTCTATTAAGAAGATTTCTGTCCTTAACCATCTTTGGTTATTGTGATGGTTTTTCCAATGATTTTGGAATTTTAGGACTAATTCATCGTCTTCTACATCGATTTCACATATTATTTTTTCGAAATCTGTTTTAATAAAAGTTTTTCGGATAATTTCTATTCGGCGTTTATTGAACGGGAAGGTGATATTATCGTTGTTTTTTCTTCCGATTTTTACAATGACTTGTCTAATAAATGAATTCAAAGGTTTTTCAGTAATAGGGATTAGGTTAGAACTGTCTGACTCGTTTGAATGTTAAGTAGAGACTAATTCTATGGCATTTATTTCATTCAATTTTATACGAGATAAGCCATCTCCTACTTTATTCTCTTTGCCTTGGATGTACTCAATGTTGAATTTGTATTCTCCCAACTTGATTTTCCATCTTTGTAATTTTGAATTTGGTTCTCATAAGTTTAGTAACCAAACTAAGGGTCTATGGTCAGTTTTAATGACTAATTTTCTTCCGTACAGATAGTGCCGGAATTGAGCGGTAGCTCAATTGTTCCTTTTCTTTTATTGAGTAATTGCACTCATGTCTGTTTAATGTGCGTGAAGCAAAACAGAGTGGACCATGAAGTTGACTCAATACTGGACCAATTGCGTAATTGGATGCGTCAGTTGTTAAGTTGAATTCTTTTGTGAAGTCTGGATGTCTATTTAGGAGGTCATCAGACATTACCAATTTTAGCTTTTCAATTGATTCTTTGTAGTCAGGATCATTTATATCTATTTTTTCATCTTTTTTGAGACAGATTATCATTGGTTTTATAATTTTTGCATAGTGCTGGATAACGTTTCCAGTTAAACCTAAAAATTATTGAATTTCTTTTACCGTTTTTGGTATTGGGAAATTCTTAAGAGCTACTATTTTGTGCGGGTTTGGTTTGATTCCATTCTGGGTGACTATGTGTCCCAGGAATTCGGATTCTTTTTTTAAGAAGTCACATTTATTAAGCAAAACCTTGAGGTTTGCTTCTTAGAGTGTTTCGAATATTTTGTTCAAGAAATCTAAATGTTGTGGAAAAGACAATTATGTCGTCAAGATAGACATACATTTTTTTTCCAATGAAGTTTTTTAACACTTCATTCTTCATCCTTTGAAGGAGGCTGGCGCGTTTTTTAACCCGAATGGCATTCTTAACCATTCGTAGTGGCCAGACAACGACTGAACGCTGTCGATCTGCATGATCGACTTCTATCTGGTGAAAACTGGTCATAATTATGTCAAATATTTTTCCTATAATTTCTTGTACTTCTAATAGGTTTTTATTAAATTCAATTTCCATTCGTAGGGAATTGATTTCGTTTTTGATTACTTTATATTTATTTAATGTTTTTGAACTTCGTTTGAAAATATCTTTTAATTGTAGAAATTGTTCGTTGAATTGTTGGTTATTTCTTACCTGTTTATTATTATTTTTCATTAATTCCTCGTTATTTTCTTCTAAAGCTTTTTAGCTTTGTTCTATACTTTCCTTATCATAATTTTTCCGATAATATTGATCAATCCTCTTTTGTGTATTACATGGTGGGGGATTAAAGTTTGAAGTTTTATTTCTAGAGTGTCTAATTTCTGTTTTTGCTGATCTGTATCTTTCCTATTTTTATTAATTTTCTCTAAAATTTTGTTTTTTGTATTTTCTATTCTTTCGAATATTGTTTCGTTATTTATTTTCCCTAAATGTATATCTATAGGTTTTTCTTTGGTTGTCAGATGTATTGTTTTATTAGTTATATTTAAAGATTTGATTACTAGATCGAAGATATTTTCTGATCTTTCCAGCAACCTGATATGCTCGTTTAAGGTACGTCAGAATATCCTGTATGCCTATAGGAGGGGGGGGGGGGGGGGAGCGAACTTAAATCTCTTTTTCCTTGAAATAACTTTGTATTGAATAGGTTTTAAACGTGGGGTCGTTATCTATTGTTTTTTTTTTTTTTGTTGAATCATATAGCTGAATAATTTTTCTAATGCATTCAATATGTCTTTTTGATTTTGTGACTTCAAATTTTCTGCTGCTGCGAATTTTGAGAATTTATCAATGCAAGTGAGATACTTGTTGTTGTTAGAAAAGATTTATATATCTAAATGATAATGGATATGTGGTCTAGGAGGGGTTTCAGTTTTTTTCAAAAGGGAGTTTGATAGAATTTCGCTCTATATTTAGGTTACAGGTTTCACAATTATTTGTTATATTAGTGATTTGGTTCTTTAGGTTCGGGAAATAATATTTCCTTTTTAGTTTTAAATAGAGTTTCTCTATACCGATGTGGTTGAATTCTAAATGCGTTTTATGAATAAAAGCCTCTATTTCTGGTAGGTCAAAAATGTCTATTAAGAAGATTTCTGTCCTTAACCATCTTTGGTTATTGTGATGGTTTTTCCAATGATTTTGGAATTTTAGGACTAATTCATCGTCTTCTACATCGATTTCACATATTATTTTTTCGAAATCTGTTTTAATAAAAGTTTTTCGGATAATTTCTATTCGGCGTTTATTGAACGGGAAGGTGATATTATCGTTGTTTTTTCTTCCGATTTTTACAATGACTTGTCTAATAAATGAATTCAAAGGTTTTTCAGTAATAGGGATTAGGTTAGAACTGTCTGACTCGTTTGAATGTTAAGTAGAGACTAATTCTATGGCATTTATTTTATTCAATTTTATACGAGATAAGGCATCTGCTACTTTATTCTCTTTGCCTTGGATGTACTCAATGTTGAATTTGTATTCTCCCAACTTGATTTTCCATCTTTGTAGTTTTGAATTTAATTCTCATAAGTTTAGTAACCAAACTAAGGGTCTATGGTCAGTTTTAATGACTAATTTTCTTCCGTACAGATAGTGCCGGAATTGAGCCGTAGCCCAAACAATTGCCAATTATTCCTTTTCTTTTATTGAGTAATTGCACTCATGTCTGTTTAATGTGCGTGGAGCAAAACAGAGTGGACCATGACGTTGACTCAATACTGGACCAATTAACTGGATGCGTCAGTTGTTAAGTTGAATTCTTTTGTGAAGTCTGGATGTCTATTTAGGAGGTCATCAGACATTACCAATTTTAGCTTTTCAATTGATTCTTTGTAGTCAGGATCATTTATATCTATTTTTTCATCTTTTTTGAGACAAATTATCATTGGTTTTATAATTTTTGCATAGTCCTGGATAAACTTGCGGTAGTATCCAGTTAAGCCTAAAAATTATTGAATTTCTTTTACCGTTTTTGGTATTGGGAAATTCTTAAGAGCTACTATTTTGTGCGGGTTTGGTTTGATTCCATTCTGGGTGACTATGTGTCCCAGGAATTCGGATTCTTTTTTTAAGAAGTCACATTTATTAAGCAAAACCTTGAGGTTTGCTTCTTGGAGTGTTTCGAATATTTTGTTCAAGAAATCTAAATGTTGTGGAAAAGACAATTATGTCGTCAAGATAGACATACATTTTTTTTCCAATGAAGTTTTTTAACACTTCATTCTTCATCCTTTGAAGGAGGCTGGCGCGTTTTTTAACCCGAATGGCATTCTTAACCATTCGTAGTGGCCAGACAACGTACTGAACGCTGTTTTTTCTCGATCTGCATGATCGACTTCTATCTGGTGAAAACTGGTCATAATTATGTCAGATATTTTTCCTATAATTTCTTGTACTTCTAATTGGTTTTTATTAAATTCAATTTCCATTCGTAGGGAATTGATTTCGTTTTTGATTACTTTATATTTATTTAATGTTTTTGAACTTCGTTTGAAAATATCTTTTAATTGTAGAAATTGTTCGTTGAATTGTTGGTTATTTCTTACCTGTTTATTATTATTTTTCATTAATTCCTCGTTATTTTCTTCTAAAGCTTTTTAGCTTTGTTCTATACTTTACTTATCATAATTTTTCCGATAATATTGATCAATCCTCTTTTGTGTATTATATGGTGGGGGATTAAAGTTTGAAGTTTTATTTCTAGAGTGTCTAATTTCTGTTTTTGCTGATCTGTATCTTTCCTATTTTTATTAATTTTCTCTAAAATTTTGTTTTTTGTATTTTCTATTCTTTCGAATATTGTTTCGTTATTTATTTTTCCTAAATGTATATCTATAGGTTTTTCTTTGGTTGTCAGATGTATTGTTTTATTAGTTATATTTAAAGATTTGATTACTAGATCGAAGATATTTTCTGATCTTTCCAGCAACCTGATATGCTCGTTTAAGGTACGTCAGAATATCCTGTATGCCTATAGGAGGGGGGGGGGGAAGGGACTTAAATCTCTTTTTCCTTGAAATAACTTTGTATTGAATAGGTTTTAAACGTGGGGTCGTTATCTATTGTTTTTTTTTTTGTTGAATCATATAGCTGAATAATTTTTCTAATGCATTCAATATGTCTTTTTGATTTTGTGACTTCAAATTTTGTGCTGCTGCGAATTTTGAGAATTTATCAATGCAAGTGAGATACTTGTTGTTGTTAGAAAAGATTTATATATCTAAATGATAATGGATATGTGGTCTAGGAGGGGTTTCAGTTTTTTTCAAAAGGGAGTTTGATAGAATTTCGCTCTATATTTAGGTTACAGGTTTCACAATTATTTGTTATATTAGTGATTTGGTTCTTTAGGTTCGGGAAATAATATTTCCATTTTAGTTTTAAATAGAGTTTCTCTATACCGATGTGGTTGAATTCTAAATGCGTTTTATGAATAAAAGCCTCTATTTCTGGTAGGTCAAAAATGTCTATTAAGAAGATTTTTGTCCTTAACAATCTTTGGTTATTGTGATGGTTTTTCCAATGATTTTGGAATTTTAGGAATAATTCATCGTTTTCTACATCGATTTCAAATATTTTTTCAAAATCTGTTTTACTAAAAGTTTTTCGGATAATTTCTATCCGGCGTTTATTGAACGGGAAGGTGATATTATCGATGTTTTTCTTCCGATTTTTACAATGACTTGTCTAATAAATGAATTCAAAGGTTTTTCTGTAATAGGGATTAGGTTAGAACTGTCGGACTCGTTTGAATGTTGAGTAGAGACTAATTTTATGGCATTTATTTTATTCAATTTTATACGAGATAAGGCATCTGCTACTTTATTCTCTTTGCCTTGGATGTACTCAATGTTGAATTTGTATTCTCCCAACTTGATTTTCCATCTTTGTAATTTTGAATTTGGTTCTCATAAGTTTAGTAACCAAATTAAGGGTCTATGGTCAGTTTTAATGACAAATTTTCTTTCGTACAGATAGTGCCGGAATTGAGCGGTAGTCCAAACAATTGCCAATTATTCCTTTTCTTTTATTGAGTAATTGCACTCATGTCTGTTTAATGTGCGTGAAGCAAAACAGAGTGGACCATGAAGTTGACTCAATACTAAACCAATTGCGTAACTGGATGCGTCAGTTGTTAAGTTGAATTCTTTTGTGAAGTCTGGATGTCTATTTAATAGGTCATCAGACATTACCAATTTTAGTTTTTCAATTGATTCTTTGTAGTCAGGATCATTTATATCTATTTTTTTCATCTTTTTTGAGACAGATTATCATTGGTTTTATAATTTTTGCATAGTCCTGAATAAACTTGCGGTAGTATCCAGTTAAGCCTAAAAATTATTGAATTTCTTTTACCGTTTTTGGTATTGGGAAATTCTTAAGAGCTACTATTTTGTGCGGGTTTGGTTTGATTCCATTCTGGGTGACTATGTGTCCCAGGAATTCGGATTCTTTTTTTAAGAAGTCACATTTATTAAGCAAAACCTTGAGGTTTGCTTCTTGGAGTGTTTCGAATATTTTGTTCAAGAAATCTAAATGTTGTGGAAAAGACAATGATGTCGTCAAGATAGACATAAAAATTTTTTCCAATGAAGTTTTTTAACACTTCATTCATCATCCTTTGGAAGGAAGCTGGCGCGTTTTTTAACCCAAATGGCATTCTTAACCATTCGTAGTGGCCAGACAACGTACTGAACGCTGTTTTTTCTCGATCTGCATGATCGACTTCTATCTGGTGAAAACTTTCGTAAGGTCCAAAGTGGTAAAAAAGTTTGCTTTACCTAGTTTATCTAGAATGTCATCGATCCAAGGGATAGGAAATTTATCTTCTTTTGTAGCATTGTTTAGTTTGCGGTAGTCGATAACTTTTCTCCTGTCCTTTTTGCCTGTTTTATTGGCTTTTTTAGGTACAACCCATATTGGGGAATTGTACGGGGAGACACTAGCCTTTATGATTTTTTCGTCTACTAAGTCTTTTATTTGTCTATCTACTTCCTTATTGTGTACTTCAGGGTAGGGGTAAATTCAAGCGAAAATGGGTTCTTCATTAATGGTTGGGATTCTATGTTTCACGTGGCTTGTGAAACTTAGATCATCATCTTTGTGGTAGAAGACTCTTTTGTGTTTGCTTAAAAGTTTCATTAATTTCTTATGATCTTCGGCGTTCAGATGGTCGATTCTTTGCTGTTTTAAATTTACGAACAGTGTAGAATCTGGTATCATATTTTCGAAGTGATTAATTTCTTTGTTTCTTTTTGTTCACCTTCCTCAGAAAAGAACAGAGGAATTATTTCATTGTTTAATTTCAATGCTTTGTTCTTGAAATGAATTTCGGCATTGTTTGGATATAAAATATTGTTTCCAATCAAACCGTCAGATTGGTTATTAAAATTGTAAATTTGAAAAAAACAATCTGTTTGAGTTTGGAAAATGAATTTTCCTTTGGGGATAACTAATTCTTCACTTTTGAATACAGGTGTTTCCACAGTTTTAATTTCTAAAGGGGTTGTTCCTTTTCTTATTAGATGTTATGGCGCTTTTTCCCTATTTATCAAACTATATGTTGCACCAGTGTCTGTTTGATTGTTTGGTTTGCTTTCCTTAGCACAATGAAGGGGAGTAGGTGGTTTGGTCCTAGGCTACTTCCAGAAAACCCGGTTCTTCTTTATTGTTTTTTATGATTTACCTGAACTTTCCTTAATTGGCTTGAACTAGGATCTACTTTCATAGGTTTGATTTTTTTGGATGGGGGTTTATAATTTGGATTATAATTCTGTCCTTTATAATTTGGATTGGGATTATGATAATTAAAAGGAGTTTTAATATAAGTTGGATTTTTCGGGACAAAATTATCTTGATATCGTTTAGAGTAATTACCATGGTTGTTTTGGTTATTTTGAGGTGGTTTTGGGTTAGAATGAATTTTGGGTGTTTCAAAGAATTTTTTGGCTATGTTTTCTGACTTATCGTTTAAAAAGCCAGCTTGTGTCAGCTCGTGAAGGGCTGCTTGCAGATTTGATGGCTTTAGCGCGAACACAACTGTCTCCATGTTAACGGGTAAGCATTCTTGGAATATATTTAAGGCAGTTTGTGTATTGTGGGGAATTTCGTCGTTCTTCCCTCCTTGCACTATCTTCTGGTTGAGCTCACAAAGACTTTGTCATTGTAAAAAGTTATGACGTTCCCTTTGTAAGGTATTTGACGTAGTTCGTAGAGCTGGAATGAAGACTTGAAGCCTCCAAAATTTTCTGTTAAAAGGTCTTCTTCGCTTCGCTTTTTTTATAAGTTTGGATCACATGATTTGAGATTTGTCGTCATACTTGTTCAGAGTAGGTCTGATTCCGTCTACGTTTGTTATGAATGTATAGAGGTCTTCCCTTCGTCCGTCGAAAGCGTTAAGCTTCTCGATATATTTTAAAGGGTCAAGGGAAAGTGTAAGAGACATATTGGTATTTTTATCTAGTTCTGATTCGTTAAATCTAAAAGTTTCTAAATTTGGCAAGTTATTAAGTTCAATATTGGACAAATGTGGTTCTATATTATTACTTAAATTATTCTTAGAATTATTCTTACTATTGTTTTTAGTTATATTTTGCTTCAGGTTGTCTTCGTCTTATGATTCATCCGTGTGTCCAGATAAGGGTTTTGGTTTTTATTCTTCTTGAATGTTCTAACGATGAAACTCATCTATTTTGTGATAACTTGGTGTTTTGATCTTATTGCTGTCAACTAGATTCTTCTATAGATTTTGTGGCATTTACATTTAAACTGGGATGAGTCACTTAACTAATTGATTTTAGAATTTTTTTAGAGTCTTAGTGTCGTTTTTATTATTCACTTTGAATATACCGTTTTAAGTTGTTATTTCGTGTATTCTTTTGCGTAGAACTATTTACGAATATAATTTCACTATTTCGAAACGGTAAAAACGAACGGTTTGATTACAAAACATTAAAACCCGATTCTAATATTCCCTTTCGTGGGTTGACAGTAATTTTAAAACTTTTGGTAGGTTTTTATTTGCGGATACCATAAATATATAACGGTATCCTGCCGACTGCGCCAAAAATAAAAGTTCTTTACAAAAAATACTTTTTAAAAAAGGAAATAAAGAGCGGAGCTCTTTTATTCCTGAGTCTTTATTCTTTTAACGTTACTTCAAAACTGAACTGTGCTATCGCAGATAGCCAGAGTTTAACATGATTAAAATTTGATGTGTGACTTGTCAGCGTTTTATTATTTTGTTCTTTTTGGATTGATTTGTGCTATCGCAGATAGCCAGAGTTTAATATAAACAATATTCAAATTAATGTGTGACTTCGTCAGCATTTTATTACTTTGTTCTTTATGGATTGATCTGTGATATCGCAGATAGCCAGAGTTTAATATAAACAATAACAGGAAAGGATATCATATGAGTGTGATTTCCTTTCCTTTGCTGGAGATTAAAAAATTCTTTTACTTTTTTTCTGTGGTTATAACCCCTCCTTCCTTAGGGGATTCCAATGGTTTAAAAGTAACCATTGGAAGGCTTATGTTTGTAATGGATTTTTCAGTTTTTCATTTTATTCTTAAATAGATAATTACAAATATTACAATTATTATTACAACTGAAAATGTTACCAAGTTTGAAGTTACGTGTTTTAGATTCTAACATTTCTATATTATCGATTGGTTTTAAGTTTAATTCTTTGAGTAATCTTCTGTAAAGTTATAATTTATCAATGGTATAATTTTGAAAATATTTAGGTATAATTTTTTGTTATAAGTTTTATTTCTTATCTCTATTTTACAATTTTCTAATTCTAGAACATAATTTCCTTCTAGAGTGTAATCCAGATTGTTTCAATTTTGTTTGATCTTTTCTCTTTGCAAATTTTTGATTATTAGATATTTTTCTTTATTTATGATTATATTTTCTTCTTCAAATTTTTCAGTTTTGCAATCTAAGTTTATATTATTTTTAAATATGTTTCTAATACAATTATCTTTTATTTTATGTAAGTTCTCAATTTCTTTTGTTACATAGTATAGGGTTTTGTTTCTTTCAATCAATTCGTTGCTAGGTAGTTTTATTATTTTATTTTTTACAGGGAATGTTTGTTTATAAATTTTATCAAATAGTTTATCATTTAATTCAGGAATGCTTAAGATAATTAATAGGTTTTGATTATAACTTGCCAAAGTTATATTAAATTCTTTAAGTTTATCAAAATTTATTTCATACTCGAATATTTCTTGAATTGTTTAAATGTCTTGTGTTAGGACACCTGTTCTACTTGTCATAATGATGTCAGATATTTTTCCTATAATTTCTTGTACTTCTAATAGGTTTTTATTAAATTCAATTTCCATTCGTAGGGAATTGATTTCATGTTTGGTTACTTTATATTTATTTAATGTTTTTGAACTTCGTTTGAAAATATCTTTTAATTGTAGAAATTGTTCGTTGAATTGTTGGTTAATTCTTACCTGTTTATTATTATTTTTCATTAATTCCTCGTTATTTTCTTCTAAAGCTTTTAAGCTTTGTTCTATACTTTCCTTATCATCATCGTCCATAGTTCCATATACGAATTTCATACCTTTTCCGATAATATTGATCAATCCTCTTTTGTGTATTATATGGTGGGGGATTAAAGTTTGAAGTTTTATTTCTATTATTTCTAGAGTGTCTAATTCCTGTTTTTGCTGATCATCTTTATCAGGCAAGGTCTGATATTGATCCTTTAATTGATTAATTAGTATTTGGCACTCTGTCAGATTAATTAAGTGTAGGATTATATTATAGACATTAATCAGTTTTACTTGACCTTCTTGTAGTAGAAAGAATTCTCTGTCTATTTTGGTTATCTCGAGATTAGATCTCACTAGGATATTTATTGCAAAGAGAGTTATAATCGTTATTGTCTTCATTATGGGGTTTGGTGAATTTCTTTTTCTTTCGAAACTGGTCTCTGTGAAGTAACTGTATTCTAAGATGGGGTTTAACTAACAACTTTTTATAGCTAATTTTAATTAATTTAACTTTTTTATGTTTTGTCTTTAATTTATCAAAAATCTCAGGGTTGTTTACTTTCGTAAAATTCGGGTTTATATCTGTATCTTTCCTATTTTTATTAATTTTCTCTAAATTTTAGTTTTTTGTATTTTCTATTCTTTCGAATATTGTTTGGTTATTTTTTTTATTAGTTATATTTTATTAGTTATATTTAAAGATTTGATTACTAGGTCGAAGATATTTTCTGATCTTTCCAGCAACCTGATATGCTCGTTTTAGGTACGTCAGAATTTCCTGTATGCCTATAGGGGGTGAAAAAGGGAATTAAAATCTCTTTTTCCTTGAAATAACTTTGTATTGAATAGGTTTTAAACGTGTGGTCGTTATCTATTGTTATTTTTTTTGGTTGAATCATATAGCTGAATAATTTTTCTAATGCATTCAATATGTATTTTTGATTTTGTGACTTCAATCTTTCTGCTGCTGCAAATTTTGAGAATTTATCAATGCAAGTAAGATACTTGTTGTTGTTAGAAAAGATTTATATTTCTAAGTGATAATGGTCTTGGAGGGGTTTCAGTTTTTTCAAAAGGGAGTTTGATAGGATTTCGCTCTATATTTAGGTTACAGGTTTCACAATTATTTGTTATATTAGTGATTTGGTTCTTTAGGTTCGGGAAATTATATTTCCTTTTTAGTTCTAAATAGAGTTTCTCTATGCCGATGTGGTTGAATTCTAAATGCGTTTTATGAATAACATCCTCTATTTCTGGTAGGTCAAAAATGTCTATTAAGAAGATTTTTGTCCTTAACAATCTTTGGTTATTGTGATGGTTTTTCCAATGATTTTGGAATTTTAGGACTAATTCATCGTCTTCTACATCGATTTCACATATTATTTTTTCGAAATCTGTTTTAATAAAAGTTTTTCGGATAATTTCTATCCGGCGTTTATTGAACGGGAAGGTGATATTATCGTTGTTTTTTCTTCCGATTTTTACAATGACTTGTCTAATAAATGAATTCAAAGGTTTTTCTGTAATAGGGATTAGGTTAGAACTGTCTGACTCGTTTGAATGTTTATTTGTTTATGTTTATGTATTATGTTTATTATTCAATTTTATACGAGATAAGGCATCTGCTACTTTATTCTCTTTGCCTTGGATGTACTCAATGTTGAAATTGTATTCTCCCAACTTGATTTTCCATCTTTGTAATTTTGAATTTGGTTCTCATAAGTTTAGTAACCAAACTAAGGGTCTATGGTCAGTTTTAATGACTAATTTTCTTCCGTACAGATAGTGCCGGAATTGAGCGGTAGCCCAAACAATTGCCAATTATTCCTTTTCTTTTATTGAGTAATTGCACTCATGTCTGTTTAATGTGCGTGAAGCGAAACAGAGTGGACCATGAAGTTGACTCAATACTGGACCAATTGCGTAATTGGGTGCGTCAGTTGTTAAGTTGAATTCTTTTGTGAAGTCTGGATGTCTATTTAGGAGGTCATCAGACATTACCAATTTTAGCTTTTCAATTGATTCTTTGTAGTCAGGATCATTTATATCTATTTTTTCATCTTTTTTGAGACAAATTATCATTGGTTTTATAATTTTTGCATAGTGCTGGATAAACTTGCGGTAGTATCCAGTTAAGCCTAAAAATTATTGAATTTCTTTTACCGTTTTTGGTATTGGGAAATTCTTAAGAGCTACTATTTTGTGCGGGTTTGGTTTGATTCCATTCTGGGTGACTATGTGTCCCAGGAATTCGGATTCTTTTTTTAAAAAGTCACATTTATTAAGCAAAACCTTGAGGTTTGCTTCTTGGAGTGTTTCGAATATTTTGTTCAAGAAATCTAAATGTTGTGGAAAAGACAATTATGTCATCAAGATAGACATACATTTTTTTCCAATAAAGTTTTTTAACACTTCATTCATCATCCTTTGGAAGGAGGCTGGCGCGTTTTTTAACCCAAATAGCATTCTTAACCATTTGTAGTGGCCAGACAACGTACTGAACGCTGTTTTTTCTCGATCTGCATGATCGACTTCTATCTTGTGAAAACTTTCGTAAGGTCCAAAGTGGTAAAAAAATTTGCTTTACCTAGTTTATCTAGAATGTCATCGATCCAAGGGATAGGAAATTTATCCTCTTTTGTAGCATTGTTTAGTTTGCGGTAGTCGATAGCTTTTCTCCAGTCCTTTTTGCCTGTTTTATTGGCTTTTTTAGGTACAACCCATATTGGGGCGTTGTACGGGGAGACACTAGTCTTTATGATTTTTTGGTCTACTAAGTCTTTTATTTGTCTATCTACTTCCTTATTATGTACTTCAGGGTAGGGGTAAATTCAAGCGAAAATGGGTTCTTCATTAATGGTTGGGATTCTATGTTTCACGTGGCTTGTGAAACTAAGATCATCATCTTTGTGGTAGAAGACTCTTTTGTGTTTGCTTAAAAGTTTCATTAATTTCTTATGATCTTCGGCGTTCAGATGGTCGATTCTTTGCTGTTTTAAATTTACGAACAGTGTAGAATCTGGTATCATATTTTCGAAGTGATTAATTTCTTTGTTTCTTTTTGTTCACCTTCCTCCGAAAAGAACAGAGGAATTATTTCATTGTTTAATTTCAATGTTTTGTTCTTGAAATGAATTTCGGCATTGTTTGGATATAAAATATTGTTTCCAATCAAACCGTCAAATTGGTTATTAAAATTGTAAATTTGAAAAATACAATCTGTTTGAGTTTGGAAAATGAATTTTCCTTTAAGGAAAACTAATTCTTCACTTATGAATACAGGTGTTTCCATAGTTTTAATTTCTAAAGGGGTTGTTCTTTTTCTTATTAGATGTGATGGCGCTTTTTCCCTATTTATCAAACTATATGTTGCACCAGTGTCTGTTTGACTGTTTGGTTTGCTTTCCTTAGCACAATAAAGGTAAGTTGGTGGTTTGGTCCTAGGCTACTTCCAGAAAACCCTGTTCTTCTTTATTGTTATTATGATTTACCTGAACTTTCCTTAATTGGCTTGAACTAGGATCTACTTCCATCGGTTTGATTTTTTTGGATGGGGGTTTATAATTTGGATTATAATTCTGTCCTTTATTATTTGGATTGGGATTATGATAATTAAAAGGAGTTTTAATATAAGTTGGATTTTTCGGGAAAAAAATTATCTTGATATAATTTAGAGTAATTACCATAGTTGTTTTGGTTATTTTGAGGTGGTTTTGGGTTAGAATGAATTTTAGGTGTTTCAAAGAATGTTTTGGCTATGTCTTCTGACTTATCGTTTAAAAAGCCAGCTTGTGTCAGCTCGTGAATGGCTGCTTGCAGATTTGATGGCTTTAGCGCGAACAAAACTGTCTCCATGTTAACGGGTAAGCATTCTTTGAATTTATTTAAGGCAGTTTGTGTATTGTGGGGAATTTCGTCGTTCTTCCCTCCTTGCACTATCTTCTGGTTGAGCTCACAAAGACTTTGTCATTGTAAAAAGTTATGACGTTCCCTTTGTAAGGTATTTGACGTAGTTCGTAGAGCTGGAATGAAGACTTGAAGCCTCCAAATCTTTCTGCTAAAAGGTCTTTAATTTATTTCCACGTTTGCAAATGAGACTGAATCTCTATTGAACGCTTCGCTTTTCTTATAAGTTTGGATCACATGATTTGAGATTTGTCGTCATACTTGTTCAGAGTAGGTGTGATTCCGTCTACGTTTGTAATGAATGTATGGAGGTCTTCCCTTCGTCCGTTGAAAGCGTTAAGCTTCTCGATATATTTTAAAGGGTCAAGGGTAAGTGTAAGAGACATATTGGTATTTTTATCTAGTTCTGATTCGTTAAATCTAAAAGTTTCTAAATTTGGCAAGTTTTTTTAGTTCAATATTGGACAAATGTGGTTCTATAATATTACTTAAATTATTCTTGGAATTATTCTTACTCTTGTTTTTAGTTATATTTTGCTTCAGGTTGTCTTCTTTTGATGAGTCATCCGTGTGTCCAGATTAGGGTTTTGGTTTTTATTCTTCTTGAATGTTCTAACGATGAAACTTATCTATTTTGTGATAACTTGGTGTTTTGATTTTATTGCTGTCAACTAGATTCTTCTATTGATTTTGTGGCATTACCATTTTTTTTTTTTTTTTTTTTTTTTTTTTTTATAATTAACGCGCGCACAAGGGACTATTTGTTTCCTTTTTAATGTAACACACTGCGCGGGCATTAGGAAGATAGGGAGGGGAGAGATAGGAGGTGTCGATTAACATTGGTTTTGAATGTTTGCAAGTTGAAATGGCAAGGGAAAATCTCGCCGGGTAAACCATTCCAAAGTCTTGTTGTACGGCTAAAAAAAGAATCTCTATATTTCACGGTACGTCCGAAATTGGGCTCAAGGGTGAACTGATGGGCATTCCTAGCAAGACGAGTATTACGGGCGAAACTTTTAAGGGGAGGAATGCAGCTGGCTACCTCGAGTGAACATTTTTTATAAAAGAACCGATAAAATAAGGAAAGACATGAAACATTGCGTCGGTGTTCGAGAGGGGCAATTGTTTCAGCGGCAGTTCTATTTCCTATCAATCTTAACGCTCTATTTTGTATTCTATCAAGCAAGTGAAGCGATGTTTGTGAAGCACCTGCCCAGAGGTGGGAGTTATACTCGAGTTTAGGGCGTATAAACGCTTTATAAATTGTAGCCAGATCAGATGGGGAAAAATACTTGTTACACCGATACAGAAAACCTAAGCACTTAGCAGCATTTTTAGCGATTTCAAATATATGGTCGTTCCAACGGAGGTCATCGTTGACACACATACCGAGTACTGAGAGCTTTTCGGTTTCTTCGATGTATGTGCCATTCATGGACAATGGCATTGGGGGTATGTTTAGCTTTAACGACAGAAGACAGCATTGAGTTTTCGAAGCATTAAACTCCACACGATTCCTATTACCCCATTTAACAATGCTGTATAAATCGGAGTTTAATGAGCTTGACATACGGCACCGTTGCAATTGTACGTCCGAAGGCGAAGGACGTGAATTATCGAACGAATATGAAAAGCTGAGGGTAGAGTCGTCAGCAAAACAGTTAAGTGGATTAGAAGTAACAGACAGAAGATCATTTATAAAAATGAGGAAAAGAGTCGGAGACAGAACAGAGCCCTGGGGCACACCAGCATTTATTTTATGGGAATCAGACTTGAATCCGTCCAATACAACTTGTATTGAACGGTCCAGGAGATAGCTTCTAATCCAACGAACAAGAGTATTATCGATCCCAAAAGCACGATTTTCGATAAGAGAGCTTCATGCGAAACTCTATCAAATGCCTTGGAGATATCAAGAGCAATAATCTTACTTTCACCAAAGCGATGTAAAGATTTGTTCCACTGTTCGGTGAGATATGCCATCAGATCACCAGTGGAACGGTTGCTGCGGAAGCCATACTGACGGTCATGGAGAAGCTTACGATCTTCGAGATATTCCTTAAGCTGACGGTTAATCAGTGTTTCCATGACCTTAGAAAGAAGGGATGTCAGTGCTATGGGTCGGTAGGAGGAGGGGGAGGATGGGTCACCTTTCTTAGGGACAGGCTGGACAAATGCTGTTTTCCATCTTCTAGGAAAGATTCCAGAAGAGTAGGAGCGATGGAAAAGCTTACGCAGTGGCTTTGCCAGTGTGGAAGAACACCTCTTCAGAATAATCGGGGGTATACCATCCGGGCCAGCGGATTTGTGTATATCGAGATCTTTGAGAACTCTTGCTACTGTACGAGTGCGGAAAAAAATCTGTCCCATGGAAAAATTTACATTCTCAAGTACAGGAGGGGCAACGTTGCTATGCGGCAGCGTGGAGCTGGCAGCGAAATGGGCGGCGAGCAAGTTTGCCTTCTCTGAAGAGTAAACAATTGGTTTGTTATTGTCGATGAGCGTTGGAACCGAAGATGTTGAGGAGTTTTTAATATTTTTTACAAATGACCAAAAATGTTTACTGCCTTTGGGACACTGCAGAATTTTTTGCCGTAATTTTTGGTCATGCAAAAATTTGGTTCTTTCAATAACGGAGTTGCATGAGTTTCTTGCTTGTTTGTGCTTTTTCCGATTTTCCTCTGTAGGGTTGGCTTTGTAAGAACGGAAACTTACTTCTTTGAGCCTGATAGCTTCTTTACACTCAGAATTAAACCAAGACTTTTCTTTAGGTTTGATGCTTTTTACTCTGTTGGGAATAAAAGCACGCATCCCTAGAAGAATCACATTTGTGATCATTTCAGCACTGGCATCAATGTCACTATCGAGGAAGCATAGTGACCAGTTAAAGTTTCGGAAAAAAATATTCAGGCCGTTCCAGTTGGCTTTCTCGTATTGCCAAACGGTCCTGGTGGGAAGTTTTTCTTTAACTGGATGGGTGGAGGATGAGAAATTAGCTGAAATGACACAATGGTCTGAAGTGCCAAATGGAGAAGTTACACTAATGGTATATTTATCAGGGTGAGAAGTAAGAAACAAGTCAAGAGTATGGGCGGCTTGCCCAGCAACATCCGGTATACGCGTTGGCACATCGATCAGTTGGGTAAGGTGATGTAACCCGGCAAAGAGCTCGACATACCTTCCTTCGGGTGTTGTCTGACCAGAATAGCGGAGCCAATTGGAATTGTGTACATTGAAATCGCCCGCAATAACGATTTCAGTGCGAGGACAAAGGGAAACAATTTTCGACAGACAGCGCATCAAACTCGTTACAAGTCGAATTGCTGTCGAGATTTGGACTCCTGTAAATAAAACAATAATGAATGACATGCTTGCGGACAGTGAATTTGAGCCACAAGAAGTTAAAGTCCGTGTTGGAACATTGCCCATATTGGGGAAGGCTCTGGCAAGCAATATCATTTCTAACATAGACCACGAGACCATGATGGGAAAAGAGTAATGGCACCAAGCTATACCCATGTAGAGCAAATTCTGATAAATCAGTATTTACTCCAACCTGGGTTTCACTTAATGCCAAAACAGCTGGCCTGTATTGAACAGTGTAGACGTACAGGTGAAAGAAATTCTTTCTAATACCACGAACATTGGAATACACGACACAAAAATCACTTACCATTTAAAAATACTTACACACAAAACACAATTCTGAATAAGTCGAACCATGCAGTGAAAATCCAAATTAATCTCTGTAATAATCAAACTGTCTTAGGTGTTATGCCCATAAGACAGCTTGCATACAAAAAATCAATTTAAATATTCAGCACAATAGGACAAACTCAGATGCCCTTATCCATTTACCGCAAGCATACGATGCCTACAGTAGATAAGAAAGAGGCAGTTAAGCTAAGCACAAAGGGTTGGGACAGATAGGAGGATAATTTAATTTGTTATGCAAGTGTGAATTATTTTTTTTTTCTTTCACAGCGCGAATGGGCATCTTATCGTCTTCCAACGACGCAAGTGGATATTGTTATTATCTTTACAGCACACGCGAGGGGGTTTTGCCAATTTCTCAAACGAGTGTGTAATATAATTTTTTTTTTAACACTCGCGATAACAATACGCAATAATTTTTTTTTTTTTTTTGACTTTTGTTTAATTGTTATGCGCGCACCTCGACCCGACGTCCGGCCGCTATGAGCTTAAGATCGACACTGTCCTGGGGATGAGTCACTTAACTAATTGATTTTAGAATTTTTTTAGAGTCTTAGTGTCGTTTTTATTATTCACTTTGAATATACCGTTTTTAGTTGTTATTTCGTGTATTCTTTTGCGTAGAATTTTTGTACGAATATAATTTTACTATTTCGAAATGGTAAAAACGAACGGTTTGATTACAAAACATTAAAATCCGATTCTAATATTCCCTTTCGTGGGTTGACCGTAATTTTAAAACTTTTGGTAGGTTTTTATTTGCGAATACCATAAATATATAACGGTATCCTTCCGACTGCGCCAAAAATAAAAGTGCTTTACAAAAAATACTTTTTAAAAAAGGAAATAAAGAGCGGAGCTCTTTTATTCCTGAGTCTTTATTCTTTTAACGTTACTTCAACTATTACTTAAACTGTGCTATCGCAGATAGCCAGAGTTTAACATGATTAAAATTTGATGTGTGACTTGTCAGCGTTTTATTACTTTGTTCTTTTTGGATTGATTTGTGCTATCGCAGATAGCCAGAGTTTAATATAAACAATATTCAAATTAATGTGTGACTTTGTCAGCATTTTATTACTTTGTTCTTTATGGATTGATCTGTGATATCGCAGATAGCCAGAGTTTAATATAAACAATAACAGGAAAGGATATCATATGAGTGTGATTTCCTTTCCTTTGCTGGAGATTAAGAAATTCTTTTACTTTTTTCTGTGGTTATAACCCCTCCTTCCTTAGGGGATTCTAATGGTTTAAAAGTAACCGTTGGAAGGCTTATGTTTGTAATGGATTTTTTTGTTTTTCACTTTATTCTTAAATAGATAATTACAAATATTAAAATTATTATTACAACTGCAAATGTTACCAAGTTTGAAGTTACGTGTTTATGTATTTTAGATTCTAACATTTCTATATTATCGATTGGTTTTAAGTTTAATTCTTTGTAGTAATCTTCTGTAAAGTTATAATTTATCAATGGTATAATTTTGAAATTATTTAGGTATAATTTTTTGTTATAAGTTTTATTTCTTATCTCTATTTTACAATTTTCTAATTCTAGAACATAATTTCCTTCTAGAGTGTAATCCAGATTGTTTCAATTTTGTTTGATCTTTTCTCTTTGCAAATTTTTGATTATTAGATATTTTTCTTTATTTATGATTATATTTTCTTCTTCAAATTTTTCAGTTTTGCAATCTAAGTTTATATTATTTTTAAATATGTTTCTAATACAATTATCTTTTATTTTATGTAAGTTCTCAATTTCTTTTGTTACATAGTATAGGGTTTTGTTTCTTTAAATCAATTCGTTGCTAGGTAGTTTAATTATTTTATTCTTTACAGGGAATGTTTGTTTATAAATTTTATTAAATAGTTTATCATTTATTTCAGGAATGCTTAAGATAATTAATAGGTTTTCATTATAATTTGCCAAAGTTATATTAAATTCTTTAAGTTTATCAAAATTTATTTCATACTCGAATATTTCTTGAACTGTTAAAACGTCTTGTGTTAGGACACCTGTTCTACTGGTCATAATGATGTCAGATATTTTTCCTATAATTTCTTGTACTTCTAAAAGGTTTTTATTAAATTCAATTTCCATTGGTAGGGAATTGATTTCGTTTTTGATTACTTTATATTTATTTAATGTTTTTGAACTTCGTTTGAAAATATCTTTTAATTGTAGAAATTGTTCGTTGAATTGTTGGTTAATTCTTACCTGTTTATTATTATTTTTCATTAATTCCTCGTTATTTTCTTCTAAAGCTTTTAAGCTTTGTTCTATACTTTCCTTATCATCATCGTCCATAGTTCCATATACGAATTTCATACCTTTTCCGATAATATTGATCAATCCTCTTTTGTGTATTATATGGTGGGGGATTAAAGTTTGAAGTTTTATTTCTATTATTTCTAGAGTGTCTAATTCCTGTTTTTGCTGATCATCTTTATCAGGCAAGGTCTGATATTGATCTTTTAATTGATTAATTAGTATTTGGCACTCTGTCAGATTAATTAAGTGTAGGATTATATTATAGTCATTAATCAGTTTTACTTGACCTTATTGTAGTAGAAAGAATTCTCTGTCTATTTTGGTTATCTCGAGATTAGATCTCACTAGGATAGTTATTGAAAAGAGTTATTATCGTTATTGTCTTCATTAATGGGTTTGGTGAATTTCTTTTTCTTTCGAAACTGGTCTTTGTGAAGTAACTGTATTCTAAGATGGGGTTTAACTAACAATTTTTTATCGCTAATTTTAATTAATTTAACTTTTTTATGTTTTGTCTTTAATTTATCAAAAATCTCAGGGTTGTTTACTTTCGTAAAATTCGGGTTTATATCTGTATCTTTCCTATTATTATTAATTTTCTCTAAATTTTAGTTTTTTGTATTTTCTATTCTTTCGAATATTGTTTGTTTTTTTTTTTATATATATATAGGGGGTGAAAAAGGGAATTAAAATCTCTTTTTCCTTGAAATAACTTTGTATTGAATAGGTTTTAAACGTGTGGTCGTTATCTATTGTTATTTTTTTTGGTTGAATCATATAGATGAATAATTTTTCTAATGCATTCAATATGTCCTTTTGATTTTGTGACTTCAATCTTTCTGCTGCTGCAAATTTTGAGAATTTATCAATGCAAGTGAGATACTTGTTGTTGTTAGAAAAGATTTATATATCTAAGTGATAATGGTCTTGGAGGGGAGTTCGATAGGATTTCGCTCTATATTTAGGTTACAGGTTTCACAATTATTTGTTATATTAGTGATTTGGTTCTTTAGGTTCGGGAAATTATATTTCCTTTTTAGTTCTAAATAGAGTTTCTCTATGCCGATGTGGTTGAATTCTAAATGCGTTTTATGAATAACATCCTCTATTTCTGGTAGGTCAAAAATGTCTATTAAGAAGATTTTTGTCCTTAACAATCTTTGGTTATTGTGATGGTTTTTCCAATGATTTTAGAATTTTAGGACTAATTCATCGTCTTCTACATCGATTTCACATATTATTTTTTCGAAATCTGTTTTAAAAAAAGTTTTTCGGATAATTTCTATCCAGCGTTTATTCAAAGGGAAGGTGATATTATCGTTGTTTTTTCTTCCGATTTTTAAAATGACTTGTCTAATAAATGAATTCAAAGGTTTTTCTGTAAAAGGGATTAGGTTAGAACTGTCTGACTCGTTTGAATGTTGAGTAGAGACTAATTCTATGGCATTTATTTCATTCAATTTTATACGAGATAAGGCATCTGCTACTTTATTCTCTTTGCCTTGGATGTACTCAATGTTGAATTTGTATTCTCCCAACTTGATTTTCCATCTTTGTAATTTTGAATTTGGTTCTCATAAGTTTAGTAACCAAACTAAGGATCTATGGTCAGTTTTAATGACAAATTTTCTTCCGTACAGATAGTGCCGGAATTGAGCGGTAGCCCAAACAATTGCCAATTATTCCTTTTCTTTTATTGAGTAATTGCACTCATGTCTGTTTAATGTGCGTGAAGCAAAACAGAGCGGACCATGAAGTTCACTCAATACTGGACCAATTGCGTAATTGGATGCGTCAGTTGTTAAGTTGAATTCTTTTGTGAAGTCTGGATGTCTATTTAGAAGGTCATCAGACATTATCAATTTTAGCTTTTCAATTGATTCTTTGTAGTCAGGATCATTTATATCTATTTTTTCATCTTTTTTGAGACAGATTATCATTGGTTTTATAATTTTTGCATAGTGCTGGATAAAGTTGCGGTAGTATCCAGTTAAACCTAAAAATTATTGAATTTCTTTTACCGTTTTTGGTATTGGGAAATTCTTAAGAGCTACTATTTTGTGCGGGTTTGGTTTGATTCCATTCTGGGTGACTATGTGTCC
Organism: Platycheirus rosarum; assembly: GCA_963971375.1. Lineage (NCBI taxonomy): Eukaryota > Metazoa > Arthropoda > Insecta > Diptera > Syrphidae > Platycheirus > Platycheirus rosarum. Next base: position 194,423,757 of record OZ020507.1, on the reverse strand, counting down.
CAGGAATTCGGATTCTTTTTTTAAGAAGTCACATTTATTAAGCAAAACCTTGAGGTTTGCTTCTTGGAGTGTTTCGAATATTTTGTTCAAGAAATCTAAATGTTGTGGAAAAGACAATGATGTCGTCAAGATAGACATAAAATTTTTTTCCAATGAAGTTTTTTAACACTTCATTCATCATCCTTTGGAAGGAGGCTGGCGCGTTTTTTAACCCAAATGGCATTCTTAACCATTCGTAGTGGCCAGACAACGTACTGAACGCTGTTTTTTCTCGATCTGCATGATCGACTTCTATCTGGTGAAAACTGGTCATAATTATGTCAGATATTTTTCCTATAATTTCTTGTACTTCTAATTGGTTTTTATTAAATTCAATTTCCATTCGTAGGGAATTGATTTCGTTTTTGATTACTTTATATTTATTTAATGTTTTTGAACTTCGTTTGAAAATATCTTTTAATTGTAGAAATTGTTCGTTGAATTGTTGGCTAATTCTTACCTGTTTATTATTATTTTTCATTAATTCCTCGTTATTTTCTTCTAAAGCTAAATGCGTTTTATGAATAACATCCTCTATTTCTGGTAGGTCAAAAATGTCTATTAAGAAGATTTTTGTCCTTAACAATCTTTGGTTATTGTGATGGTTTTTCCAATGGTTTTAGAATTTTAGGACTAATTCATCGTCTTCTACATCGATTTCACATATTATTTTTTCGAAATCTGTTTTAATAAAAGTTTTTCGGATAGTTTCTATCCGGCGTTTATTTAAAGGGAAGGTGATATTATCGTTGTTTTTTCTTCCGATTTTTAAAATGACTTGTCTAATAAATGAATTCAAAGGTTTTTCTGTAAAAGGGATTAGGTTAGAACTGTCTGACTCGTTTGAATGTTGAGTACAGACTAATTCTATGGCATTTATTTCATTCAATTTTATACGAGATAAGGCATCTGCTACTTTATTCTCTTTGCCTTGGATGTACTTAATGTTGAATTTGTATTCTCCCAACTTGATTTTCCATCTTTGTAATTTTGAATTTGGTTCTCATAAGTTTAGTAACCAAACTAAGGATCTATGGTCAGTTTTAATGACAAATTTTCTTCCGTACAGATAGTGCCGGAATTGAGCGGTAGCCCAAACAATTGCCAATTATTCCTTTTCTTTTATTGAGTAATTGCACTCATGTCTGTTTAATGTGCGTGAAGCAAAACAGAGCGGACCATGAAGTTGACTCAATACTGGACCAATTGCGTAATTGGATGCGTCAGTTGTTAAGTTGAATTCTTTTGTGAAGTCTGGATGTCTATTTAGAAGGTCATCAGACATTATCAATTTTAGCTTTTCAATTGATTCTTTGTAGTCAGGATCATTTATATCTATTTTTTCATCTTTTTTGAGACAGATTATCATTGGTTTTATAATTTTTGCATAGTGCTGGATAAAGTTGCGGTAGTATCCAGTTAAACCTAAAAATTATTGAATTTCTTTAACCGTTTTTGGTATTGGGAAATTCTTAAGAGCTACTATTTTGTGCGGGTTTTGGTTTGATTCCATTCTGGGTGACTATGTGTCCCAGGAATTCGGATTCTTTTTTTAAGAAGTCACATTTATTAAGCAAAACCTTGAGGTTTGCTTCTTGGAGTGTTTCGAATATTTTGTTCAAGAAATCTAAATGTTGTGGAAAAGACAATGATGTCGTCAAGATAGACATAAAATTTTTTTCCAATGAAGTTTTTTAACACTTCATTCATCATCCTTTGGAAGGAGGCTGGCGCGTTTTTTAACCCAAATGGCATTCTTAACCATTCGTAGTGGCCAGACAACGTACTGAACGCTGTTTTTTCTCGATCTGCATGATCGACTTCTATCTGGTGAAAACTTTCGTATGGTCCAAAGTGGTAAAAAAATTTGCTTTACCTAGTTTATCTAGAATGTCATCGATCCAAGGGATAGGAAATTTGTCCTCTTTTGTAGCATTGTTTAGTTTGCGGTAGTCGATAACTTTTCTCCAATCCTTTTTGCCTGTTTTATTGGCTTTTTTAGGTACAACCCATATTGGGGCGGTGTACGGGGAGACACTAGTCTTTATGATTTTTTGGTCTACTAAGTCTTTTATTTGTCTATCTACTTCCTTATTGTGTACTTCAGGGTAGGGGTAAATTCAAGTGAAAATGGGTTCTTCATTAGTGGTTGGGATTCTATGTTTCACGTGGCTTGTGAAACTTAGATCATCATCTTTGTGGTAGAAGACTCTTTTGTGTTTGCTTAAACGTTTCATTAATTTCTTATGATCTTCGGCGTTCAGATGGTCGATTCTTTGCTGTTTCAAATTTTCGAACAGTGTAGAATCTGGTATCATATTTTCGAAGTGATTATTTTCTTTGTTTCTTTTCGTTCACCTTCCTCAGAAAAGAAAAGAGGAATTATTTCATTGTTTAATTTCAATGTTTTGTTCTTGAAATGAATTTCGGCATTGTTTAGATATAAAATATTGTTTCCAATCAAACCGTCAAATTGGTTATTAAAATTGTAAATTTGAAAAATACAATCTGTTTGAGTTTGGAAAATGAATTTTCCTTTGGGGATAACTAATTCTTCACTAATGAATACAGGTGTTTCCACAGTTTTAATTTCTAAAGGGGTTGTTCTTTTTCTTATTAGATGTGATGGCGCTTTTTCCCTATTTATCAAACTATATGTAGCACCAGTGTCTGTTTGACTGTTTGGTTTGCTTTCCTTAGCACAATAAAGGGGAGTTGGTGGTTTGGTCCTAGGCTACTTCCAGAAAACCCTTACACAAGCACCCCTGACGACACAACAGTTGCCGAAGGCAACAACAACAACAATACAAAAAAAATTCCTTCCTCATCAGAATCCGACGATGAGGAGGAAATAATCAGTGACTTTGAGCGCAAGATCCTGGCGGTCAGAGCCAAACAAGAAAAAAGAAGGAGGGATGAAAGGCTCGCCAAAGAGCAAAAGGAGGCAGCCAAGCTTAAGGCCCTCCAGACGGCTGAGCAGCAGAAACAGCAACAACAACAACAACAGCAGCAACCACAGCTGCAGAAACAACAGCCACAGCAGCAACGAAAACAACAGTCTGCTATACAGCAACAAGAACAACACCAAAAAGAACAGTCACAGCAAATAAAGATGGACCAACCATCGACATCTAAAAAGGCACAACAGCAGCAGCAGAAACAACAGCAGCAGCAAAATCAACAGCAGCAGCAGCAAAGTCAACAACAGCAGAGACAACAGCAGCTGACACAACAGCAGCAGATACAACAGCAGCAGCAACAGCCAGCGCAGCCAACACAAAAAAAAGGTAAGGTGCCGCCAATTAACACATATAAAATGAACTTAAAAGATATAATAGATATATGTAGAGACGCCATAGGCGACAATTTTTTAATTAAAAGACTTAGTAATGATAGACATGCTATCCACTGCTTCTCAGTGGATCAGCATAAAAAGGTAAAGGAAATTCTCGAGAAAACGGCCACTGAACACTACAGTTTCACGCCAAAAGAGGAAAAAATTCAGACGGTCCTCTTAAAGGGCCTTGATAGCTCCACTGACACGGTGGCGCTTTTAAGCGAACTCCGTCGGGTAGCGACGAACGATCTCGAGTTCGTGGGAGTCAAGCCTTTCACGACTGTTAGAGCCAGACGGGAGCAACGGAAATTACCGTTCTTCCTGGTTCAGCTGTCGCCCAAAAGCAAACTGGATAGTCTGCGGAAAATTACCAACGTAGACTACCAGGTTGTAACCTGGGACAAATTAAAGAGACGCGGCGACATGCTTCAATGCATGCGCTGCCAAAGGTTCGGGCATGCCGCGGCGAACTGCGGTATGCAGTCTCGCTGCGTGAAATGCAGTGAGAACCACAATATAGGTGAGTGTAAACTCGGACAGGAAAGGGTCGAAGATAAGACTCTACTTAAATGTGTGCTTTGCGGAGGCGAGGGGCACCCTGCTAGTTATCGGAGCTGTCCTAAGTTTCAGCAGATAAAACAAACAAAAGCTCCGAAGGTGGTGGAGAGGCGACCTGTTTTTGCTACTGCACCGACAACCGTTGTGCCACAAATCTCTTACGCCCAAATGGCGGCAGGGAGGGCAACAAAAACGGTACAGCCTCAACCAAAGGTTGCCAAACAGGCCCCCGTGCCTACGGCACCTGCGGGACAGGCCGATATAATGACTGTGTTGCTGGCCATGCAGGCCCAGTTAACCAGCCTACAACAACAGCTCGGAAAGCAGGAGGAAAGACTAGACCGTGTCTACGCTTACCTTCCCAGCTTAGGGCAATTTAAACCATAATGGGCGCGCGCTGTACGAGAACCCCTTTAAAATCCTGGCTGTGAATGTAAATTCACTAATCAGGACCGAACGTAGAGCAAATTTGTTTCAATTGTTGCATGATCACAGTCCAGATGTCTTTTTGGCTAGCGAAACCAAGCTAAACCAGAAACACAAACTGACTCATAACAAATACAATATCGTAAGAAGGGACCGGCCCAACTCCACTCGTGGGGGCGGGGTCGCTATCTTTTTACGAAAAGGTATAGATCACAAGGTCATATATAATAGTGAAGTGCGAAGATTCGAGTTGTTAGAAGCTTGCATCATATGCATTCCTCTCCAACATGGGAAGCGAATGTATGTGATCGCAGTGTACGCACAAGAAGCACCTCAACCTGCAAACTTTATTGCAGAGCTCGAAAAACTTTTCGAATGCCTTAGCCTGCACTCGGATGAAAATTACTTTATTATCGCTGGGGATTTCAATGCCAAACATGAAGATTGGGGAAATCAAATCCAAAATCCAAGGGGATACCATCTTTTTGATTGGATGGGTCGACACCATATTGAGTATAAAATCGACCTTCTTGCTACAGATAGACCATCGTTCCCAAGGAGCGGTGCTTTTCTAGATCTACTACTGTTAGACTCAAGACTGACAGTAACTGACTCTGTGGGCCAACAGACAAGAAACTGTTTACAGACGGTAGAATACGACAATGACCACTGCGGACTGTCCGCCGTCATACAGCTACCAAATTAACTTGTGGTGTTGGATGAATTTGTGCCTGCGCGCTCTTACAATTTTAGTAAGGCACGCTGGCCACGTTTCTCCAACACCTTGACAAGAGAACTCCTCTCTAACGACATTGTGCCTCCAAACGACAGGAATCTATCGAACGTAGAGATCGATGGATACCTGCTTCAGATGGATGGTGTCATAAAACAAACATAACGCAACTGAAATGTACAAGAACGCGACAATAGACGCACTACATAGACAAAAAGGTGGCCTCCTGACAAGATTAAAACTCTTGTACAGGCGGTTTACTGACAGAAACGATCTGGAGATTAGGACACTGAAGTCTTCAATCAAAAATATCAACTCGCTCATTAAACAAAACTATCGATTGTCTATTAACTCATACTGGGAAAACAGAATTCGAGCCGTTAATTCTAGCGACCCGAGTATGTTTCCCGAGATTAATAAAATCTTTAGAAAGAACACTCAAAATGATCTTCCGTGTCTTAAGCTCCAAAGAACGACAAACAACGAAAACATACTCCTGACCGCAAGAGTAGATCTGGGGGACGCCGTCTTGGACGACGAATTCTTTGTGATCGAAGATCCATTGGAGAAGGTTGAGACAGTGGGTTCTGCTTTTCAGCAAGTGTATAAGGTGAATGAGTCCATTCATCCAAATCACGACCTGGAGAACAGAGCTCTGCTGAATCACTTCTACCTGCGAAATAGCATCACGCAATGGCGATCTGAGAATCTTGGTTTTACCGGATTCAATGAAGACAATCTGGCAAACGCCACCGTCGCCGAGCGAAATGGGCCAAGTTCCCTGCTCATCTCAAAGGTCGAACTACAAATGATCTTCGCATCATTAAAGAAAAAGAAGTCAGCAGGAGTCGATGGTATACCCAATGTTGTACTACGACATCTCCCTGAGGAAGCAATAAACATATACACAACGCTGTTCAACAACGCGCTGAATAATGCATATTATCCAGTAAGTTGGAAGACAGCAGTTGTACATCCTCTCCCCAAAAAGGGAAAGGACAATTCCAATCCGGCAAATCTCCGGTCGATAAGTCTTCTTCCGGGTATCAGCAAGGTATTCGAAAAAGTTATCAATAGAGCTCTGTCCAAGTGGGCCGAGGACAAAAATATAATTCCAGACACCCAGTTCGGCTTTAAGGCGGGACATGACACAATTCATGCCGCGTCAAAGCTAGTATCTGCTGTCCAATGGAACAATGCTAAGAAACAATGCACGGGTGCCTGTCTGGTTGATTTGGAGAAGGCTTTCGACACCGTATGGTTAGAGGGTCTGTATCTGAAGCTAACCAGATGGGACATAAGTAAACCACTGCTATATATGCTTTATGACATGCTTAATGGTAGAAAGTTTGTTGTCAAGAGTGGCAATGTAACATCTACCACAACGTTTGATATTAAAAACGGTCTGCAACAGGGAGCGGTGAACTCGCCGATTCTCTTTAGTATTTACACCAGCGATCTCATTGGGAGTCTACCTCATGCAATTGCGTATGCCGATGATTTAGTTGCGTACAGAACAGGTCCAAAAGTTGAAGTCATCAGAATTCTCTTGCAACGTGATTTCGATAAAATTCAACAATATTGTAATGATTGGAAGCTCAAAATCAACTTCCAGAAATGTGAAACTATCCTGTTTAGAACCCTTTTGTCTGGGGCCTCTAGGGATACGAGAAAGAACTGGCGCAAGCTAGTGATCGCTGGGCCACATGGACATCCACTGGCGAGTAAAAGTGTAGTAAAGTACCTTGGCATCTGGTTGGATCAGTATCTATATTTCAATTGACATGTAGAGGCTGCTCTGACCAGGGCTAGGGGAGCTTTTGCCCTGACAAGACGGTTGTTTTATAGCAGCCGCCTTGATAGCAGGGTGAAAGTGATTTGCTACATGGCCCTAATCAGGCCGATGATTGCCTATGGATGCCCTGTGTGGTTCAACGTTGCACCATCTCTAATGGAAAAGATTCGGGTGTTCGAGAGACAGTGCCTTCGCGCTTGTCTCGGTCTTTATAGAACACCAGAGTCGGAGTACAAACATTATTATTCCAACGAGGTCCTATACAACGGGGCCAATACAAACAGGATAGATAACTTTTTAATTAAGCTCATTCGCGGGCACATTGCAAGGGCGATGACCTCAACTAATGGACAAATCTTCGGGGCTTACTACCCCCAAGATGAATATTTTGAAAGCACACGTTTGAGTGGTTTTATCCCGCCCGAGGCTTTCCTATACCTTGATAGTCGAGGGCTGATTCAGGATAGATCGGCGATTCCGTTGATCTACCACGTCGGCCGCAGAACAGTCGATAGGCGGCTCCTCTACGACCGAGACATAGTCGCTGGGAGCGAAGCAGAGCGCCTCCGTTTCAGTAGGGCCGTGCCCGATCGGGATCGGAAGGAAGCCCTAGATCAGGTCCACCAATTTTGGTGGCTTAACTAAAATCCGATAATTTTCAGTCAACAAAGACGAAATAACGCCTATGGCCGACTACATATATCTTTTGTAGCTTTAAGTTAGGTAGGGCAGTTGCGGCGGCACCAAAAAAAAAAAAAAAAAAAAAAAAAAAAAAAAAAAAATTATAAAATTTCAAAAAATACAAAAAAAATATAAAAACACAAAAATCAAAAAAAGCTTGCTGTGGCTGTTCTAATTTTAAGTAATTTTAAGTATTTTAGGTTTATTTTAAGTAGTTTTAAGTTTATCTTTAGTTTATTTTAAGTTAGTTTTTAAGTAGTTTAAGATAGATTAAGAAAACGATAAAGATTACTCAGTTTTTTTATTTTTCTGGGTAAAAAATAAAACCCGTAATAGATAAGATAATTTTAAGTTATTTTTAGTTAATTTTAAGTTATATTGAAAGGCAATTAAATTAAGTTAAAGATTAATTTAGAGCGCCCGCATAGGGCCAGTAAGTTAATTAAGATGATAGTTTTAGCTAGTTTTAAGATTTTTGTCTAGCATTTAAGTAGATATAAGTAAAAGAAAAAATAAAAATCAAATAAAAGTAAAAGTAAAGCATCGCTTCCCGTGAGATCAGCGAAATTAAGCATCGTTGCGCGTGGTTAGTGGAAAGATGGGGGACCGTCTGAAAACCAACTGCGTGCTGTTGACATGTGTTATGTGTTTTCTGTTTTCCGTTCTCCTTCTGTCTTCTCTTCTGTCCTGTATCAATGTCGTCTTGTGTGTTGTCTTTGTAATTGTATGAGCCGATGGCCTCAGTAGCCAGTGCTCGGAAATGTGTCTACTTCGTAGATTTATCTACGGAGTAGATTAAAAATGTAATGTAATGTAATGTTTATTTATGATTATATTTTCTTCTTCAAATTTTTCAGTTTTGCAATCTAAGTTTATATTATTTTTAAATATGTTTCTAATACAATTATCTTTTATTTTATGTAAGTTCTCAATTTCTTTTGTTACATAGTATAGGGTTTTGTTTCTTTCAATCAATTCGTTGCTAGGTAGTTTAATTATTTTATTCTTTACAGGGAATGTTTGTTTATAATTTTTTTTTATTTTTTTATTAAATAGTTTATCATTTAATTCAGGAATGCTTAAGATAATTAATAGGTTTTCATTATAATTTGCCAAAGTTATATTCAATTCTTTAAATTTATCAAAATTTATTTCATACTCGAATATTTCTTGAACTGTTAAAATGTCTTGTGTTAGGACACCTGTTCTACTGGTCATAATGATGTCAGATATTTTTCCTATAATTTCTTGTACTTCTAATAGGTTTTTATTAAATTCAATTTCCATTCGTAGGGAATTGATTTCGTTTTTGATTACTTTATATTTATTTAATGTTTTTGAACTTCGTTTGAAAATATCTTTTAATTGTAGAAATTGTTCGTTGAATTGTTGGTTAATTCTTACCTGTTTATTATTATTTTTCACTAATTCCTCGTTATTTTCTACTAAAGCTTTTAAGCTTTGTTCTATACTTTCCTTATCATCATCGTCCATAGTTCCATATACGAATTTCATACCTTTTCCGATAATATTGATCAATCCTCTTTTGTGTATTATATGGTGGGGGATTAAAGTTTGAAGTTTTATTTCTAGAGTGTCTAATTTCTGTTTTTGCTGATCATCTTTATCAGGCAAGGTCTGATATTGATCCTTTAATTGATTAATTAGTATTTGACTCTGTCAGATTAATTAAGTGTAGGATTATATTATAGTCATTAATCAGTTTTACTTGACCTTCTTGTAGTAGAAAGAATTCTCTGTCTATTTTGGTTATCTCGAGATTAGATCTCACTAGGATAGTTATTGAAAAGAGAGTTATCATCATTATTGTCATCATTATGGGGTTTGGTGAATTTCTTTTTCTTTCGAAACTGGTCTTTGTGAAGTAACTGTATTCTAAGATGGGGTTTAACTAACAACTTTTTATCGCTAATTTTAATTAATTTAACTTTTTTATATTTTGTCTTTAATTTATCAAAAATCTCAGGGTTGTTTACTTTAGTAAAATTCGTTTTTATATCTGTTTCTTTCCTATATTTATTAATTTTCTCTAAATTTTAGTTTTTTGTATTTTCTATTCTTTCGAATATTGTTTGGTAATTTTTTTTATTAGTTATATATAAAGATTTGATTACTAGGTCGAAGATATTTTCTGATCTTTCCAGCAACCTGATATGCTCGTTTAAGGTACGTCAGAATTTCCAGTATGCCTATAGGGGGTGAAAAAGGGAATTAAAATCTCTGCTTTCCTTAGCACAATAAAGGGGAGTTGGTGGTTTCGTCCTAGGTTACTTCCAGAAAACCCTGTTCTTCTTTATTGTTATTATGATTTACCTGAACTTTCCTTAATTGGCTTGAACTAAAATCTACTTCCATAGGTTTGATTTTTTTTGATGGGGGTTTATAATTTGGATTACAATTCTGTCCTTTATAATTTGGATTGGGATTATGATAATTAAAAGGAGTTTTAATATAAGTTGGATTTTTCGGGACAAAATTATCTTGAAATCATTGAGATTGGTCGTCATACTTGTTCAGAGTAGGTGTGATTCCGTCTACGTTTGTAATGAATGTATAGAGGTCTTCCCTTCGTCCGTCGAAAGCGTTAAGCTTCTCGATATATTTTAAAGGGTCAAGGGTAATTGTAAGAGACATATTGGTATTTTTATCTAGTTCTGATTCGTTAAATCTAAAAGTTTCTAAATTTGGCAAGTTATTTAGTTCAATATTGGACAAATGTGATTCTATAATATTACTTAAATTATTCTTGGAATTATTCTTACTCTTGTTTTTAGTTACATTTTTCTTCAGGTTGTCTTCGTCTGATGATTCATCCGTGTGTCAAGATTAGGGTTTTGGTTTTTATACTTCTTGAATGTTCTAACGATGAAACTCATCTATTTGGTAACTAGGTGTTTTGATTTTATTCCTGTCAACTAGATTCTTCTATAGATTTTGTGGCATTACCATTTAAACTGGGATGAGTCACTTAACTAATTGATTTTAGAATTTTTTTAGAGTCTTAGTGTCGTTTTTATTATTCACTTTGCATATACCGTTTTTAGTTGTTATTTCGTATATTCTTTTGGGTAGAATTTTTTTACGAATATAATTTCACTATTTCGAAACGGTAAAAACGAACGGTTTGATTACAAAACATTAAAATCCGAGTCTAATATTCCCTTTCGTGGGTTGACCGTAATTTTAAAACTTTTGGTAGGTTTTTATTTGCGGATACCATAAATATATAACGGTATCCTGCCGACTGCGCCAAAAATAAAAGTGCTTTACAAAAAATACTTTTTAAAAAAGGAAATAAAGAGCGGAGCTCTTTTATTCCTGAGTCTTTATTCTTTGAACCTTACTTCAACTGTTACTTGAACTGTGCTATCCCAGATAGCCAGAGTTTAACATGATTAAAATTTGATGTGTGACTTGTCAGCGTTTTATTACTTTGTTCTTTTTGGATTGATTTGTGCTATCGCAGATAGCCAGAGTTTAATATAAACAATATTCAAATTAATGTGTGACTTTGTCAGCATTTTATTACTTTGTTCTTTATGGATTGATCTGTGATATCGGAGATAGCCAGAGTTTAATATAAACAATAACAGGAAAGGATATCATATGAGTGTGATTTCCTTTCCTTTGATGGAGATTAAAAAATTCTTTTACTTTTTTCTGTGGTTATAACCCCTCCCTCCTTAGGGGATTCCAATGGTTTAAAAGTAACCGTTGGAAGGCTTATGTTTGTAATGGATTTTTTAGTTTTTCATTTTATTCTTAAATAGATAATTACAAATATTACAATTATTATTACAACTGCAAATGTTACCAAGTTGTAAGTTACGTGTTTATGTATTTTGGATTCTAACATTTCTATATTATCGATTGGTTTTAAGTTTAATTCTTTGTAGTAATCTTCTGTAAAGTTATAATTTATCAAAGGTAAAATTTTGAAATTATTTAGGTATAATTTTTTGTTATAAGTTTTATTTCTTATCTCTATTTTACAATTTTCTAATTCTAGAACATAATTTCCTTCTAGAGTGTAATCCAGATTGTTTCAATTTTGTTTGATCTTTTCTCTTTGCAAATTTTGATTATTAGATATTTTTCTTTATTTATGATTATATTTTCTTCTTCAAATTTTTCAGTTTTGCAATCTAATTTTATATTATTTTAAATATGTTTCTAATACAATTATCTTTTATTTTATGTAAGTTCTCAATTTCTTTTGTTACATAGTATAGGGTTTTGTTTCTTTCAATCAATTCGTTGCTAGGTAGTTTAATTATTTTATTCTTTACAGGGAATGTTTGTTTATAATTTTTTTTTATTTTTTTATTAAATAGTTTATCATTTAATTCAGGAATGCTTAAGATAATTAATAGGTTTTCATTATAATTTGCCAAAGTTATATTCAATTCTTTAAATTTATCAAAATTTATTTCATACTCGAATATTTCTTGAACTGTTAAAATGTCTTGTGTTAGGACACCTGTTCTACTGGTCATAATGATGTCAGATATTTTTCCTATAATTTCTTGTACTTCTAATAGGTTTTTATTAAATTCAATTTCCATTCGTAGGGAATTGATTTCGTTTTTGATTACTTTATATTTATTTAATGTTTTTGAACTTCGTTTGAAAATATCTTTTAATTGTAGAAATTGTTCGTTGAATTGTTGGTTAATTCTTACCTGTTTATTATTATTTTTCACTAATTCCTCGTTATTTTCTACTAAAGCTTTTAAGCTTTGTTCTATACTTTCCTTATCATCATCGTCCATAGTTCCATATACGAATTTCATACCTTTTCCGATAATATTGATCAATCCTCTTTTGTGTATTATATGGTGGGGGATTAAAGTTTGAAGTTTTATTTCTAGAGTGTCTAATTTCTGTTTTTGCTGATCATCTTTATCAGGCAAGGTCTGATATTGATCCTTTAATTGATTAATTAGTATTTGACTCTGTCAGATTAATTAAGTGTAGGATTATATTATAGTCATTAATCAGTTTTACTTGACCTTCTTGTAGTAGAAAGAATTCTCTGTCTATTTTGGTTATCTCGAGATTAGATCTCACTAGGATAGTTATTGAAAAGAGAGTTATCATCATTATTGTCATCATTATGGGGTTTGGTGAATTTCTTTTTCTTTCGAAACTGGTCTTTGTGAAGTAACTGTATTCTAAGATGGGGTTTAACTAACAACTTTTTATCGCTAATTTTAATTAATTTAACTTTTTTATATTTTGTCTTTAATTTATCAAAAATCTCAGGGTTGTTTACTTTAGTAAAATTCGTTTTTATATCTGTTTCTTTCCTATATTTATTAATTTTCTCTAAATTTTAGTTTTTTGTATTTTCTATTCTTTCGAATATTGTTTGGTAATTTTTTTTATTAGTTATATATAAAGATTTGATTACTAGGTCGAAGATATTTTCTGATCTTTCCAGCAACCTGATATGCTCGTTTAAGGTACGTCAGAATTTCCAGTATGCCTATAGGGGGTGAAAAAGGGAATTAAAATCTCTGCTTTCCTTAGCACAATAAAGGGGAGTTGGTGGTTTCGTCCTAGGTTACTTCCAGAAAACCCTGTTCTTCTTTATTGTTATTATGATTTACCTGAACTTTCCTTAATTGGCTTGAACTAAAATCTACTTCCATAGGTTTGATTTTTTTTGATGGGGGTTTATAATTTGGATTACAATTCTGTCCTTTATAATTTGGATTGGGATTATGATAATTAAAAGGAGTTTTAATATAAGTTGGATTTTTCGGGACAAAATTATCTTGAAATCATTGAGATTGGTCGTCATACTTGTTCAGAGTAGGTGTGATTCCGTCTACGTTTGTAATGAATGTATAGAGGTCTTCCCTTCATCCGTCGAAAGCGTTAAGCTTCTCGATATATTTTAAAGGGTCAAGGGTAATTGTAAGAGACATATTGGTATTTTTATCTAGTTCTGATTCGTTAAATCTAAAAGTTTCTAAATTTGGCAAGTTATTTAGTTCAATATTGGACAAATGTGATTCTATAATATTACTTAAATTATTCTTGGAATTATTCTTACTCTTGTTTTTAGTTATATTTTGCTTCAGGTTGTCTTCGTCTGATGATTCATCCGTGTGTCCAGATTAGGGTTTTGGTTTTTATTCTTCTTGAATGTTCTAACGATGAAACTCATCTATTTTGTGATAACTAGGTGTTTTGATTTTATTGCTGTCAACTAGATTCTTCTATAGATTTTGTGGCATTACCATTTAAACTGGGATGAGTCACTTAACTAATTGATTTTAGAATTTTTTTGGAGTCTTAGTGTCGTTTTTATTATTCACTTTGCATATACCGTTTTTAGTTGTTATTTCGTATATTCTTTTGGGTAGAATTTTTTTACGAATATAATTTCACTATTTCGAAACGGTAAAAACGAACGGTTTGATTACAAAACATTAAAATCCGATTCTAATATTCCCTTTCGTGGGTTGACCGTAATTTTAAAACTTTTGGTAGGTTTTTATTTGCGGATACCATAAATATATAACGGTATCCTGCCGACTGCGCCAAAAATAAAAGTGCTTTACAAAAAATACTTTTTAAAAAAGGAAATAAAGAGCGGAGCTCTTTTATTCCTGAGTCTTTATTCTTTGAACCTTACTTCAACTGTTACTTGAACTGTGCTATCCCAGATAGCCAGAGTTTAACATGATTAAAATTTGATGTGTGACTTGTCAGCGTTTTATTACTTTGTTCTTTTTGGATTGATTTGTGCTATCGCAGATAGCCAGAGTTTAATATAAACAATATTCAAATTAATGTGTGACTTTGTCAGCATTTTATTACTTTGTTCTTTATGGATTGATCTGTGATATCGGAGATAGCCAGAGTTTAATATAAACAATAACAGGAAAGGATATCATATGAGTGTGATTTCCTTTCCTTTGATGGAGATTAAAAAATTCTTTTACTTTTTTCTGTGGTTATAACCCCTACCTCCTTAGGGGATTCCAATGGTTTAAAAGTAACCGTTGGAAGGCTTATGTTTGTAATGGATTTTTTAGTTTTTCATTTTATTCTTAAATAGATAATTACAAATATTACAATTATTATTACAACTCCAAATGTTACCAAGTTGTAAGTTACGTGTTTATGTATTTTGGATTCTATCATTTCTATATTATCGATTGGTTTTAAGTTTAATTCTTTGTAGTAATCTTCTGTAAAGTTATAATTTATCAATGGTATAATTTTGAAATTATTTAGGTATAATTTTTTGTTATAAGTTTTATTTCTTATCTCTATTTTACAATTTTCTAATTCTAGAACATAATTTCCTTCTAGAGTGTAATCCAGATTGTTTCAATTTTGTTTGATCTTTTCTCTTTGCAAATTTTTGATTATTAGATATTTTTCTTCATTTATGATTATATTTTCTTCTTCAAATTTTTCAGTTTTGCAATCTAAGTTTATATTATTTTTAAATATGTTTCTAATACAATTATCTTTTATTTTATGTAAGTTCTCAATTTCTTTTGTTACATAGTATAGGGTTTTGTTTCTTTCAATCAATTCGTTGCTAGGTAGTTTAATTATTTTATTCTTTACAGGGAATGTTTGTTTATAATTTTTTTTTATTTTTTTATTAAATAGTTTATCATTTAATTCAGGAATGCTTAAGATAATTAATAGGTTTTCATTATAATTTGCCAAAGTTATATTCAATTCTTTAAATGTATCAAAATTTATTTCATACTCGAATATTTCTTGAACTGTTAAAATGTCTTGTGTTAGGACACCTGTTCTACTGGTCATAATGATGTCAGATATTTTTCCTATAATTTCTTGTACTTCTAATAGGTTTTTATTAAATTCAATTTCCATTGGTAGGGAATTGATTTCGTTTTTGATTACTTTATATTTATTTAATGTTTTTGAACTTCGTTTGAAAATATCTTTTAATTGTAGAAATTGTTCGTTGAATTGTTGGTTAATTCTTACCTGTTTATTATTATTTTTCATTAATTCCTCGTTATTTTCTTCTAAAGCTTTTAAGCTTTGTTCTATACTTTCCTTATCATCATCGTCCATAGTTCCATATACGAATTTCATACCTTTTCCGATAATATTGATCGATCCTCTTTTGTGTATTATATGGTGGGGGATTAAAGTTTGAAGTTTTATTTCTAGAATGTCTAATTTCTGTTTTTGCTGATCATCTTTATCAGGCAAGGTCTTATATTGATCCTTTAATTGATTAATTAGTATTTGGCACTCTGTCAGATTAATTAAGTGTAGGATTATATTCATTAATCAGTTTTACTTGACCTTCTTGTAGTAAAAAGAATTTTCTGTCTATTTTGGTTATCTCGCGATTATATCTCACTAGGATAGTTATTGAAAAGAGAGTTATTATCGTTATTGTCTTCAATATGGGGTTTGGTGAATTTCTTTTTCTTTCGAAACTGGTCTTTGTGAAGTAACTGTATTCTAAGATGGGGTTTAACTAACAACTTTTTATCGCTAATTTTAATTAATTTAACTTTTTTATATTTTGTCTTTAATTTATCAAAAATCTCAGGGTTGTTTACCTTCGTAAAATTCGGGTTTATATCTGTTTCTTTTCTATTTTATTAATTTTCTCTAAATTTTAGTTTTTTGTATTTTCTATTCTTTCGAATATTGTTTGGTTATTTTTTTTTATTAGTTATATATTATTAGTTATATATAAAGATTTGATTACTAGGTCGAAGATATTTTCTGATCTTTCCAGCAACCTGATATGCTCGTTTAAGGTACGTCAGAATTTCCAGTATGCCTATAGGGGGTGAAAAAGGGAATTAAAATCTCTTTTTCCTTGAAATTACTTTGTATTGAATAGGTTTTAAACGTGTGGTCGTTATCTATTGTTATTTTTTTGGTTGAATCATATAGCTGAATAATTTTTCTTATGCATTCAATATGTCTTTTTGATTTTGTGACTTCAATCTTTCTGCTGCTGCAAATTTTGAGAATTTATCAATGCAAGTGAGATACTTGTTGTTGTTAGAAAAGATTTATATATCTAATTGATAATGGTCTTGGAGGGGTTTCAGTTTTTTCAAAAGGGAGTTTGATAGGATTTCGCTCTATATTTAGGTTACAGGTTTCACAATTATTTGTGTATTTGTATTTGTTATATTAGTGATTTGGTTCTTTAGGTTCGGGAAATAATATTTCCTTTTTAGTTCTAAATAGAGTTTCTCTATGCCGATGTGGTTGAATTCTAAATGCGTTTTATGAATAAAATCCTCTATTTCTGGTAGGTCAAAAATGTCTATTAAGAAGATTTTTGTCCTTAACAATCTTTGGTTATTGTGATGGTTTTTCCAATGATTTTGGAATTTTAGGAATAATTCATCGTCTTTTACATCGATTTCAAATATTTTTTCAAAATCTGTTTTACTAAAAGTTTTTCGGATAATTTCTATCCGGCGTTTATTGAACGGGAAGGTGATATTATCGTTGTTTTTTCTTCCGATTTTTACAATGACTTGTCTAATAAATGAATTCAAAGGTTTTTCTGTAATAGGGATTAGGTTAGAACTGTCTGACTCGTTTGAATGTTGAGTAGAGACTAATTCTATGGCATTTATTTTATTCAATTTTATACGAGATAAGGCATCTGCTACTTTATTCTCTTTGCCTTGGATTTCTGTGGTAGAAAGAATTCTCTGTCTATTTTGGTTATTTCGAGATTAGATCTCACTAGGATAGTTATTGAAAAGAGAGTAATTATCGTTATTGTCTTCATTAATGGGTTTGGTGAATTTCTTTTTCTTTCGAAACTGGTCTTTGTGAAGTAACTGTATTCTAAGATGGGGTTTAACTAACAACTTTTTATCGCTAATTTTAATTAATTTAACTTTTTTATATTTTGTCTTTAATTTATCAAAAATCTCAGGGTTGTTTACTTTCGCAAAATTCGGGTTTATATCTGTATCTTTCCTATTTTTATTAATTTTCTCTAAATTTTAGTTTTTTGTGTTTTCTATTCTTTCGAATATTGTTTGGTTTTTTTTTAAAAAGTTATATTTTATAAGTTATATTTAAAGATTTGATTACTAGGTCGAAGATATTTTCTGATCTTTCCAGCAACCTGATATGCTCGTTTAAGGTACGTCAGAATTTCCAGTATGCCTATAGGGGGTGAAAAAGGTAATTAAAATCTCTTTTTCCTTGAAATAACTTTGTATTGAATAGGTTTTAAACGTGTGGTCGTTATCTATTGTTATTTTTTTTGGTTGAATCATATAGCTGAATAATTTTTCTAATGCATTCAATATGTCTTTTTGATTTTGTGACTTCAATCTTTCTGCTGCTGCAAATTTTGAGAATTTATCAATGCAAGTGAGATACTTGTTGTTGTTAGAAAAGATTTATATATCTAAGAGATAATGGTCTTGGAGGGGTTTCAGTTTTTTTAAAAGGGAGTTCGATAGGATTTCGCTCTATATTTAGGTTACAGGTTTCACAATTATTTGTTATATTAGTGATTTGGTTCTTTAGGTTCGGGAAATTATATTTCCTTTTTAGTTCTAAATAGAGTTTCTCTATGCCGATGTGGTTGAATTCTAAATGCGTTTTATGAATAACATCCTCTATTTCTAGTAGGTCAAAAATGTCTATTAAGAAGATTTTTGTCCTTAACAATCTTTGGTTATTGTGATGGTTTTTCCAATGATTTTGGAATTTTAGGACTAATTCATCGTCTTGTTCATCGATTTCACATATTATTTTTTCGAAATCTGTTTTAATAAAAGTTTTTCGGATAATTTCTATCCGGCGTTTATTCAAAGGGAAGGTGATATTATCGTTGTTTTTTCTTCCGATTTTTAAAATGACTTGTCTAATAAATGAATTAAAAGGTTTTTCTGTAATAGGGATTAGGTTAGAACTGTCTGACTCGTTTGAATGTTGAGTAGAGACTAATTCTATGGCATTTATTTCATTCAATTTTATACGAGATAAGGCATCTGCTACTTTATTCTCTTTGCCTTGGATGTACTCAATGTTGAATTTGTATTCTTCCAACTTTTTTTCCATCTTTGTAATTTTGAATTTGGTTCTCATAAGTTTAGTAACCAAACTAAGGATCTATGGTCAGTTTTAATGACAAATTTTCTTCCGTACAGATAGTGCCGGAATTGAGCGGTAGCCCAAACAATTGCCAATTATTCCTTTTCTTTTATTGAGTAATTGCACTCATGTCTGTTTAATGTGCGTGAAGCAAAACAGAGCGGACCATGAAGTTGACTCAATACTGGACCAATTGCGTAATTGGATGCGTCAGTTGTTAAGTTGAATTCTTTTGTGAAGTCTGGATGTCTATTTAGAAGGTCATCAGACATTATCAATTTTAGCTTTTCAATTGATTCTCTGTAGTCAGGATCATTTATATCTATTTTTTCATCTTTTTTGAGACAGATTATCATTGGTTTTATAATTTTTGCATAGTGCTGGATAAAGTTGCGGTAGTATCCAGTTAAACCTAAAAATTATTGAATTTCTTTTACCGTTTTTGGTATTGGGAAGTTCTTAAGAGCTACTATTTTGTGCGGGTTTGGTTTGATTCCATTCTGGGTGACTATGTGTCCCAGGAATTCGGATTCTTTTTTTAAGAAGTCACATTTATTAAGCAAAACCTTGAGGTTTGCTTCTTGGAGTGTTTCGAATATTTTGTTCAAGAAATCTAAATGTTGTGGAAAAGACAATGATGTCGTCAAGATAGACATAAAATTTTTTTCCAATGAAGTTTTTTAACACTTCATTCATCATCCTTTGGAAGGAGGCTGGCGCGTTTTTTAACCCAAATAGCATTCTTAACCATTCGTAGTGGCCAGACAACGTACTGAACGCTGTTTTTTCTCGATCTGCATGATCGACTTCTATCTGGTGAAAACTTTCGTAAAGTCCAAAGTGGTAAAAAAGTTTGCTTTACCTAGTTTATCTAGAATGTCATCGATCCAAGGGATAGGAAATTTATCCTCTTTTGTAGCATTGTTTAGTTTGCGGTAGTCGATAACTTTTCTCCAGTCCTTTTTGCCTGTTTTATTGGCTTTTTTAGGTACAACCCATATTGGGGCGGTGTACGGGGAGACACTAGTCTTTATGATTTTTTCGTCTACTAAGTCTTTTATTTGTCTATCTACTTCCTTATTGTGTACTTCAGGGTAGGGGTAAATTCAAGTGAAAATGGGTTCTTCATTAGTGGTTGGGATTCTATGTTTCACGTGGCTTGTGAAACTTAGATCATCATCTTTGTGGTAGAAGACTCTTTTGTGTTTGCTTAAACGTTTCATTAATTTCTTATGATCTTCGGCGTTCAGATGGTCGATTCTTTGCTGTTTCAAATTTTCGAACAGTGTAGAATCTGGTATCATATTTTCGAAGTGATTATTTTCTTTGTTTCTTTTCGTTCACCTTCCTCAGAAAAGAAAAGAGGAATTATTTCATTGTTTAATTTCAATGTTTTGTTCTTGAAATGAATTTCGGCATTGTTTGGATATAAAATATTGTTTCCAATCAAACCGTCAAATTGGTTATTAACATTGTAAATTTGAAAAATACAATCTGTTTGAGTTTGGAAAATGAATTTTCCTTTGGGGAAAACTAATTCTTCACTTATGAATACAGGTGTTTCCACAGTTTTAATTTCTAAAGGGGTTGTTCTTTTTCTTATTAGATGTGATGGCGCTTTTTCCCTATTTATCAAACTATATGTAGCACCAGTGTCTGTTTGACTGTTTGGTTTGCTTTCCTTAGCACAATAAAGGGGAGTTGGTGGTTTGGTCCTAGGCTACTTTCAGAAAACCCTGTTCTTCTTTATTGTTATTATGATTTACCTGAACTTTCCTTAATTGGCTTGAACTAAGATCTACTTCCATAGGTTTGATTTTTTTTGATGGGGGTTTATAATTTGGATTACAATTCTGTCCTTTATAATTTGGATTGGGATTATGATAATTAAAAGGAGTTTTAATATAAGTTGGATTTTTCGGGACAAAATTATCTTGAAATCATTTAGAGTAATTATTTTATTTTTTATTAAATTTGGTTATTTTGAGGTGGTTTTGGGTTAGAATGAATTTTGGGTGTTTAAAAGAATTTTTTGGCTATGTCTTCTGACTTATCGTTTAAAAAGCCAACTTGTGTCAGCTCGTGAAGGGCTGCTTGCAGATTTGATGGCTTTAGCGCGAACAAAACTGTCCTCATGTTAACGGGTAAGCATTCTTTGAATATATTTAAGGCAGTTTGTGTATTGTGGGGAATTTCGTCGTTCTTCCTTTCTTGCACTATCTTCTGGTTGAGCTCACAAAGACTTTGTCATTGTAAAAAGTTATGACGTTTCTTTGTAGGGTATTTGACGAGTTGAAGCCTCCAAAATTTTCTGTTAAAAGGTCTTTAATTTCTTTCCACGTTTGCAAATGAGAGTGAATCTCGATTGAACGCTTCGCTTTTCTTATAAGTTTGGATCACATCATTTGAGATTGGTCGTCATACTTGTTCAGAGTAGGTGTGATTCCGTCTACGTTTGTAATGAATGTATAGAGGTCTTCCCTTCGTCCGTTGAAAGCGTTAAGATTCTCGATATATTTTAAAGGGTCAAGGGTAAGTGTAAGAGACATATTGGTATTTTTATCTAGTTCTGATTCGTTAAATCTAAAAGTTTCTTAATTTGGCAAGTTATTTAGTTCAATATTGGACAAATGTGGTTCTATAATATTACTTAAATTATTCTTGGAATTATTCTTACTCTTTTTTTTAGTTATATTTTGCTTCAGGTTGTCCTCGTCTGATGATTCATCCGTGTGTCCAGATTAGGGTTTTGGTTTTTATTCTTCTTGAATGTTCTAACGATGAAACTCATCTATTTTGTGATAACTAGGTGTTTTGATTTTATTGCTGTCAACTAGATTCTTCTATAGATTTTGTGGCATTACCATTTAAACTGGGATGAGTCACTTAACTAATTGATTTTAGAATTTTTTTAGAGTCTTAGTGTCGTTTTTATTATTCACTTTGCATATACCGTTTTAAGTTGTTATTTCGTATATTCTTTTGCGTAGAATTTTTGTACGAATATAATTTCACTATTTCGAAACGGTAAAAACGAACGGTTTGATTACAAAACATTAAAATCCGATTCTAATATTCCCTTTCGTGGGTTGACCGTAATTTTAAAACTTTTGGTAGGTTTTTATTTGCGGATACCATAAATATATAACGGTATCCTGCCGACTGCGCCAAAAATAAAAGTTCTTTACAAAAAATACTTTTTAAAAAAGGAAATAAAGAGCGGAGCTCTTTTATTCCTGAGTCTTTATTCTTTGAACCTTACTTCAACTGTTACTTGAACTGTGCTATCCCAGATAGCCAGAGTTTAACATGATTAAAATTTGATGTGTGACTTGTCAGCGTTTTATTACTTTGTTCTTTTTGGATTGATTTGTGCTATCGCAGATAGCCAGAGTTTAATATAAATAATATTCAAATTAATGTGTGACTTTGTCAGCATTTTATTACTTTGTTCTTTATGGATTGATCTGTGATATCGGAGATAGCCAGAGTTTAATATAAACAATAACAGGAAAGGATATCATATGAGTGTGATTTCCTTTCCTTTGATGGAGATTAAAAAATTCTTTTACTTTTTTCTGTGGTTATAACCCCTCCCTCCTTAGGGGATTCCAATGGTTTAAAAGTAACCGTTGGAAGGCTTATGTTTGTAATGGATTTTTTAGTTTTTCATTTTATTCTTAAATAGATAATTACAAATATTACAATTATTATTACAACTGCAAATGTTACCAAGTTGTAAGTTACGTGTTTATGTATTTTGGATTCTAACATTTCTATATTATCGATTGGTTTTAAGTTTAATTCTTTGTAGTAATCTTCTGTAAAGTTATAATTTATCAAAGGTAAAATTTTGAAATTATTTAGGTATAATTTTTTGTTATAAGTTTTATTTCTTATCTCTATTTTACAATTTTCTAATTCTAGAACATAATTTCCTTCTAGAGTGTAATCCAGATTGTTTCAATTTTGTTTGATCTTTTCTCTTTGCAAATTTTTGATTATTAGATATTTTTCTTTATTTATGATTATATTTTCTTCTTCAAATTTTTCAGTTTTGCAATCTAATTTTATATTATTTTAAATATGTTTCTAATACAATTATCTTTTATTTTATGTAAGTTCTCAATTTCTTTTGTTACATAGTATAGGGTTTTGTTTCTTTCAATAAATTCGTTGCTAGGTAGTTTAATTATTTTATTCTTTACAGGGAATGTTTGTTTATAAATTTTATTAAATAGTTTATCATGTAATTCAGGAATGCTTAAGATAATTAATAAGTTTTCATTATAATTTTCCAAAGTTATATTCAATTCTTTAAGTTTATCAAAATTTATTTCATACTCGAATATTTCTTGAACTGTTAAAATGTCTTGTGTTAGGACACCTGTTCTACTGGTCATAATGATGTCAGATATTTTTCCTATAATTTCTTGTACTTCTAATATGTTTTTATTAAATTCAATTTCCATTCGTAGGGAATTGATTTCGTTTTTGATTACTTTATATTTATTTAATTTTTTTGAACTTCGTTTGAAAATATCTTTTAATTGTAGAAATTGTTCGTTGAATTGTTGGTTAATTCTTACCTGTTTATTATTATTTTTCATTAATTCCCCGTTATTTTCTTCTAAAGCTTTTAAGCTTTGTTCTATACTTTCCTTATCATCATCGTCCATAGTTCCATATACGAATTTCATACCTTTTTCGATAATATTGATCAATCCTCTTTTGTGTATTATATGGCAGGGGATTAAAGTTTGAAGTTGTATTTCTAGAGTGTCTAATTTCTGTTTTTGCTGATCATCTTTATCAGACAAGGTCTTATATTGATCCTTTAATTGATTAATTAGTATTTGGCACTCTGTCAGATTAATTAAGTGTAGGATTATATTCATTAATCAGTTTTACTTGACCTTCTTGTAGTAAAAAGAATTCTCTGTCTATTTTGGTTATCTCGCGATTAGATCTCACTAGGATAGTTATTGAAAAGAGAGTTATTATCGTTATTGTCTTTATTATGGGGTTTGGTGAATTTCTTTTTCTTTCCAAACTGGTCTTTGTGAAGTAACGTGTGTCGATCTTAAGCTCATAGAGGCCGGACGTCAGGTCGAGGTGCGCGCATAAATAATTACACAAAAGTCAAAAAAAAAAATTATTGCGCATTGTTATCGCGAGAGATAAAAAAATAATATTACACACTCGTTTGAGAAATTGGCAAAAACCCCTCGCGTGTGCTGTAAGGAAAATAACAATATCCACTCGTGTCGTTGGAAGACGATAAGATGCCCATTCGCGCTGTGGAAGAAAAAAAAAATAATACACACTTGCATAACAAATCAAATTATCCTCCTATCTGTCCCAACCCTTTGTGCTTAGCTTAACTGCCTCTTTCTTATCTACTGTAGGCATCGTATGCTTGCGGTAAATGGATAAGGGCATCTGAGTTTGTCCTATTGTGCTGAATATTTAAATTGATTTTTTGTATGCAAGCTGTTTTATGGGCATAACACCTAAGACAGTTTGTTTATTACAGAGATTAATTTTGGATTTTCACTGCATGGTTTGACTTAGTCAGAATTGTGTTTTGTGTGTAAGTACTTTGAAATGGTAAGTGATTTTTGTGTCGTGTATTCCAATGTTCGTGGTATAAGAGAGAATTTCTTTCACCTGTACGTCTACACTGTTCAATACAGGCCAGCTGTTTTGGCATTAAGTGAAACCCAGGTTGGAGTAAATACTGATTTATCAGAGTTTGCTCTGCATGGGTATAGCTTGGTGCCATTACTCTTTTCCCATCATGGTCTCGTGGTCTATGTTAGGAATGATATTGCTTGCCAGAGCCTTCCCCAATATGGGCAATGTTCCAACACGGACTTTAACTTCTTGTGGCTCAAATTCACTGTTCGCAAGCATGTCATTCATTATTTTTTTTATTTACAGGAGTCCAAATCTCGACAGCAATTCCACTTGTAACGAGTTTGATGCACTGTCTGATACCATCTCGAAAATTGTTTCCCTTTGTCCTCGCACTGAAATCGTTATTACGGGCGATTTCAATGTACACAATTCCAATTGGCTCCGCTATTCTGGTCAGACAACACCCGAAGGAAGGTATGTCGAGCTCTTTGCCGGGTTACATCACCTTACCCAACTGATCGATGTGCCAACGCGTATACCGGATGTTGCTGGGCAAGCCGCCCATACTCTTGACTTGTTTCTTACTTCTCACCCTGATAAATATACCATTAGTGTAACTTCTCCATTTGGCACTTCAGACCATTGTGTCATTTCAGCTAATTTCTCATCCTCTACCCATCCAGTTAAAGAAAAACTTCCCACCAGGACTGTTTGGTAATACGAGAAAGCCAACTGGGACGGCCTGAATATTTTTTCCCGAAACTTTAACTGGTCACTATGCTTCCTCGATAGTGACATTGATGCCAGTGCTGAAATGATCACAAATGTGATTCTTCTAGGGATGCGTGCTTTTATTCCTAACAGAATAAAAAGCATCAAACCTAAAGAAAAGTCTTGGTTTAATTCTGAGTGTAAAGAAGCTATCAGGCTCAAAAAAGTAAGTTTCTGTTCTTACAAAGCCAACCCTACAGAGGAAAATCGGAAAAAGCACAAACAAGCAAGAAACTCATGCAACTCCGTTATTGAAAGAACCAAATTTTTGCATGACCAAAAATTACGGCAAAAAATTCTGCAGTGTCCCAAAGGCAGTAAAAATTTTTGGTCATTTGTAAAAAATATTAAAAACTCCTCAACATCTTCGGTTCCAACGCTCATCGACAGTAACAAACCAATTGTTTATTCTTCAGAGAAGGCAAACTTGCTCGCCGCCCATTTCGGTGCTAGCTCCACGCTGCCGCATAGCAACGTTGCCCCTCCTGTACTTGAGAATGTACATTTTTCCATGGGACAGATTTTTTTCCGCACTCGTACAGTAGCAAGAGTTCTCAAAGATCTCGATATACACAAATCCGCTGGCCCGGATGGTATACCCCCGATTCTTCTGAAGAGGTGTTCTTCTACACTGGCAAAGCCACTGCGTAAGCTTTTCCATCTCTCCTACTCTTCTGGAATCTTTCCTAGAAGATGGAAAACAGCATTTGTCCAGCCTGTCCCTGAGAAAGGTGATCCATCCTCCCCCTCCTCCTACCGACCCATAGCACTGACATCCCTTCTTTCTAAGGTCATGGAAACACTGATTAACCGTCAGCTTAAGGAATATCTCGAAGATCGTAAGCTTCTCCATGACCGTCAGTGTGGCTTCCGCAGCAACCGTTCCAATGGTGATCTGATGGCATATCTCACCGAACAGTGGAACAAATCTTTACATCGCTTTGGTGAAAGTAAGATTATTGCTCTTGATATCTCCAAGGCATTTGATAGAGTTTCGCATGAAGCTCTCTTATCGAAAATGCTTGCTTTTGGGATCGATAATACTCTTGTTCGTTGGATTAGAAGCTATCTTCTGGACCGTTCAATACAAGTTGTATTGGACGGATTCAAGTCTGATTCCCATAAAATAAATGCTGGTGTGCCCCAGGGCTCTGTTCTATCTCCGACTCTTTTCCTCATTTTTATAAATGATCTTCTGTCTGTTACTTCTAATCCACTTAACTGTTTTGCTGACGACTCTACCCTCAGCTTTTCATATTCGTTCGATAATTCACGTCCTTCGCCTTCGGACGTACAATTGCAACGGTGCCGTATGTCAAGCTCATTAAACTCCGATTTATACAGCATTGTCAAATGGGAAAATAGGAATCGTGTGGAGTTTAATGCTTTGAAAACTCAATGCTGTCTTCTGTCGTTAAAGCTAAACATTCCCCCAATGCCATTGTCCATGAATGGCACTTACATCGAAGAAACCGAAAAGCTCTCAGTACTCGGTATGTGTGTCAACGACGACCTCCGTTGGAACGACCATATATTTGAAATCGCTAAGAATGCTGCTAAGTGCTTAGGTTTTCTGTATCGGTGTAACAAATATTTTTCCCCATCTGATCTGGCTACAATTTATAAAGCGTTTATACGCCCTAAACTCGAGTATAACTCCCACCTGTGGGCAGGTGCTTCACAAACATCGCTTCACCTGCTTGATAGAATACAAAATCGAGCGTTAAGATTGATAGGAAATAGAACTGCCGCTGAAACAATTGCCCCTCTCGAAGACCGACGCAATGTTTCATGTCTTTCCTTATTTTATCGTTTCTTTTATAAAAAATGTTCACTCGAGGTAGCCAGCTGCATTCCTCCCCTTAAAAGTTTCTCCCGTAATACTCGTCTTGCTAGGAATGCCCATCAGTTCACCCTTGAGCCCAATTTCGGACGTACCGTGAAATATAGGGATTCTTTTTTTAGCCGTACAACACGACTTTGGAATGGTTTACCCGGCGAGATTTTCCCTTGCCATTTCAATTTGCAAACATTCAAAACCAATGTTAATCGACACCTCCTATCTCTCCCCTCCCTATCTTTCTAATGCCCGCGCAGTGTGTTACATTAAAAGGGAAACAAATAGTCCCTTGTGCGCGCGTTAATTATAAAAAAAAAAAAAAAAAAAAACTGTATTCTAAGATGGGGTTTAACTAACAACTTTGTATCGCTAATTTAATTAATTTAACTTTTATATGTTTTGTCTTTAATTTATCAAAAATCTCAGGGTTGTTTACTTTCGTAAAATTCGGGTTTATATCTGTATCTTTCCTATTTTTATTAATTTTCTCTAAATTTTAGTTTTTTGTATTTTCTATTCTTTCGAATATTGTTTGATTTTTTTTTTTTTATTAGTTATATTTTATTAGTTATATTTAAAGAATTGATTACTAGGTCGAAGATATTTTCTGATCTTTCCAGCAACCTGATATGCTCGTTTAAGGTACGTCAGAATTTCCAGTATGCCTATAGGGGGTGAAAAAGGGAATTAAAATCTCTTTTTCCTTGAAATAACTTTGTATTGAATAGGTTTTAAACGTGTGGTCGTTATCTATTGTTATTTTGTTTGGTTGAATCATATAGCTGAATAATTTTTCTAATGCATTCAATATGTCTTTTTGATTTTGTGACTTCAATCTTTCTGCTGCTGCAAATTTTGAGAATTTATCAATGCAAGTGAGATACTTGTTGTTGTTAGAAAAGATTTATATATCTAATTGGAGGGGTTTCAGTTTTTTCAAAAGGGAGTTTGATAGGATTTCGCTCTATATTTAGGTTACAGGTTTCACAATTATTTGTTATATTAGTGATTTGGTTCTTTAGGTTCGGGAAATTATATTTCCTTTTTAGTTCTAAATATAGTTTCTCTATGCCGATGTGGTTGAATTCTAAATGCGTTTTATGAATAACATCATCTATTTCTGGTAGGTCAAAAATGTCTATTAAGTAGATTTTTGTCCTTAACAATCTTTGGTTATTGTGATGGTTTTTCCAATGATTTTGGAATTTTAGGACTAATTCATCGTCTTCTACATCGATTTCACATATTATTTTTTCAAAATCTGTTTTAATAATAGTTTTTCGGATAATTTCTATCCGGCGCTTATTGAACGGGAAGGTGATATTATCGTTGTTTTTTCTTCCCATTTTTAAAATGACTTGTCTAATAAATGAATTCAAAGGTTTTTCTGTAATAGGGATTCGGTTAGAACTGTCTGACTCGTTTGAATGTTGAGTACAGACTAATTCTATGGCATTTATTTCATTCAATTTTATACGAGATAAGGCATCTGCTACTTTATTCTCTTTGCCTTGGATGTACTCAATGTTGAATTTGTATTCTCCCAACTTGATTTTCCATCTTTGTAATTTTGAATTTGGTTCTCATAAGTTTAGTAACCAAACTAAGGGTCTATGGTCAGTTTTAATGACAAATTTTCTTTCGTACAGATAGTGCCGGAATTGAGCGGTAGCCCAAACAATTGCCAATTATTCCTTTTCTTTTATTGAGTAATTGCACTCATGTCTGTTTAATGTGCGTGAAGCAAAACAGAGCGGACCATGAAGTTGACTCA
This sequence comes from Platycheirus rosarum, assembly GCA_963971375.1. Taxonomy (NCBI): domain Eukaryota; kingdom Metazoa; phylum Arthropoda; class Insecta; order Diptera; family Syrphidae; genus Platycheirus; species Platycheirus rosarum. Next base: position 194,395,039 of record OZ020507.1, on the reverse strand, counting down.
ATACTGGACCAATTGCGTAATTGGATGCGTCAGTTGTTAAGTTGAATTCTTTTGTGAAGTCTGGATGTTTATTTAGGAGGTCATCAGACATTGCCAATTTTAGCTTTTCAATTGATTCTTTGTAGTCAGGATCATTTATATCTATTTTTTTCAGATTATCATTGGTTTTATAATTTTTGCATAGTCCTGGATAAACTTGCGGTAGTTAAGCCTAAAAATTATTGAATTTCTTTTACCGTTTTTGGTATTGGAAAATTCTTAAGAGTTACTATTTTGTGCGGGTTTGGTTTGATTCCATTCTGGTATTTGGCACTCTGTCAGATTAATTAAGTGTAGGATTATTTTCATTAATCAGTTTTACTTGACCTTCTTGTAGTAAAAAAATTCTCTGTCTATTTTGGTTATCTCGCGATTAGATCTCACTAGGATAGTTATTGAAAAGTGAGTTATTATCGTTATTGTCTTCATTATGGGGTTTGGTGAATTTCTTTTTCTTTCGAAACTGGTCTTTGTGAAGTAACTGTATTCTAAGATGGGGTTTAACTAACAATTAACTTTTTTATGTTTTGTCTTTAATTTATCAAAAATCTCAGGGTTGTTTACTTTCGTAAAATTCGGGTTTATATCTGTATCTTTCCTATTTTTATTAATTTTCTCTAAATTTTAGTTTTTTGTATTTTCTATTCTTTCGAATATTGTTTGGTAATTTTTTTTTATTAGTTATATTTAAAGATTTGATTACTAGGTCGAAGATATTTTCTGATCTTTCCAGCAACCTGATATGCTCGTTTAAGGTACGTCAGAATTTCCAGTATGCCTATAGGGGGTGAAAAAGGGAATTAAAATCTCTTTTTCCTTGAAATAACTTTGTATTGAATAGGTTTTAAACGTGTGGTCGTTATCTATTGTTATTTTTTTTGGTTGAATCATATAGCTGAATAATTTTTCTAATGCATTCAATATGTCTTTTCGATTTTGTTACTTCAATCTTTCTGCTGCTGCAAATTTTGAGAATTTATCAATGCAAGTGAGATACTTGTTGTTGTTAGAAAAGATTTATATATCTAAGTGATAATGGTCTTGGAGGGGTTTCAGTTTTTTTAAAAGGGAGTTTGATAGGATTTCGCTCTATATTTAGGTTACAGGTTTCACAATTATTTGTTATATTAGTGATTTGGTTCTTTAGGTTCGGGAAATTATATTTCCTTTTTAGTTCTAAATAGAGTTTCTCTATGCCGATGTGGTTGAATTCTAAATGCGTTTTATGAATAACATCCTCTATTTCTGGTAGGTCAAAAATGTCTATTAAGAAGATTTTTGTCCTTAACAATCTTTGGTTATTGTGATGGTTTTTCCAATGATTTTGGAATTTTAGGACTAATTCATCGTCTTCTACATCGATTTCACATATTATTTTTTCGAAATCTGTTTTAATAAAAGTTTTTCGGATAATTTCTATCCGGCGTTTATTGAACGGGAAGGTGATATTATAGTTGTTTTTTCTTCCGATTTTTAAAATGACTTGTCTAATAAATAAATTAAAAAGTTTTTCTGTAATAGGGATTAGGTTAGAACTGTCTGACTCGTTTGAATGTTGAGTAGAGACTAATTCTATGGCATTTATTTTATTCAATTTTATACGAGATAAGGCATCTGCAACTTTATTCTTTTTGCCTTGGATGTACTCAATGTTGAATTTGTATTCTCCCAACTTGATTTTCCATCTTTGTAATTTTGAATTTGGTTCTCATGGGTTAAGTAACCAAACTAAGGGTCTATGGTCAGTTTTAATGACTAATTTTCTTCGGTACAGATAGTGCCGGAATTGAGTGGTAACCCAAACAATTGCCAATTATTCCTTTTCTTTTATTGAGTAATTGCACTCATGTCTGTTTAATGTGCGTGAAGCAAAACAGAGTGGACCATGAAGTTGACTCAATACTGGACCAATTGCGTAACTGGATGCGTGAGTTGTTAAGTTGAATTCTTTTGTGAAGTCTGGATGTCTATTTAGGAGGTCATCAGACATTACCAATTTTAGCTTTTCAATTGATTCTTTGTAGTCAGGATCATTTATATCTATTTTTTCATCTTTTTTGAGACAAATTATCATTGGTTTTATAATTTTTGCATAGTGCTGGATAAAGTTGCGGTAGTATCCAGTTAAGCCTAAAAATTATTGAATTTCTTCTACCGTTTTTGGTATTGGGAAATTCTTAAGAGCTACTATTTTGTGCGGGTTTGGTTTGATTCCATTCTGGGTGACTATGTGTCCCAGGAATTCGGATTCTTTTTTTAAAAAGTCACATTTATTAAGCAAAACCTTGAGGTTTGCTTCTTGGAGTGTTTCGAATATTTTGTTCAAGAAATCTAAATGTTGTGGAAAAGACAATTATGTCATCAAGATAGACATACATTTTTTTCCAATAAAGTTTTTTAACACTTCATTCATCATCCTTTGGAAGGAGGCTGGCGCGTTTTTTAACCCAAAAAGCATTCTTAACCATTTGTAGTGGCCAGACAACGTACTGAACGCTGTTTTTTCTCGATCTGCATGATCGACTTCTATCTTGTGAAAACTTTCGTAAGGTCCAAAGTGGTAAAAAAATTTGCTTTACCTAGTTTATCTAGAATGTCATCGATCCAAGGGATATGAAATTTATCCTCTTTTGTAGCATTGTTTAGTTTGCGGTAGTCGATAGCTTTTCTCCAGTCCTTTTTGCCTGTTTTATTGGCTTTTTTAGGTACAACCCATATTGGGGCGTTGTACGGGGAGACACTAGTCTTTATGATTTTTTGGTCTACTAAGTCTTTTATTTGTCTATCTACTTCCTTATTGTGTACTTCAGGGTAGGGGTAAATTCAAGCGAAAATGGGTTCTTCATTAATGGTTGGGATTCTATGTTTCACGTGGCTTGTGAAACTAAGATCATCATCTTTGTGGTAGAAGACTCTTTTGTGTTTGCTTAAAAGTTTCATTAATTTCTTATGATCTTCGGCGTTCAGATGGTCGATTCTTTGCTGTTTTAAATTTACGAACAGTGTAGAATCTGGTATCATATTTTCGAAGTGATTAATTTCTTTGTTTCTTTTTGTTCACCTTCCTCCGAAAAGAACAGAGGAATTATTTCATTGTTTAATTTCAATTCAATTAGTGTCGATCTTAAGCTCATAGCGGCCGGACGTCGGGTCGAGGTGCGCGCATAACAATTAAACAAAAGTCAAAAAAAAAAAAAAAATTATTGCGTATTGTTATCGCGAGTGTTAAAAAAAAAATTATATTACACACTCGTTTGAGAAATTGGCAAAACCCCCTCGCGTGTGCTGTAAAGATAATAACAATATCCACTTGCGTCGTTGGAAGACGATAAGATGCCCATTCGCGCTGTGAAAGAAAAAAAAAAAATAATTCACACTTGCATAACAAATTAAATTATCCTCCTATCTGTCCCAACCCTTTGTGCTTAGCTTAACTGCCTCTTTCTTATCTACTGTAGGCATCGTATGCTTGCGGTAAATAGATAAGGGCATCTGAGTTTGTCCTATTGTGCTGAATATATAAATTGATTTTTTGTATGCAAGCTGTCTTATGGGCATAACACCTAAGACAGTTTGATTATTACAGAGATTAATTTGGATTTTCACTGCATGGTTCGACTTATTCAGAATTGTGTTTTGTGTGTAAGTATTTTTAAATGGTAAGTGATTTTTGTGTCGTGTATTCCAATGTTCGTGGTATTAGAAAGAATTTCTTTCACCTGTACGTCTACACTGTTCAATACAGGCCAGCTGTTTTGGCATTAAGTGAAACCCAGGTTGGAGTAAATACTGATTTATCAGAATTTGCTCTACATGGGTATAGCTTGGTGCCATTACTCTTTTCCCATCATGGTCTCGTGGTCTATGTTAGAAATGATATTGCTTGCCAGAGCCTTCCCCAATATGGGCAATGTTCCAACACGGACTTTAACTTCTTGTGGCTCAAATTCACTGTCCGCAAGCATGTCATTCATTATTGTTTTATTTACAGGAGTCCAAATCTCGACAGCAATTCGACTTGTAACGAGTTTGATGCGCTGTCTGATTCTATCTCGAAAATTGTTTCCCTTTGTCCTCGCACTGAAATCGTTATTGCTCCGCTATTCTGGTCAGGCAACACCCGAAGGAAGGTATGTCGAGCTCTTTGCCGGGTTACATCACCTTACCCAACTGATCGATGTGCCAACGCGTATACCGGATGTTGCTGGGCAAGCCGCCCATACTCTTGACTTGTTTCTTACTTCTCACCCTGATAAATATACCATTAGTGTAACTTCTCCATTTGGCACTTCAGACCATTGTGTCATTTCAGCTAATTTCTCATCCTCCACCCATCCAGTTAAAGAAAAACTTCCCACCAGGACCGTTTGGCAATACGAGAAAGCCAACGGCCTAATATTTTTTTCCGAAATTTTAACTGGTCACTATGCTTCCTCGATAGTGACATTGATGCCAGTGCTGAAATGATCACAAATGTGATTCTTCTAGGGATGCGTGCTTTTATTCCCAACAGAGTAAAAAGCATCAAACCTAAAGAAAAGTCTTGGTTTAATTCTGAGTGTAAAGAAGCTATCAGGCTCAAAGAAGTAAGTTTCCGTTCTTACAAAGCCAACCCTACAGAGGAAAATCGGAAAAAGCACAAACAAGCAAGAAACTCATGCAACTCCGTTATTGAAAGAACCAAATTTTTGCATGACCAAAAATTACGGCAAAAAATTCTGCAGTGTCCCAAAGGCAGTAAAAATTTTTGGTCATTTGTAAAAAATATTAAAAACTCCTCAACATCTTCGGTTCCAACGCTCATCGACAATAACAAACCAATTGTTTACTCTTCAGAGAAGGCAAACTTGCTCGCCGCCCATTTCGCTGCCAGCTCCACGCTGCCGCATAGCAACGTTGCCCCTCCTGTACTTGAGAATGTAAATTTTTCCATGGGACAGATTTTTTTCCGCACTCGTACAGTAGCAAGAGTTCTCAAAGATCTCGATATACACAAATCCGCTGGCCCGGATGGTATACCCCCGATTATTCTGAAGAGGTGTTCTTCCACACTGGCAAAGCCACTGCGTAAGCTTTTCCATCGCTCCTACTCTTCTGGAATCTTTCCTAGAAGATGGAAAACAGCATTTGTCCAGCCTGTCCCTAAGAAAGGTGACCCATCCTCCCCCTCCTCCTACCGACCCATAGCACTGACATCCCTTCTTTCTAAGGTCATGGAAACACTGATTAACCATCAGCTTAAGGAATATCTCGAAGATCGTAAGCTTCTCCATGACCGTCAGTATGGCTTCCGCAGCAACCGTTCCACTGGTGATCTGATGGCATATCTCACCGAACAGTGGAACAAATCTTTACATCGCTTTGGTGAAAGTAAGATTATTGCTCTTGATATCTCCAAGGCATTTGATAGAGTTTGGCATGAAGCTCTCTTATCGAAAATGCGTGCTTTTGGGATCGATAATACTCTTGTTCGTTGGATTAGAAGCTATCTCCTGGACCGTTCAATACAAGTTGTATTGGACGGATTCAAGTCTGATTCCCATAAAATAAATGCTGGTGTGCCCCAGGGCTCTGTTCTGTCTCCGACTCTTTTCCTCATTTTTATAAATGATCTTCTGTCTGTTACTTCTAATCCACTTAACTGTTTTGCTGACGACTCTACCCTCAGCTTTTCATATTCGTTCGATAATTCACGTCCTTCGCCTTCGGACGTACAATTGCAACGGTGCCGTATGTCAAGCTCATTAAACTCCGATTTATACAGCATTGTTAAATGGGGTAATAGGAATCGTGTGGAGTTTAATGCTTCGAAAACTCAATGCTGTCTTCTGTCGTTAAAGCTAAACATACCCCCAATGCCATTGTCCATGAATGGCACTTACATCGAAGAAACCGAAAAGCTCTCAGTACTCGGTATGTGTGTCAACGATGACCTCCGTTGGAACGACCATATATTTGAAATCGCTAAAAATGCTGCTAAGTGCTTAGGTTTTCTGTATCGGTGTAAGAAGTATTTTTCCCCATCTGATCTGGCTACAATTTATAAAGCGTTTATACGCCCTAAACTCGAGTATAACTCCCACCTCTGGGCAGGTGCTTCACAAACATCGCTTCACTTGCTTGATAGAATACAAAATAGAGCGTTAAGATTGATAGAAAATAGAACTGCCGCTGAAACAATTGCCCCTCTCGAACACCGACGCAATGTTTCATGTCTTTCCTTATTTTATCGGTTCTTTTATAAAAAATGTTCACTCGAGGTAGCCAGCTGCATTCCTCCCCTTAAAAGTTTCGCCCGTAATACTCGTCTTGCTAGGAATGCCCATCAGTTCACCCTTGAGCCCAATTTCGGACGTACCGTGAAATATAGAGATTCTTTTTTTAGCCGTACAACAAGACTTTGGAATGGTTTACCCGGCGAGATTTTCCCTTGCCATTTCAACTTGCAAACATTCAAAACCAATGTTAATCGACACCTCCTATCTCTCCCCTCCCTATCTTCCTAATGCCCGCGCAGTGTGTTACATTAAAAGGGAAACAAATAGTCCCTTGTGCGCGCGTTAATTATAAAAAAAAAAAAAAAAAAAAATGTTTTGTTCTTGAAATGAATTTCGGCATTGTTTGGATATAAAATATTGTTTCCAATCAAACCGTTCTACTGGTCATAATGATGTCAGATATTTTTCCTATAATTTCTTGTACTTCTAATAGGTTTTTATTAAATTCAATTTCCATTCGTAGGGAATTGATTTCGTTTTTGATTACTTTATATTTATTTAATGTTTTTGAACTTCGTTTGAAAATATCTTTTAATTGTAGAAATTGTTCGTTGAATTGTTGGTTAATTCTTACCTGTTTATTATTATTTTTCATTAATTCCTCGTTATTTTCTTCTAAAGCTTTTAAGCTTTGTTCTATACTTTCCTTATCATCATCGTCCATAGTTCCATATACGAATTTCATACCTTTTCCGATAATATTGATCAATCCTCTTTTGTGTATTATATGGTGGGGGATTAAAGTTTGAAGTTTTATTTCTAGAGTGTCTAATTTCTGTTTTTGCTGATCATCTTTATCAGGCAAGGTCTTATATTGATCCTTTAATTGATTAATTAGTATTTGGCACTCTGTCAGATTAATTAAGTGTAGGATTATATTCATTAATCAGTTTTACTTGACCTTCTTGTAGTAAAAAGAATTCTCTGTCTATTTTGGTTATCTCGCGATTTGATCTCACGAGGATAGTTATTGAAAAGTGAGTTATTATCGTTATTGTCTTCATTATGGGGTTTGGTGAATTTCTTTTTCTTTCGATACTGGTCTTTGTGAAGTAACTGTATTCTAAGATGGGGTTTAACTAACAACTTTGTATCGCTAACTTTAATTAATTTTACTTTTTTATGTTTTGTCTTTAATTTATCAAAAATCTCAGGGTTGTTTACTTTCGTAAAATTCGGGTTTATATCTGTTTCCTTCCTATTTTTATTAATTTTCTCTAAATTTTAGTTTTTTGTATTTTCTATTCTTTCGAATATTGTTTGGTTATTTTTTTTTATAAGTTATATTTAAAGATTTGATTACTAGGTCGAAGATATTTTCTGATCTTTCCAGCAACCTGATATGCTCGTTTAAGGTACGTCAGAATTTCCAGTATGCCTATAGGGGGTGAAAAAGGAATTAAAATCTCTTTTTCCTTGAAATAACTTCGTATTGAATAGGTTTTAAACGTGTGGTCGTTATCTATTGTTATTTTTTTGGTTGAATCATATAGCTGAATAATTTTTCTAATGCATTCAATATATATTTTTGATTTTGTGACTTCAATCTTTCTGCTGCTGCAAATTTTGAGAATTTATCAATGCAAGTGAGATACTTGTTGTTGTTAGAAAAGATTTATATATCTAAGTGATAATGGTCTTGGAGGGGTTTCAGTTTTTTCAAAAGGGAGTTTGATAGGATTTCGCTCTATATTTAGGTTACAGGTTTCACAATTATTTGTTATATTAGTGATTTGGTTCTTTAGGTTCGGGAAATTATATTTCCTTTTTTGTTCTAAATAGAGTTTCTCTATGCCAATGTGGTTGAATTCTAAATGCGTTTTATGAATAACATCCTCTATTTCTGGTAGGTCAAAAATGTCTATTAAGAAGATTTTTGTCCTTAACAATCTTTGGTTATTGTGATGGTTTTTCCAATGATTTTGGGATTTAAGAACTAATTCATCGTCTTCTACATCGATTTCACATATTATTTTTTCGAAATCTGTTTTAATAAAAGTTTTTCGGATAATTTCTATCCGGCGTTTATTGAATGGGAAGGTGATATTATCGTTGTTTTTTCTTCCGATTTTTACAATGACTTGTCTAATAAATGAATTCAAAGGTTTTTCTGTTATAGGGATTAGGTTAGAACTGTCTGACTCGTTTGAATGTTGAGTAGAGACTAATTCTATGGCATTTATTTTATTCAATTTTATACGAGATAAGGCATCTGCTACTTTATTCTCTTTGCCTTGGATGTACTCAATGTTGAATTTGTATTCTCCCAACTTGATTTTCCATCTTTGTAATTTTGAATTAGGTTCTCATAAGTTTAGTAACCAAACTAAGGGTCTATGGTCAGTTTTAATGACTAATTTTCTTCCGTACAGATAGTGCCGGAATTGAGCGGTAGCCCAAACAATTGCCAATTATTCCTTTTCTTTTATTGAGTAATTGCACTCCTGTCTGTTTAATGTGCATGAAGCAAAACAGAGTGGACCATGAAGTTTACACAATACTGGACCAATTGCGTAACTGGATGCGTCAGTTGTTAAGTTGAATTCTTTTGTGAAGTCTGGATGTCTATTTAGGAGGTCATCAGACATTACCAATTTTAGCTTTTCAATTGATTCTTTGTAGTCAGGATCATTTATATCAATTTTTTCATCTTTTTTGAGACAAATTATCATTGCGGTAGTATCCAGTTAAGCCTAAAAATTATTGAATTTCTTTTACCGTTTTTGGTATTGGGAAATTCTTAAGAGCTACTATTTTGTGCGGGTTTGGTTTGATTCCATTCTGGGTGGGTGACTATGTGTCCCAGGAATTCGGATTCTTTTTTTTAAGAAGTCACATTTATTAAGCAAAACCTTGAGGTTTGCTTCTTGGAGTGTTTCGAATATTTTGTTCAAGAAATCTAAATGTTGTGGAAAAGACAATGATGTCATCAAGATAGACATAAAATTTTTTTCCAATGAAGTTTTTTAACACTTCATTCATCATCCTTTGGAAGGAGGCTGGCGCGTTTTTTAACCCAAATGGCATTCTTAACCATTCGTAGTGGCCAGACAACGTACTGAACGCTGTTTTTTCTCGATCTGCATGATCGACTTCTATCTGGTGAAAACTTTCGTAAAGTCCAAAGTGGTAAAAAAGTTTGCTTTACCTAGTTTATCTAGAATGTCATCGATCCAAGGGATAGGAAATTTATCCTCTTTTGTAGCATTGTTTAGTTTGCGGTAGTCGATAACTTTTCTCCAGTCCTTTTTGCCTGTTTTATTGGCTTTTTTAGGTACAACCCATATTGGGGCGTTGTACGGGGAGACACTAGTCTTTATGATTTTTTGGTCTACTAAGTCTTTTATTTGTCTATCTACTTCCTTATTGTGTACTTCAGGGTAGGGGTAAATTCAAGTGAAAATGGGTTCTTCATTAGTGGTTGGGATTCTATGTTTCACGTGGCTTGTGAAACTTAGATCATCATCTTTGTGGTAGAAGACTCTTTTGTGTTTGCTTAAAAGTTTCATTAATTTCTTATGATCTTCGGCGTTCAGATGGTCGATTCTTTGCTGTTTCAAATTTTCGAACAGTGTAGAATCTGGTATCATATTTTCGAAGTGATTATTTTCTTTGTTTCTTTTCGTTCACCTTCCTCAGAAAAGAAAAGAGGAATTATTTCATTGTTTAATTTCAATGTTTTGTTCTTGAAATGAATTTCGGCATTGTTTGGATATAAAATATTGTTTCCAATCAAACCGTCAAATTGGTTATTAAAATTGTAAATTTGAAAAATACAATCTGTTTGAGTTTGGAAAATGAATTTTCCTTTGGGGAAAACTAATTCTTCACTTATGAATACAGGTGTTTCCACAGTTTTAATTTCTAAAGGGGTTGTTCTTTTTCTTATAAGATGTGATGGCGCTTTTTCCCTATTTATCAAACTATATGTTGCACCAGTGTCTGTTTGACTGTTTGGTTTGTTTTCCTTAGCACAATAAAGGTAAGTTGGTGGTTTGGTCCTAGGCTACTTCCAGAAAACCCTGTTCTTCTTTATTGTTATTATGATTTACCTGAACTTTCCTTAATTGGCTTGAACTAAGATCTACTTCCATAGGTTTGATTTTTTTTGATGGGGGTTTATAATTTGGATTACAATTCTGTCCTTTATAATTTGGATTGGGATTATGATAATTAAAAGGAGTTTTAATATAAGTTGGATTTTTCGGGACAAAATTATCTTGAAATCATTTAGAGTAATTATTTTATTTTTTATTAAATTTGGTTATTTTGAGGTGGTTTTGGGTTAGAATGAATTTTGGGTGTTTAAAAGAATTTTTTGGCTATGTCTTCTGACTTATCGTTTAAAAAGCCAACTTGTGTCAGCTCGAAAAGGGCTGCTTGCAGATTTGATGGCTTTAGCGCGAACAAAACTGTCCTCATGTTAACCGGTAAGCATTCTTTGAATATATTTAAGGCAGTTTGTGTATTGTGGGGAATTTCGTCGTTCTTCCTTTCTTGCACTATCTTCTGGTTGAGCTCACAAAGACTTTGTCATTGTAAAAAGTTATGACGTTTCTTTGTAGGGTATTTGACGTAGCTCGTAGAGCTGGAATGAAGAGTTGAAGCCTCGAAAATTTTCTGTTAAAAGGTCTTTAATTTCTTTCCACGTTTGCAAATGAGAGTGAATCTCGATTGAACGCTTCGCTTTTCTTATAAGTTTGGATCACATCATTTGAGATTGGTCGTCATACTTGTTCAGAGTAGGTGTGATTCCGTCTACGTTTGTAATGAATGTATAGAGGTCTTCCCTTCGTCCGTTGAAAGCGTTAAGATTCTCGATATATTTTAAAGGGTCAAGGGTAAGTGTAAGAGACATATTGGTATTTTTATCTAGTTCTGATTCGTTAAATCTAAAAGTTTCTTAATTTGGCAAGTTATTTAGTTCAATATTGGACAAATGTGGTTCTATAATATTACTTAAATTATTCTTGGAATTATTCTTACTCTTTTTTTTAGTTATATTTTGCTTCAGGTTGTCCTCGTCTGATGATTCATCCGTGTGTCCAGATTAGGGTTTTGGTTTTTATTCTTCTTGAATGTTCTAACGATGAAACTCATCTATTTTGTGATAACTAGGTGTTTTGATTTTATTGCTGTCAACTAGATTCTTCTATAGATTTTGTGGCATTACCATTTAAACTGGGATGAGTCGCTTAACTAATTGATTTTAGAATTTTTTTAGAGTCTTAGTGTCGTTTTTATTATTCACTTTGCATATACCGTTTTAAGTTGTTATTTCGTATATTCTTTTGCGTAGAATTTTTGTACGAATATAATTTCACTATTTCGAAACGGTAAAAACGAACGGTTTGATTACAAAACATTAAAATCCGATTCTAATATTCCCTTTCGTGGGTTGACCGTAATTTTAAAACTTTTGGTAGGTTTTTATTTGCGGATACCATAAATATATAACGGTATCCTGCCGACTGCGCCAAAATTAAAAGTGCTTTACAAAAAATACTTTTTAAAAAAGGAAATAAAGAGCGGAGCTCTTTTATTCCTGAGTCTTTATTCTTTGAACCTTACTTCAACTGTTACTTGAACTGTGCTATCCCAGATAGCCAGAGTTTAACATGATTAAAATTTGATGTGTGACTTGTCAGCGTTTTATTACTTTGTTCTTTTTGGATTGATTTGTGCTATCGCAGATAGCCAGAGTTTAATATAAACAATATTCAAATTAATGTGTGACTTTGTCAGCATTTTATTACTTTGTTCTTTATGGATTGATCTGTGATATCGGAGATAGCCAGAGTTTAATATAAACAATAACAGGAAAGGATATCATATGAGTGTGATTTCCTTTCCTTTGATGGAGATTAAAAAATTCTTTTACTTTTTTCTGTGGTTATAGCCCCTCCCTCCTTAGGGGATTCCAATGGTTTAAAAGTAACCGTTGGAAGGCTTATGTTTGTAATGGATTTTTTAGTTTTTCATTTTATTCTTAAATAGATAATTACAAATATTACAATTATTATTACAACTGCAAATGTTACCAAGTTGTAAGTTACGTGTTTATGTATTTTGGATTCTATCATTTCTATATTATCGATTGGTTTTAAGTTTAATTCTTTGTAGTAATCTTCTGTAAAGTTATAATTTATCAATGGTATAATTTTGAAATTATTTAGGTATAATTTTTTGTTATAAGTTTTATTTCTTATCTCTATTTTACAATTTTCTAATTCGAGAACATAATTTCCTTCTAGAGTGTAATCCAGATTGTTTCAATTTTGTTTGATCTTTTCTCTTTGCAAATTTTTGATTATTAGATATTTTTCTTTATTTATGATTATATTTTCTTCTTCAAATTTTTCAGTTTTGCAATCTAATTTTATATTATTTTAAATATGTTTCTAATACAATTATCTTTTATTTTATGTAAGTTCTCAATTTCTTTTGTTACATAGTATACTATAAGTAGTTTAATTATTTTATTCTTTACAGGGAATGTTTGTTTATAAATTTTATTAAATAAATTATCATGTAATTCAGGAATGCTTAAGATAATTAATAGGTTTTCATTATAATTTTCCAAAGTTATATTCAATTCTTTAAGTTTATCAAAATTTATTTCATACTCGAATATTTCTTGAACTGTTAAAATGTCTTGTGTTAGGACACCTGTTCTACTGGTCATAATGATGTCAGATATTTTTCCTATAATTTCTTGTACTTCTAATATGTTTTTATTAAATTCAATTTCCATTCGTAGGGAATTGATTTCGTTTTTGATTACTTTATATTTATTTAATTTTTTTGAACTTCGTTTGAAAATATCTTTTAATTGTAGAAATTGTTCGTTGAATTGTTGGTTAATTCTTACCTGTTTATTATTATTTTTCATTAATTCCCCGTTATTTTCTTCTAAAGCTTTTAAGCTTTGTTCTATACTTTCCTTATCATCATCGTCCATAATTCCATATACGAATTTCATACCTTTTTCGATAATATTGATCAATCCTCTTTTGTGTATTATATGGCAGGGGATTAAAGTTTGAAGTTTTATTTCTAGAGTGTCTAATTTCTGTTTTTGCTGATCATCTTTATCAGACAAGGTCTTATATTGATCCTTTAATTGATTAATTAGTATTTGGCACTCTGTCAGATTAATTAAGTGTAGGATTATATTCATTAATCAGTTTTACTTGACCTTCTTGTAGTAAAAAGAATTCTCTGTCTATTTTGGTTATCTCGAGATTAGATCTCACTAGGATAGTTATTGAAAAGAGTTATTATCGTTATTGTCTTCATTAATGGGTTTGGTGAATTTCTTTTTCTTTCGAAACTGGTCTTTGTGAAGTAACTGTATTCTAAGATGGGGTTTAACTAACAACTTTTTATCGCTAATTTTAATTAATTTAACTTTTTTATGTTTTGTCTTTAATTTATCAAAAATCTCAGGGTTGTTTACTTTCGTAAAATTCGGGTTTATATCTGTATCTTTCCTATTATTATTAATTTTCTCTAAATTTTAGTTTTTTGTATTTTCTATTCTTTCGAATATTGTTTGGTTTTTTTTTATATATATATAGGGGGTGAAAAAGGGAATTAAAATCTCTTTTTCCTTGAAATAACTTTGTATTGAATAGGTTTTAAACGTGTGGTCGTTATCTATTGTTATTTTTTTTGGTTGAATCATATAGATGAATAATTTTTCTAATGCATTCAATATGTCCTTTTGATTTTGTGATTGTTTTATCAATGCAAGTGAGATACTTGTTGTTGTTAGAAAAGATTTATATATCTAAGTGATAATGGTCTTGGAGGGGTTTCAGTTTTTTCAAAAGGGAGTTCGATAGGATTTCGCTCTATATTTAGGTTACAGGTTTCACAGTTATTTGTTATATTAGTGATTTGGTTCTTTAGGTTCGGGAAATTATATTTCCTTTTTAGTTCTAAATAGAGTTTCTCTATGCCGATGTGGTTGAATTCTAAATGCGTTTTATGAATAACATCCTCTATTTCTGGTAGGTCAAAAATGTCTATTAAGAAGATTTTTGTCCTTAACAATCTTTGGTTATTGTGATGGTTTTTCCAATGATTTTAGAATTTTAGGACTAATTCATCGTCTTCTACATCGATTTCACATATTATTTTTTCGAAATCTGTTTTAAAAAAAGATTTTCGGATAATTTCTATCCGGCGTTTATTCAAAGAGAAGGTGATATTATCGTTGTTTTTTCTTCCGATTTTTAAAATGACTTGTCTAATAAATGAATTCAAAGGTTTTTCTGTAAAAGGGATTAGGTTAGAACTTTCTGACTCGTTTGAATGTTGAGTAGAGACTAATTCTATGGCATTTATTTCATTCAATTTTATACGAGATAAGGCATCTGCTACTTTATTCTTTTTGCCTTGGATGTACTCAATGTTGAATTTGTATTCTCCCAACTTGATTTTCCATCTTTGTAATTTTGAATTTGGTTCTCATAAGTTAAGTAACCAAACTAGGGTCTATGGTCAGTTTTAATGACAAATTTTCTTCCGTACAGATAGTGCCGGAATTGAGCGGTAGCCCAAACAATTGCCAATTATTCCTTTTCTTTTATTGAGTAATTGCACTCATGTCTGTTTAATGTGCGTGAAGCAAAAAAAAAAAGAGTGGACCATGAAGTTGACTCAATACTGGACCAATTGCGTAACTGGATGCGTGAGTTGTTAAGTTGAATTCTTTTGTGAAGTCTGGATGTCTATTTAGGAGGTCATCAGACATTACCAATTTTAGCTTTTCAATTGATTCTTTGTAGTCAGGATCATTTATATCTATTTTTTCATCTTTTTTGAGACAAATTATCATTGGTTTTATAATTTTTGCATAGTGCTGGATAAACTTGCGGTAGTATCCAGTTAAGCCTAAAAATTATTGAATTTCTTTTACCGTTTTTGGTATTGGGAAATTCTTAAGAGCTACTATTTTGTGCGGGTTTGGTTTGATTCCATTCTGGGTGACTATGTGTCCCAGGAATTCGGATTCTTTTTTTAAAAAGTCACATTTATTAAGCAAAACCTTGAGGTTTGCTTCTTGGAGTGTTTCGAATATTTTGTTCAAGAAATCTAAATGTTGTGGAAAAGACAATTATGTCATCAAGATAGACATACATTTTTTTCCAATAAAGTTTTTTAACACTTCATTCATCATCCTTTGGAAGGAGGCTGGCGCGTTTTTTAACCCAAATAGCATTCTTAACCATTTGTAGTGGCCAGACAACGTACTGAACGCTGTTTTTTCTCAATCTGCATGATCGACTTCTATCTTGTGAAAACTTTCGTAAGGTCCAAAGTGGTAAAAAAATTTGCTTTACCTAGTTTATCTAGAATGTCATCGATCCAAGGGATAGGAAATTTATCCTCTTTTGTAGCATTGTTTAGTTTGCGGTAGTCGATAGCTTTTCTCCAGTCCTTTTTGCCTGTTTTATTAGCTTTTTTAGGTACAACCCATATTGGGGCGTTGTACGGGGAGACACTAGTCTTTATGATTTTTTGGTCTACTAAGTCTTTTATTTGTCTATCTACTTCCTTATTGTGTACTTCAGGGTAGGGGTAAATTCAAGCGAAAATGGGTTCTTCATTAATGGTTGGGATTCTATGTTTCACGTGGCTTGTGAAACTAAGATCATCATCTTTGTGGTAGAAGACTCTTTTGTGTTTGCTTAAAAGTTTCATTAATTTCTTATGATCTTCGGCGTTCAGATGGTCGATTCTTTGCTGTTTTAAATTTACGAACAGTGTAGAATCTGGTATCATATTTTCGAAGTGATTAATTTCTTTGTTTCTTTTTGTTCACCTTCCTCCGAAAAGAACAGAGGAATTATTTCATTGTTTAATTTCAATGTTTTGTTCTTGAAATGAATTTCGGCATTGTTTGGATATAAAATATTGTTTCCAATCAAACCGTCAAATTGGTTATTAAAATTGTAAATTTGAAAAATACAATCTGTTTGAGTTTGGAAAATGAATTTTCCTTTGGGGAAAACTAATTCTTCACTTATGAATACAGGTGTTTCCACAGTTTTAATTTCTAAAGGGGTTGTTCTTTTTCTTATTAGATGTGATGGCGCTTTTTCCCTATTTATCAAACTATATGTTGCACCAGTGTCTGTTTGACTGTTTGGTTTGTTTTCCTTAGCACAATAAAGGTAAGTTGGTGGTTTGGTCCTAGGCTACTTCCAGAAAACTCGGTTCTTCTTTATTGTTTTTTATGATTTACCTGAACTTTCCTTAATTGGCTTGAACTAAGATCTACTTCCATAGGTTTGATTTTTTTTGATGGGGGTTTATAATTTGGATTACAATTCTGTCCTTTATAATTTGGATTGGGATTATGATAATTAAAAGGAGTTTTAATATAAGTTGGATTTTTCGGGACAAAATTATCTTGAAATCATTTAGAGTTATTATTTTATTTTTTATTAAATTTGGTTATTTTGAGGTGGTTTTGGGTTAGAATGAATTTTGGGTGTTTCAAAGAATTTGTTGGCTATGTCTTCTGACTTATCGTTTAAAAAGCCAACTTGTGTCAGCTCGTGAATGGCTGCTTGCAGATTTGATGGCTTTAGCGCGAATAAAACTGTCCTCATGTTAACGGGTAAGCATTCTTTGAATATATTTAAGGCAGTTTGTGTATTGTGGGGAATTTCGTCGTTCTTCCCTTCTTGCACTATCTTCTGGTTGAGCTCACAAAGACTTTGTCATTGTAAAAAGTTATGACGTTCCCTTTGTAAAGTGTTTGACGTAGTTCGTAGAGCTGGAATGAAGAGTTGAAGCCTCCAAAATTTTCTGTTAAAAGGTCTTTAATTTCTTTCCACGTTTGCAAATGAGAGTGAATCTCGATTGAACGCTTCGCTTTTCTTATAAGTTTGGATCACATCATTTGAGATTGGTCGTCATACTTGTTCAGAGTAGGTGTGATTCCGTCTACGTTTGTAATGAATGTATAGAGGTCTTCCTTTCGTCCGTCGAAAGCGTTAAGCTTCTCGATATATTTTAAAGGGTCAAGGGTAAGTGTAAGAGACATATTGGTATTTTTATCTAGTTCTGATTCGTTAAATCTAAAAGTTTCTTAATTTGGCAAGTTATTTAGTTCAATATTGGACAAATGTGGTTCTATAATATTACTTAAATTATTCTTGGAATTATTCTTACTCTTGTTTTTAGTTATATTTTGCTTCAGGTTGTCTTCGTCGGATGATTCATCCGTGTGTCCAGATTAGAGTTTTGGTATTTATTCTTCTTGAATGTTCTAACGATGAAACTCATCTATTTTTTGATAACTTGGTGTTTTGATTTTATTGCTGTCAACTAGATTCTTCTATAGATTTTGTGGCATTACCATTTAAACTGGGATGAGTCACTTAACTAATTGATTTTAGATTTTTTTTAGAGTCTTAGTGTCGTTTTTATTATTCACTTTGCATATACCGTTTTTAGTTGTTATTTCGTGTATTCTTTTGCGGAGAATTTTTGTACGAATATAATTTCACTATTTCGAAACGGTAAAAACGAACGGTTTGATAACAAAACATTAAAATCCGATTCTAATATTCCCTTTCGTGGGTTGACCGTAATTTTAAAACTTTTGGTAAGTTTTTATTTGCGGATACCATAAATATATAACGGTATCCTGCCGACGGCGCCAAAAATAAAAGTGCTTTACAAAAAATACTTTTTAAAAAAGGAAATAAAGAGCGGAGCTCTTTTATTCCTGAGTCTTTATTCTTTTAACGTTACTTCAACTGTTACTTGAACTGTGCTATCGCAGATAGCCAGAGTTTAACATGATTAAAATTTCATGTGTGACTTTGTCAGCATTTTATTACTTTGTTCTTTATGGATTGATCTGTGATATCGCAGATAGCCAGAGTTTAATATAAACAATAACAGGAAAGGATATCATATGAGTGTGATTTCCTTTCCTTTGCTGGAGATTACAAAATTCTTTTACTTTTGTATCCTCCTTAGAGGATTCTAATGGTTTAAAAGTAACCGTTGGAAGGCTTATGTTTGTAATGGATTTGTTAGTTTTTCATTTTATTCTCAAATAGATAATTACAAATATTACAATTATTATTACAACTGCAAATGTTACCAAGTTGTAAGTTACGTGTTCATGTATTTTGGATTCTAACATTTCTATATTATCGATTGGTTTTAAGTTTAATTCTTTGTAGTAATCTTCAACCATATTCATACTCGAATATTTCTTGAACTTTTAAAATGTCTTGTGTTAGGGCACCTGTTCTACTGGTCATAATGATGTCAGATATTTTTCCTATAATTTCTTGTACTTCTAATAGGTTTTTATTAAATTCAATTTCCATTCGTAGGGAATTGATTTCGTTTTTGATTACTTTATATTTATTTAATGTTTTTGAACTTCGTTTGAAAATATCTTTTAATTGTAGAAATTGTTCGTTGAATTGTTGGTTAATTCTTACCTGTTTATTATTATTTTTCATTAATTCCTCGTTATTTTCTTCTAAAGCTTTTAAGCTTTGTTCTATACTTTCCTTATCATCATCGTCCATAGTTCCATATACGAATTTCATACCTTTTTCGATAATATTGATCAATCCTCTTTTGTGTATTATATGGTGGGGGATTAAAGTTTGAAGTTTTATTTCTAGAGTGTCTAATTTCTGTTTTTGCTGATCATCTTTATCAGGCAAGGTCTTATATTGATCCTTTAATTGATTAATTAGTATTTGGCAATCTGTCAGATTAATTAAGTGTAGGATTATATTCATTAATCAGTTTTACTTGACCTTCTTGTAGTAAAAAGAATTCTCTGTCTATTTTGGTTATCTCGCGATTTGATCTCACTAGGATAGTTATTGAAAAGTGAGTTATTATCGTTATTGTCTTCATTAATGGGTTTGGTGAATTTCTTTTTCTTTCGAAACTGGTCTTTGTGAAGTAACTGTATTCTAAGATGGGGTTTAACTAACAACTTTGTATCGCTAACTTTAATTAATTTTACTTTTTATGTTTTGTCTTTAATTTATCAAAAATCTCAGGGTTGTTTACTTTCGTAAAATTCGGGTTTATATCTGTTTCCTTCCTATTTTTATTAATTTTCTCTAAATTTTAGTTTTTTGTATTTTCTATTCTTTCGAATATTTGTTGGTTATTTTTTTTTATAAGTTATATTTAAAGATTTGATTACTAGGTCGAAGATATTTTCTGATCTTTCCAGCAACCTGATATGCTCGTTTAAGGTACGTCAGAATTTCCAGTATGCCTATAGGGGGTGAAAAAGGGAATTAAAATCTCTTTTTCCTTGAAATAACTTCGTATTGAATAGGTTTCAAACGTGTGGTCGTTATCTATTGTTATTTTTTTGGTTGAATCATATAGCTGAATAATTTTTCTAATGCATTCAATATGTATTTTTGATTTTGTGACTTCAATCTTTCTGCTGCTGCAAATTTTGAGAATTTATCAATGCAAGTGAGATACTTGTTGTTGTTAGAAAAGATTTATATATCTAAGTGATAATGGTCTTGGAGGGGTTTCAGTTTTTTCAAAAGGGAGCTTGATAGGATTTCGCTCTATATTTAGGTTACAGGTTTCACAATTACTTGTTATATTAGTGATTTGGTTCTTTAGGTTCGGGAAATTATATTTCCTTTTTTGTTCTAAATAGAGTTTCTCTATGCCAATGTGGTTGAATTCTAAATGCGTTTTATGAATAACATCCTCTATTTCTGGTAGGTCAAAAATGTCTATTAAGAAGATTTTTGTCCTTAACAATCTTTGGTTATTGTGATGGTTTTTCCAATGATTTTGGGATTTAAGAACTAATTCATCGTCTTCTACATCGATTTCACATATTATTTTTTCGAAATCTGTTTTAATAAAAGTTTTTCGGATAATTTCTATCCGGCTTTTATTGAATGGGAAGGTGATATTATCGTTGTTTTTTCTTCCGATTTTTACAATGACTTGTCTAATAAATGAATTCAAAGGTTTTTCTGTTATAGGGATTAGGTTAGAACTGTCTGACTCGTTTGAATGTTGAGTAGAGACTAATTCTATGGCATTTATTTTATTCAATTTTATACGAGATAAGGCATCTGCTACTTTATTCTCTTTGCCTTGGATGTACTCAATGTTGAATTTGTATTCTCCCAACTTGATTTTCCATCTTTGTAATTTTGAATTTGGTTCTCATAAGTTAAGTAACCAAACTAAGGGTCTATGGTCAGTTTTAATGACTAAGTTTCTTCCGTACAGATAGTGCCGGAACTGAGCGGTAGCCCAAACAATTGCCAATTATTCCTTTTCTTTTATTGAGTAATTGCACTCCTGTCTGTTTAATGTGCGTGAAGCAAAACAGAGTGGACCATGAAGTTGACACAATACTGGACCAATGGCGTAACTGGATGCGTCAGTTGTTAAGTTGAATTCTTTTGTGAAGTCTGGATGTCTATTTAGGAGGTCATCAGACATTACCAATTTTAGCTTTTCAATTGATTCTTTGTAGTCAGGATCATTTATATCAATTTTTTCATCTTTTTTGAGACAAATTATCATTGCGGTAGTATCCAGTTAAGCCTAAAAATTATTGAATTTCTTTTACCGTTTTTGGTATTGGGAAATTCTTAAGAGCTACTATTTTGTGCGGGTTTGGTTTGATTCCATTCTGGGTGGGTGACTATGTGTCCCAGGAATTCGGATTCTTTTTTTTAAGAAGTCACATTTATTAAGCAAAACCTTGAGGTTTGCTTCTTGGAGTGTTTCGAATATTTTGTTCAAGAAATCTAAATGTTGTGGAAAAGACAATGATGTCATCAAGATAGACATAACATTTTTTTCCAATGAAGTTTTTTAACACTTCATTCATCATCCTTTGGAAGGAGGCTGGCGCGTTTTTTAACCCAAATGGCATTCTTAACCATTCGTAGTGGCCAGACAACGTACTGAACGCTGTTTTTTCTCGATCTGCATGATCGACTTCTATCTGGTGAAAACTTTCGTAAAGTCCAAAGTGGTAAAAAAGTTTGCTTTACCTAGTTTATCTAGAATGTCATCGATCCAAGGGATAGGAAATTTATCCTCTTTTGTAGCATTGTTTAGTTTGCGGTAGTCGATGACTTTTCTCCAGTCCTTTTTGCCTGTTTTATTGGCTTTTTTAGGTACAACCCATATTGGGGCGTTGTACGGGGAGACACTAGTTTTTATGATTTTTTGGTCTACTAAGTCTTTTATTTGTCTATCTACTTCCTTATTTTGTACTTCAGGGTAGGGGTAAATTCAAGTTAAAAAGGGGTTCTTCATTAATGGTTGGGATTCTATGTTTCACGTGGCTTGTGAAACTTAAATCATCATCTTTGTGGTAAAAGACTCTTTTGTGTTTGCTTAAAAGTTTCATTAATTTCTTATGATCTTCGGCGTTCAGATGGTCGATTCTTTGCTGTTTCAAATTTTCGAACAGTGTAGAATCTGGTATCATATTTTCGAAGTGATTAATTTCTTTGTTTCTTTTCGTTCACCTTCCTCAGAAAAGAACAGAGGAATTATTTCATTGTTTAATTTCAATGTTTTGTTCTTGAAATGAATTTCGGCATTGTTTGGATATAAAATATTGTTTCCAATCAAACCGTCAAATTGGTTATTAAAATTGTAAATTTGAAAAATACAATCTGTTTGAGTTTGGAAAATGAATTTTCCTTTGGGGAAAACTAATTCTTCACTTATGAATACAGGTGTTTCCACAGTTTTAATTTCTAAAGGGGTTGTTCTTTTTCTTATTAGATGTGATGGCGCTTTTTCCCTATTTATCAAACTATATGTTGCACCAGTGTCTGTTTGACTGTTTGGTTTGTTTTCCTTAGCACAATAAAGGTAAGTTGGTGGTTTGGTCCTAGGCTACTTCCAGAAAACCCTGTTCTTCTTTATTGTTATTATGATTTACCTGAACTTTCCTTAATTGGCTTGAACTAGGATCTACTTCCATAGGTTTGATATTTTTGGATGGGGGTTTATAATTTGGATTACAATTCTGTCCTTTATAATTTGGATTGGGATTATGATAATTAAAAGGATAAGTTGGATTTTTCGGGACAAAATTATCTTGATATCATTTAGAGTAATAACCATGGTTGTTTTGGTTATTTTGAGGTGGTTTTGGGTTAGAATGAATTTTGGGTGTTTCAAAGAATTTTTTGGCTATGTCTTCTGACTTATCGTTAAAAAAGCCAACTTGTGTCAGCTCGTGAATGGCTGCTTGCAGATTTGATGGCTTTAGCGCGAATAAAACTGTCCTCATGTTAACGGGTAAACATTCTTTGAATATATTTAAGGCAGTTTGTGTATTGTGGGGAATTTCGTCGTTCTTCCCTTCTTGCACTATCTTCTGGTTGAGCTCACAAAGACTTTGTCATTGTAAAAAGTTATGACGTTCCCTTTGTAGGGTATTTGACGTAGCTCGTAGAGCTGGAATGAAGAGTTGAAGCCTCCAAATTTTTCTGTTAAAAGGTCTTTAATTTCTTTCCACGTTTGGAAATGAGAGTGAATCTCGATTGAACGCTTCGCTTTTCTTATACGTTTGGATCACATCATTTGAGATTGGTCATCATACTTGTTCAGAGTAGGTGTGATTCCGTCTACGTTTTTAATGAATGTATAGAGGTCTTCCCTTCGTCCGTCGAAAGCGTTAAGCTTCTCGATATATTTTAAAGGGTCAAGGGTAAGTGTAAGAGACATATTGGTATTTTTATCTAGTTCTGATTCGTTAAATCTAAAAGTTTCTAAATTTGGCAAGTTATTTAGTTCAATATTGGACAAATGTGGTTCTATAATATTACTTAAATTATTCTTGGAATTATTCTTACTCTTGTTTTTAGTTATATTTTGCTTCAGGTTGTCTTCGTCGGATGATTCATCCGTGTGTCCAGATTAGAGTTTTGGTATTTATTCTTCTTGAATGTTCTAACGATGAAACTCATCTATTTTGTGATAACTTGGTGTTTCGATTTTATTGCTGTCAACTAGATTCTTCTATAGATTTTGTGGCATTACCATTTAAACTGGGATGAGTCACTTAACTAATTGATTTTAGAATTTTTTTAGAGTCTTAGTGTCGTTTTTATTATTCACTTTGCATATACCGTTTTTAGTTGTTATTTCGTGTATTCTTTTGCGTAGAATTTTTGTACGAATATAATTTCGAAACGGTAAAAACGAACGGTTTGATAACAAAACATTAAAATCCGATTCTAATATTCCCTTTCGTGGGTTGACCATAATTTTAAAACTTTTGGTAGGTTTTTGTTTGCGGATACCATAAATATATAACGGTATCCTGCCGACTGCGCCAAAAATAAAAGTGCTTTACAAAAAATACTTTTTAAAAAAGGAAATAAAGAGCGGAGCTCTTTTATTCCTGAATCTTTATTCTTTTAACGTTACTTCAACTGTTACTTGAACTGTGCTATCGCAGATAGCCAGAGTTTAACATGATTAAAATTTGATGTGTGACTTGTCAGCGTTTTATTACTTTGTTCTTTTTGGATTGATTTGTGCTATCGCAGATAGCCAGAGTTTAATATAAACAATATTCAAATTAATGTATGACTTTGTCAGCATTTTATTACTTTGTCCTTTATGGATTGATCTTTGATATCGCAGATAGCCAGAGTTTAATATAAACAATAACAGGAAAGGATATCATATGAGTGTGATTTCCTTTCCTTTGCTGGAGATTTAAAAATTCTTTTACTTTTTTCTGTGGTTATAACCTCTCCCTCCTTAGGGGATTCCAATGGTTTAAAAGTAACCGTTGGAAGGCTTATGTTTGTAATGGATTTTTTAGTTTTTCATTTTATTCTTAAATAGATAATTACAAATATTACAATTATTATTACAACTGCAAATGTTACCAAGTTGTAAGTTACGTGTTGTTATGTGTATTTTGGATTCTAACTTTTCTAAATTATCGATTGGTTTTAAGTTTAATTCTTTGTAGTAATCTTCTGTAAAGTTATAATTTATCAATGGTATAATTTTGAAATTATTTAGGTATAATTTTTTGTTATAAGTTTTATTTCTTACCTCTATTTTACAATTTTCTAATTCTAGAACATAATTTCCTTCTAGAGTGTAATCCATGTTTCAATTTTGTTTGATCTTTTCTCTTTGCAAATTTTTGATTATTAGATATTTTTCTTTTTTTATGATTTCTTCTTCAAATTTTTCAGTTTTGCAGTTTATATTATTTTTAAATATGTTTCTAATACAATTATCTTTTATTTTATGTAAGTTCTCAATTTCTTTTGTTACATAGTAAAGGGTTTTGATTCTTTCAATCAATTCGTTGCTAGGAAGTTTAATTATTTTTTTCTTTACAGGGAATGTTTGTTTATAAATTTTATTAAATAGTTTATCATTTAATTCAGGAATGCTTAAGATAATTAATAGGTTTTCATTATAATTTGCCAAAGTTATATTCAATTCTTTAAGTTTATCAAAATTTATTTCATACTCGAATATTTCTTGAACTGTTAAAATGTCTTGTGTTAGGACACCTGTTCTACTGGTCATAATGATGTCAGATATTTTTCCTATAATTTCTTGTACTTCTAAAAGGTTTTTATTAAATTCAATTTCCATTCGTAGGGAATTGATTTCGTTTTTGATTACTTTATATTTATTTAATGTTTTTGAACTTCGTTTGAAAATATCTTTTAATTGTAGAAATTGTTCGTTGAATTGTTGGTTAATTCTTACCTGTTTATTATTATTTTTCATTAATTCCTCGTTATTTTCTTCTAAAGCTTTTAAGCTTTGTTCTATACTTTCCTTATCATCATCGTCCATAGTTCCATATACGAATTTCAAACCTTTTCCGATAATATTGATCAATCCTCTTTTGTGTATTATATGGTGGGGGATTAAAGTTTGAAGTTTTATTTCTATTATTTCTAGAGTGTCTAATTCCTGTTTTTGCTGATCATCTTTATCAGGCAAGGTCTGATATTGATCCTTTAATTGATTAATTAGTATTTGGCACTCTGTCAGATTAATTAAGTGTAGGATTATATTATAGTCATTAATCAGTTTTACTTGACCTTATTGTAGTAGAAAGAATTCTCTGTCTATTTTGGTTATCTCGAGATTAGATCTCACTAGGATAGTTATTGAAAAGAGTTATTATCGTTATTGTCTTCATTAATGGGTTTGGTGAATTTCTTTTTCTTTCGAAACTGGTCTTTGTGAAGTAACTGTATTCTAAGATGGGGTTTAACTAACAACTTTTTATCGCTAATTTTAATTAATTTAACTTTTTTATGTTTTGTCTTTAATTTATCAAAAATCTCAGGGTTGTTTACTTTCGTAAAATTCGGGTTTATATCTGTATCTTTCCTATTATTATTAATTTTCTCTAAATTTTAGTTTTTTGTATTTTCTATTCTTTCGAATATTGTTTGGTTTTTTTTTTATATATATATAGGGGGTGAAAAAAGGAATTAAAATCTCTTTTTCCTTGAAATAACTTTGTATTGAATAGGTTTTAAACGTGTGGTCGTTATCTATTGTTATTTTTTTTGGTTGAATCATATAGCTGAATAATTTTTCTAATGCATTCAATATGTCTTTTTGATTTTGTGACTTCAATCTTTCTGCTGCTGCAAATTTTGAGAATTTATCAATGCAAGTGAGATACTTGTTGTTGTTAGAAAAGATTTATATTTCTAAGTGATAATGGTCTTGGAGGGGTTTCAGTTTTTTCAAAAGGGAGTTTGATAGGATTTCGCTCTATATTTAGGTTACAGGTTTCACAATTATTTGTTATATTAGTGATTTGGTTCTTTAGGTTCGGGAAATTATATTTCCTTTTTAGTTCTAAATAGAGTTTCTCTATGCCGATGTGGTTGAATTCTAAATGCGTTTTATGAATAACATCCTCTATTTCTGGTAGGTCAAAAATGTCTATTAAGAAGATTTTTGTCCTTAACAATCTTTGGTTATTGTGATGGTTTTTCCAATGATTTTGGAATTTTAGGACTAATTCATCGTCTTCTACATAGATTTCACATATTATTTTTTCGAAATCTGTTTTAATAAAAGTTTTTCGGATAATTTCTATCCGGCGTTTATTGAACGGGAAGGTGATATTATAGTTGTTTTTTCTTCCGATTTTTAAAATGACTTGTCTAATAAATGAATTAAAAGGTTTTTCTGTAATAGGGATTAGGTTAGAACTGTCTGACTCGTTTGAATGTTGAGTAGAGACTAATTCTATGGCATTTATTTTATTCAATTTTATACGAGATAAGGCATCTGCTACTTTATTCTTTTTGCCTTGGATGTACTCAATGTTGAATTGATTTTCCATCTTTTGTAATTTTGAATTTGGTTCTCATAAGTTAAGTAACCAAACTAAGGGCCTATGGTCAGTTTTAATGACTAATTTTCTTCCGTACAGATAGTGCCGGAATTGAGCGGTAACCCAAACAATTGCCAATTATTCCTTTTCTTTTATTGAGTAATTGCACTCATGTCTGTTTAATGTGCGTGAAGCAAAAAAAAAAAGAGTGGACCATGAAGTTGACTCAATACTGGACCAATTGCGTAACTGGATGCGTGAGTTGTTGAATTCTTTTGTGAAGTCTGGATGTCTATTTAGGAGGTCATCAGACATTACCAATTTTAGCTTTTCAATTGATTCTTTGTAGTCATTGGTTTTATAATTTTTGCATAGTGCTGGATAAACTTGCGGTAGTATCCAGTTAAGCCTAAAAATTATTGAATTTCTTTTACCGTTTTTGGTATTGGGAAATTCTTAAGAGCTACTATTTTGTGCGGGTTTGGTTTGATTCCA
Organism: Platycheirus rosarum; assembly: GCA_963971375.1. Lineage (NCBI taxonomy): Eukaryota > Metazoa > Arthropoda > Insecta > Diptera > Syrphidae > Platycheirus > Platycheirus rosarum. Next base: position 194,367,853 of record OZ020507.1, on the reverse strand, counting down.
TTCTGGGTGACTATGTGTCCCAGGAATTCGGATTCTTTTTTTAAGAAGTCACATTTATTAAGCGAAACCTTGAGGTTTGCTTTTTGGAGTGTTTCGAATATTTTGTTCAAGAAATCTAAATGTTGTGGAAAAAACAATTATGTCATCAAGATAGACATACAATTTTTGTCCAATAAAGTTTTTTAACACTTCATTCATCATCCTTTGGAAGGAGGCTGGCGCGTTTTTTAACCCAAATAGCATTCTTAACCATTCGTAGTGGCCAGACAACGTACTGAACGCTGTTTTTTCTCGATCTGCATGATCGACTTCTATCTGGTGAAAACTTTTGTAAGGTCCAAAGTGGTAAAAAAGTTTGCTTTACCTAGTTTATCTAGAATGTCATCGATCCAAGGGATAGGAAATTTATCCTCTTTTGTAGCATTGTTTAGTTTGCGGTAGTCGATAACTTTTCTCCAGTCCTTTTTGCCTGTTTTATTGGCTTTTTTAGGTACAACCCATATTGGGGCGTTGTACGGGGACACACTAGTCTTTATGATTTTTTGGTCTACTAAGTCTTTTATTTGTCTATCTACTTCCTTATTGTGTACTTCAGGGTAGGGGTAAATTCAAGTGAAAATGGGTTCTTCATTAGTGGTTGGGATTCTATGTTTCACGTGGCTTGTGAAACTTAGATCATCATCTTTGTGGTAGAAGACTCTTTTGTGTTTGCTTAAAAGTTTCATTAATTTCTTATGATCTTCGGCGTTCAGATGGTCGATTCTTTGCTGTTTCAAATTTTCGAACAGTGTAGAATCTGGTATCATATTTTCGAAGTGATTAATTTCTTTGTTTCTTTTCGTTCACCTCTCAGAAAAGAAAAGAGGAATTATTTCATTGTTTAATTTCAATGTTTTGTTCTTGAAATGAATTTCGGCATTGTTTGGATATAAAATATTGTTTCCAATCAAACCGTCAAATTGGTTATTAAAATTGTAAATTTGAAAAATACAATCTGTTTGAGTTTGGAAAATGAATTTTCCTTTGGGGAAAACTAATTCTTCACTTATGAATACAGGTGTTTCCACAGTTTTAATTTCTAAAGGGGTTGTTCTTTTTCTTATTAGATGTGATGGCGCTTTTTCCCTATTTATCAAACTATATGTTGCACCAGTGTCTGTTTGACTGTTTGGTTTGTTTTCCTTAGCACAATAAAGGTAAGTTGGTGGTTTGGTCCTAGGCTACTTCCAGAAAACCCTGTTCTTCTTTATTGTTATTATGATTTACCTGAACTTTCCTTAATTGGCTTGAACTAGGATCTACTTCCATAGGTTTGATATTTTTGGATGGGGGTTTATAATTTGGATTACAATTCTGTCCTTTATAATTTGGATTGGGATTATGATAATTAAAAGTAGTTTTAATATAAGTTGGATTTTTCGGGACAAAATTATCTTGATATCATTTAGAGTAATTACCATGGTTGTTTTGGTTATTTTGAGGTGGTTTTGAGTTAGAATGAATTTTGGGTGTTTCAAAGAATTTTTTGGCTATGTCTTCTGACTTATCGTTTAAAAAGCCAACTTGTGTCAGCTCGTGAATGGCTGCTTGCAGATTTGATGGCTTTAGCGCGAATAAAACTGTCCTCATGTTAACGGGTAAGCATTCTTTGAATATATTTAAGGCAGTTTGTGTATTGTGGGGAATTTCGTCGTTCTTCCCTTCTTGCACTATCTTCTGGTTGAGCTCACAAAGACTTTGTCATTGTAAAAAGTTATGACGTTCCCTTTGTAAAGTATTTGACGTAGTTCGTAGAGCTGGAATGAAGAGTTGAAGCCTCCAAAATTTTCTGTTAAAAGGTCTTTAATTTCTTTCCACGTTTGCAAATGAGAGTGAATCTCGATTGAACGCTTCGCTTTTCTTATAAGTTTGGATCACATCATTTGAGATTGGTCGTCATACTTGTTCAGAGTAGGTGTGATTCCGTCTACGTTTGTAATGAATGTATAGAGGTCTTCCCTTCGTCCGTCGAAAGCGTTAAGCTTCTCGATATCTTTTAAAGGGTCAAGGGTAAGTGTAAGAGACATATTGGTATTTTTATCTAGTTCTGATTCGTTAAATCTAAAAGTTTCTAAATTTGGCAAGTTATTTAGTTCAATATTGGACAAATGTGGTTCTATAATATTACTTAAATTATTCTTGGAATTATTCTTACTCTTTTTTTTAGTTATATTTTGCTTCAGGTTGTCTTCGTCTGATGATTCATCCGTGTGTCCAGATTAGGGTTTTGGTTTTTATTCTTCTTGAATGTTCTAACGATGAAACTCATCAATTTTGTGATAACTAGGTGTTTTGATTTTATTCCTGTCAACTAGATTCTTCTATAGATTTTGTGGCATTACCATTTAAACTGGGATGAGTCACTTAACTAATTGATTTAAGAATTTTTTTAGAGTCTTAGTTTCGTTTTTATTATTCACTTTGCATATACCGTTTTTAGTTGTTATTTCGTGTATTCTTTTGCGTAGAATTTTTGTACGAATATAATTTCACTATTTCGAAACGGTAAAAACGAACGGTTTGATTACAAAACATTAAAATCCGATTCTAATATTCCCTTTCGTGGGTTGACCGTAATTTTAAAACTTTTGGTAGGTTTTATTTGCGGATACCATAAATATATAACGGTATCCTGCCGACTGCACCAAAAATAAAAGTGCTTTACAAAAAATACTTTTTAAAAAAGGAAATAAAGAGCGGAGCTCTTTTATTCCCGAGTCTTTATTCTTTTAACGTTACTTCAACTGTTACTTGAACTGTGCTATCGCAGATAGCCAGAGTTTAACATGATTAAAATTTGATGTGTGACTTGTCAGCGTTTTATTACTTTGTTCTTTTTGGATTGATTTGTGCTATCGCAGATAGCCAGAGTTTAATATAAACATATATCAAATTAATGTGTGACTTTGTCAGCATGGATTAATCTGTGATATTGCAGATAGCCAGAGTTTAATATAAACAATAACAGGAAAGGATATCATATGAGTGTGATTTATTTTCCTTTGCTGGAGATTAAAAAAATTCTTTACTTTTTTCTGTGGTTATAACCTTTATATATATATATCGGGTTTTTCAACAAGAACGCTACAAAAGTAGAGCAACAGGGACAGCAAACGACGCCATATTTCTTGCCACTCTTTTGAAATTTCTCTTTAGTAAAGTTTGCCATTTTATTATGAAAAGATATACGAGCCAACAACGAGTCAATTTACTGCCGAGATTCGGAGTCAGTGGCTTCAACGTTAAGAGCGCTACGTCCAATTTATGGTCGTCATAATCGTCCTAGCAGTTCATCAATTGAGCGTCTAGTGGAAAAATTTGAATCCACAGGCACAGTACAAAATGTTCCCGTGCCAGTGAGACAAAGAAGTGCACGTAGTGTCGAGAATATTGCTGCCGCTGAGGCTTCAGTTGCAGAAAGCCCAAATGTGTCTCTCACACGTCGTTCTCAAGCGTTGGGCATCTCTGTGACGTCATTTAGGCGAATTTTGCGAAAAGATCTTGGCCTACATCCTGACAAGATTAAATTAACGCAAGAACTGAAGTCGCTTGACCACCAGAAGCGTCGTATGTGAATTGGGCTGAGCAACAACTTGAAAATGATTCGGATTTTCATCGAATAATCATCTTCAGGAATGAGGCTCATTTCTGGCTGAATGGCTTCGTCAATAAACAAAATATGCGCTATTGGTCAGGCACCAATCCACACGTACTCCAGGAGTCATCATTGCGTCCCGAAAAAATTACGGTATGGTGTGGTTTATGGGCCGGCGGCGTCATTGGGCCGTACTTCTTCCGTGATGATCAAGACCGGCACGTTACTGTGAATGGGTATCGCTACCGTTCAATGATAACCGAACATTTTTGGCCCCCATTGGATGATATGTACTTGGAGAACATGAGGTTCCAACAGGACGGCACCACAAGCCACACAGCGAATGTCACAATCAATTTATTGGAAACCAAGTTTGGAGAACGTGTTATCTCCCGAAATGGTTCAGTCGCTTGGCCGCCTCGGTCATGCGATTTGACGCCGTTCGACTATTTCCTGTGGAGCTACGTCAAGTCTTTGATCTATGCCAATAAGCCAGCGACGATTGATGAACTTCGTACGAATATCGAACGTGAAATTGCAGCACTATCGGCCGATTTATGCTTGAAAACCGTCGAAAATTGGGTTCAGCGTCTGGACTTCTGCAAGCGTGCCCGTGGTGTCTATGCAAAAGAAATCGAGTTCCATACATAATGGCATCGAACGTTCTTTCACAGAAATTGATATCCAAAACCGTTTTTGTTTTATTTTGTAGCGTCCTTATTGAAAAACCCTTTATATACAGATTCAATTTATTTTAATTTTTTTAGATTTAGTTTACGGTCTACATGTTTCTGTTTTCATAAAATTTTAATAAACAGTTGGTAAGCATACCTACATTTGTGTGAGAATTAGACCAATTTATAGTGCCCAGTATGGCAACCACTTGAGAGCTTTGAAATGGAGATAGCTTATGTAAATCCATAACAGTAAGGGTGAAAGGCAAATATCCTATCTTCCCTGTACTCAAAATATAAATGGAACAGGGTATAGTGCCCATGCACATGCATTTCATTTTTTCGTAGTTGGTCGCTACATCATCGCTCCTCATGATCGAAAACAATATAACACAAAGAAAAAATGACAAGTGCACATTTATATTCTGTGCGGTACGACGAGAAGCAATATTTACGTTTTAAAACGTCCATGCTTCTCATCTGAACCTCAGAGCTCAGAGCTCGAAAAAAAGAGATTTTTTTGGTACACCAATACATACAAGTACGTTTACTTGAGTTCTAAGTTCTGGTCTGAGGTACACCCAGCCTTAAGGATTCGTGTGTATACAAAAATCGGGGGAGACTATGATAGTTTTGGCGTCACGAATTATTAATAATAAATACCATAATTTTTTACTATGGCGCTTAGGCGGAAGATGCAATTTTCTAAGAAATCACGCCATTGCATACAATAATTTGCTATGTCTTTCTTTAAAGCCAAAAATTTGTTCTATTATATAGCTTCTAAATCCTTAAATATCTAAGAAAGCTATTGAAAGACCTTATTTTAAAAGCAAATTTTCAGAAAAAAATTTAAAAAAATAGTTCGCATTGATTGTTTTTAAATTGCGATAATGTATACTTAATTTACTGAAAAAATGTATTACATCTATTTTTTCTTAATATTCAGATTTTCGAGAAAATTGAAATTTACCAAACCCACTTTCCTATAATTGTTTGGTATTTACGTGGTCTTTCTCTTTACACATTTCGGCTAGAGTACGATAACTATGACACCGCAAAATAATAACGGATTCTTTTAGAGAGACTAGATAAATACAAGTATTTTTACTATGAAGGGGTTCAATAACCCCCCTTTTTTATTCTTAAAAATGTTTTAATATGAAAAAAAACAATAAGCTCTTTAACAACAACTCAACATTCACAAGTAAAATTTATACTTTTTTCTGAGAGATAGAAAATCGCACTTAAGTCAGTTTAATTTGGTGAACAATTTTGTAAAAAGTAACTACAAACTCCAAAAGAAAAACCGCATCACGTAAATACCAAACAAATTATAACATAGGAGTAACAAATAATAATAAAAGAAAATTCAGTGCATATTTCCGTAATTAAAAAAAATCGAAATAAATACTCTCAATTTTTTTCCAAAATGTCAAGTTTTAAATAATTTTAGTTTTTTTTTAAATATTGATAAAAATTCTTAATTCAAAAATGATAAATAATAGAGTAGACTTTTGGCTATGAAAAAAAAGGATAGCACAGTATGGTATATATTGCCGTTATTTCTAAATACATATAATGGGTTTTACAATAGGGACTTGACAACTTTGAATTTAATTTGTGAACGCACCCTTTTACATCAAACTGTTATTGTCAATTTATTCAGTAAACTCAACATTTTCATCATGGTAAAGTAGCTCGCTCAACTTGTAAAAAATTTCTGCCGAATTTCGGAATCGGTGACCTCAACTTTAAGAGCGTTGAATTGTTGTTACTGTAAATGGCCAGCGTTATTACGCCATGAATACCCATTATTTTTGACCCGAATTGGAAGATATGGACCTGGACGACATGTGGTTTCAACAGGATGGTGCCACAAAACACACAGCACACCTTACAATCGATTTATTGAAGAGTAAGTTTGATGAGTGTGTTATTTCAAGAAATTGTTTTATGCCCATAAGCTGACGACGTTGGAAGAGCTCAGAGCCAACATAGAACGCGAAATAGCGGCCGTTTCGGCTGAAATGTGTAACCGAGTCATCAAAAATTGGGTCCAACGAATCCAACGCTACAAACGTGCCCGCGGTGTGCCATATAAACGAAGTTGAGTTCCATTCATAAATGTTTTCACTGTACTTCAAGCCGATAATAAAGTTTTTGAAATATCTCAAATGGTTTGCTTTTTATTTCAAAAAAAGTAATTCATAATGATTTATTAGAATATATTCGTATTAATATTTAACCTAAATGATTAATAAATAGGTTAATAAGTTATTAATTTTCGTAAAGAAGTTTGATTTAAACCTCCTAAAAATCAATCAGAATTGATAAGATAATACATCGAAATATAATTTTAATAATTAAATAAGAAATAAGTATTAAAGGTCTAATATTTTGTCAAGTTATTAAAATTTATGAATTTATTCAATTCAATCCTCCCATTACATTAATAAATCAAAAAATCAACAATGAAAAGTTCCTCTTTGTATTAGTAAGGAGGATAAATTATCATATTTATATAATAATAATAATTATTATTAATTTGATTTATGAAATTATTTTGATACAAACATAAAATTGGAGAGAATAATAGGTAAAATAGATGAAGCTAGTGCTTGTGTTAAAAAAAATATTTTAATGAAGATTCATTAGATATTAAATTATTATGTCTTATAAGAGGAATAAAAGATAATAAATTTTTTATTAATCCTATTCAAGCACCTAACCATGAATTAGAAAGAAGTACATATCATTTCTAAACTAACAATACAAAATATTATTTTAACTAGACGTCTGAAAAGCTTATTTAAACAAAATTAATCCCAATATATGTTTTTTATTTCAATTCTTCTTTTATCATTTTTTTAAGAAAATTGTTCCTATGTCCTAGATCTGGGTTGATAGACAACCTCCCATAGTAAAAACTTCTTTTATTTAATCTCTGTACAGAAATCCGTTTTTATTTTGCGGTGCCAAAGTTATTCGACCCTTCCCGAAATGTGTTAAGAGTAAGCCACGTTTATATTAAACAAATTATACACAGATTGGTTTAATAAATTCTAATTTTCTCGAAAATTAGAATACATAATATCATGTTGTTTTCAGTGTTCAATTAAGAATTAATAGGGGTCATTAATCTACATTTATTTTTATCTTGGAAAAAAATCAACATAAATTATTGTTCATTATTTTTTCTGAATTTTGGAGTTTGAAATAACTTAACGCCATCATACGTCTTGTATAACAAGGAATTTATGAAAAATGTTTTTGAAAATTGTAACACGGATTTTGATAAAATCCTGTTGTTTATTTTTAGTTTAAATTTTTTTTTAATATTGTTAAGCAGTTTCTTAGAATTTATTAATATACATGTGATTATAAAATTTAAAATATTTTTTTAGACTAATAAACAGTCTTAAAAATATTTATTTTTCAAAAATTTATTTTAATAAGGCAAAATTTTTTCTTAAATTTTTTGTATTGTATTTATTTCGTTTAAATTTTTTAACAGCTCCACAACCGCACGTTTTACATTCAGAGATTTGAAATATAATTTCTTACTACTGAAACATTATTTAATGGAATATAATATAAATAAAAAATTGGGAAAAAAACGAAAGTAAAAACCTTCATGCAAAAAAAAAAAAAAAAATTGATAAAAAAAATAAATAAATAAAGGACCTACATATGTGTAAACATGCATTATATACTTTAATATAAGGTGTACATTAGAAAATGAATAAACTTAAGGTGACAAGGAATGCGTATTTACAAATGTATTAAATATTTTACATACAACTTAAGTTTAAAAACGCAAAAATGAAATATGTATATAAACAAATCAAACAAAAATTTAGGAATTCAGAAAAAACACACATTTATGATTAAATAAAGAAACAGTTGAGTATAAATAAACAAAAAAAAATAAATAATTATATAAGTAAATAATAAAATTGATAAATAAATAAATTAATTAATAAATAGATAAAAACATAATTAATAAATAAATAAATTAACAAAATAAATAAAAAATAATAAATAAATATTAAAAAATAACTAAATAAACAAATACAAAAATACATAAACAAGGAAAAATAACAATATTAACATACAAATTAATAAATAAATAAATACAAAAAAAAAATGCATGAAATAATACTATAACAAATGTTAGTTATAAATAATGATTAATTAAGGACATAATAATAAAAATAAATACATTTATAGATAAATAAATAATGAAAAGGCAAACGAAAAAAATTTCAATTGTTTGTTATCACAGATGAATTAAAAAGTTCCCGTATAAGTGGATTTTCGGAAATATCACAGCTATTATTGAAATTTAGCGAAAGCTTACGAATCCTATCGGAAATCAATTCAACATTTGCTCTTCGGTGCAAATCAAGAGTGGAATGATGCCAGGAGAGATTAAGCATCATTTTTAAAGCTTTATTTTGCGAAATTTGTAACTTTTTTATGTAACATTTTGCAACGTCCCCCCAAGCTGCACATCCATACAGTAATATTGATTGAAAGATCAATTTATGTATTAAAATTTTGTTTCCGTTAGTGAGCGGTGATTTTCGGTTGATAAACGGATACAACATTTTAATCGCAACACTCATTTTTTTTAATGTGTTATTTATATGCTCCCTAAAAGTCAGTTTGGTATCGAGATGAACTCCTAAATATTTTACACTTTGGTTCCATTCTACACTGCTTCCATTGACTTGGAGTTGATTGCTGGGAAGGTAGCAAGCTTTTCTTCTTCTCGAGAAGAAGATGGCTTGTACTTTATCAGCATTAAGTTTAATTTTCCACTTGTTATAGTATTTTTCTAAAATTTCAATTGCATGTTTCAAGTTGGTCTCAATATTGAGAGCAAACTCATGCGATGAAAAAATAGCTGTGTCGTCAGCAAAAATGGCAGATTCACAAGATGGAAGCACCGGAAAATCAGATGTATAGACATTGTATAAGGTAGGTCCAAGGACAGAACCTTGTGGAACTCCATAACAGAAAAAATATAGACGAGAAACACCACAGTCAACATGTACCTGAAAACATCTATCAGACAAGAAACTTTACACTATCTTACACAAGTAAACAGGGAATTTGAATTTTATCATTTTGTATATAAGTCCTTCGTGCCAAACGGAATCGAAGGCCTTTTCTATATCTAACAATAACATTCCTGTAGATAGTCCTTGCACACGATTTTTTTCCACACAATTACAAATTCTTTTAATTTGATGTGAAGTGCTGTGTAAACTTTTGAACCCAAATTGCTCATCAGGAAGAATTTTTTCGTTTGAAACAACCTTTAGTAATTTTAATTTAATTACCTTTTCATAAATCTTACTTATGCTACTAAGCAAGCTTATGGGTCTGTAGCTAGAAGATACTTCCGGGGCCTTACCAGCTTTCAATATAGGCACAACTTTTGCTTTTTTCCAAACATCAGGGAAATACTGGAACTTAATGCATGCGTTTATTATTATTGTTAAAAATCTTATTCCATTTCGGGGTAATTTTTTTAAATACATATTTTTAATTTGATCTAATCCCCCTACTTTTCGTTTAAGGAGGCTATCGACAATACATTTAATGTTTTCTTCGTCAACAAATGCATTCAATGGTGTAATTTCAGCGAATGCGTTAATATTTTGAATCGTTTCCTCAACAAGATTATTGGTTTCCCTCTAACCTAAACCATGAGAAACTAAATGATTAATTGAAAATTTTCTGGCAAGCTCTTCAGCTTTTTCAGTGTCAGTGAAATAAATTGACGAAGAGTCCTTTAAAAATGGAATTTTTCTATTTTTACTTTTGACTAGCTTAACTATATTCCAAAAAGGTTTCCCATTTTTATCAAGCACACTAAGTTTTTTATTCCATTCATCATTTCTAAGTTTTAATATTTCACTGGTAATAAGTTTGCTGAAATATGAAACCATTGTTTTAGAAAACGGTTGACGAAAACGTTGCCAGTTTCTTTTGTGTAAATTTTTTAATTTAATGAGTTCCAAAATGTTTGGTGGGAAATATATTTGTGAAGTTTCAAGCTTCACTCTTTTCGGGGCACTTTCATTTATTGAAGAAATAATGGATTCTGTGAAGTAATGGATCAATGAATCCACTTCTTCCTTGCAGTTAATGTTGTCGAGGTGAGTGGAATCATTTTGAAATTTCATGTTGATCTTTCTTCGAAAATACGCCCAATTTGCATTTTTTAAATCTTGAAAATATTGCACATTTTTTTCCCCCGACCATAAAAAGTTACAAAACACTGGATTATGGTCAGAACTGAAAGCATGAAACGATGTTGGTGGTGTTATTAAACTAGGTACATTTGACACAAATAGATCGAGGACGGAAGGACTAGCACGGTAATTTGCAGGAAAATACGTAGGACAAGGAGGGTACAAAATATTTATTGGCACTGACAATGGAAGATCAGCCAAAATATTACCCCATGCATTTGCTCTTAAGCATCCCCAATCCCTATGGCGACAGTTAAGGTCACCACCTAGCAAGAAATCGCCATTAACTGTGAACAGCTTTTTTAAGTCTTGTTTTAACCATTTTCTTTTAATATCAGAAGAAGAACCACCAGGAAAGTATACAGAAAAAATTTTAACCTTCTTTTGGTTTGTTAACGTAATTTCAACCCCTATGTTTTCAACCATTCTTGTTGGAACTATAGGTAAGAGCGAATGCTGAATTGATTTCCTTATTAAAATCGCAACACCGCCTCCCATTTGATCAATTCTATCCATTCGATAGTATTTAAAAATGGATGACGGTAGTTTGATTTCAGAACTAAGCCAAGTTTCGGTTAACAAGGCAACATCTACATCATTGCTATTCAAAAAATTCAATAATTCAAGAAATTTATTTCGAATGCCCCTTGCATTCCAAGTTACTATCTTTATATGTGAGTCTGCCATTTTACTTAACATTAGGATTTGAGTACAAAAACTTAGTTGCTAAACGTGCGATCGCATTAAATTGATCTAATTTTGTTTTACAATTAGATAAACTTGTAATCATCTCCATGCAGAGAGAGTTTAGTTCCTCCATTGAAAAAAGTGAAGAGTTGTTGTTGCTAACCACACTGCTGGTGGTGAATGTATTATTGTTGTTGCTAGAATTAGGATGAGAGATATCCCATACAGAATTATTAGCAAACGAGTTTGGAATATGCATGCTATGATTCTTAAAACTTTTATTCGATTCATTGGCCATGACGTGTGGCTTGTGCGGCGTTGGGAGCGAAGGAAAATCAGACATTGAAGCAAAGGAAACCTGTTTTTCCATAGGTTTTAAAGAACTAAGCTGTACTGTTGATGAAGTGAGGTGGGATGATGAATGCGGGTTCGTTCTTCTTCCAGATGATTTTTCTTTAATTTGTAGGTATCTAGTTCTACTGATGCAAGACATGTCGGTAGACTTGTGGTTCCCATTGCAATTTGCACATTTGGATGCAGCAGTATTGTCGCAGTCAGATGTATTGTGATGGCCAGCGCAGTGTGCACAAAAAGTTTTTATGTGACAGTTTCTTTGCCCGTGACCAAACATTTGGCAGTTGCGACATTGAGTCAGCTTACCTTTTTGCTTTCTTTGAAAGTTCCATTTTACTTGTGTGTGCAAAATAGATCGAAAGTTTTTTTTAAGATCGTTCAATTTTATAGAACCATTTTCAAGGGACACAATATAAAACGTATCAATGTATTTCTCGTATGTTTTCGTTATTTTTTTAAGTTCAATGCACTGTAGACCAAGTGAAGTGAGTTCGGTCTTAAGAAAATCTGGTTCTAAATCTTCTAAACCATATAACACAACCTTAAACGATTTTGCAGTCTTTAGGTCATGAGAAAAATATTGACAATTTTCGTCTTTGAGTTTATTAAGGACAAGATTAAAGGAGGCAAGAGATTCGCACATTATTTTTATCCCGATCGATAGTTTTTTAATTGCATAGTCAGACAATTTTAATGTTTTCATTAGTTTATGCACATAATCAGGTGATTTTTGCAACACTTTAATAGGAGGCACATACACTTTTTTAATTGGTGTGTCTGTATCATCCATATCTGAATTGTCAGTATCAGGATGACATTGAAGGGGAGCGAACTTATTATGAAAAACATTGTTGTGAAACATTGTAGAACACATTTTTTATCCGAGGACAAATTATTGTCCCCGGTTACCGGCGATCTATTACGTTTAATGGTGTAGGTAATTTATAGCTAACAAGAGAGATGAACACGTCATGCGCAGTCAAAAGCTCGGGTTGAAAGGCAAATATCCTATCTTCCCTGTACTGAAAATATAAATGGAACAGGGTATAGTTCCCATGCACATGCATTTCATTTTTTCGTAGTTGGTCGCTACGTCATCGCTCCTCATGATCGAAAACAATATAACACAAAGAAAAAATGACAAGTGCACATTTATATTCTGTGCGGTACGACGAGAAGGAATATTTACGTTTTAAAACGTCCATGCCTCTCATCTGAACCTCAGAGCTCAGAGCTCGGAAAAAAGAGATTTTTTTGGTACACCAATGCATACAAGTACGTTAACTTGAGTTCTAAGTTCTGGTCTGAGGTACACCCAGCCTTAAGGATTCGTGTGTATACAAAAATCGGGGGAGACTATGATAGTTTGGCGTCACAAATTATTAATAATAAATACCATAATTTTTTACTATGGCGCTTAGGCGGAAGATGCAATTTTCTAAAAAATTACGCCATTGCATACAATAATTTGCTATGTTTTTTTTTAAAGCCAAAAGTCTGTTCTATCATATAGTTTCTAAATCCTTAAATATCTAAGAAAGCTATTGCAAGGCCTTATTTTAAAAGCAAATTTTCAGAAAGAAATTTAAAAATAGTTCGCATTGATTGTTTTTAAATTGCGATAATGTATACTTAATTTACTGAAAAAATGTATTACATCTATTTTTTCTTAATATTCAGATTTTCAAGAAAATTGAAATTTACCAAACCCACTTTCCTATAATTGTTTGGTATTTACGTGGTCTTTCTCTTTACACATTTCGGCTAGAGTACGATAACTATGACACCGCAAAATAATAACGGATTCTTTTAGAGAGACTAGATAAATACAAGTATTTTTTACTATGAAGGAGTTCAATAACCCCCCTTTTTTATTCTTAAAAATGTTTTAATACGAAAAAAAAACAATAAGCTCTTTAACAACAACTCAATATTCACAAGTAAAATTTATACTTTTTTCTGAGAGATAGAAAATCGCACTTAAGTCAGTTTAATTTGGTGAAACATTTTGTAAAAAGTAACTACAAACTCCAAAAGAAAAACCGCATCACGTAAATACCAAACAAATTATAACATAGGAGTAACAAATAATAATAAAAGAAAATTCAGTACATATTTCCCTAATTAAAAAAAAATCGAAATAAATACTCTTAATTTTTTTCCAAAATGTCAAGTTTTAAATAATTTTAGTTTTTTTTTTTAAATATTGATAAAAATTCTTAATTCAAAAATGATTAATGATAGAGTAGACTTTTGGCTTTGAAAAAAAGTATACCACAGTATGGTATATATTGCCGTTATTTCTAAATACATATAATGGGTTTTACAATAGGGACTTGACAACTTTGAATTAAATTTTTGAACGCACCCTTTTACATCAAACTATCATTGTCAATTTATTCAGTAAACCTAGACCTGGACGACATGTGGTTTTAACAGGATGGTGCCACAAAACACACAGCACACCTTACAATCGATTTATTGAAGAGTAAGTTTGATGAGTGTGTTATTTCAAGAAATGGGCCAGTCGATTGGCCGCCTCGTTCGTGCTATTTAACGCCTCTATAATTTTTTAGTTTCAAAATGAGAATAGTTAACTTCAAAACGAAAATAGTAAACTTCAATGTGGAATATTAAACTTCAATATGAGAATAGTAAACTTCAATGTTGAATAGTAAACTTCAATATGAGAATAATAAATATCAATGTGGGAATAGTAAATTTCAATATGAGATTTTTTATTTAAATTTAATTAACAACAATTAATAATAATAATACATATTAAAATAACATATTTTCTAATTTCAGAACTGCAGGAAATTTATTTTGAATGCTTGCGATGCAAGTGGCACACGTTATTGGAGTAATTGTCTGCAAACCTTCTATATATATATGCGGGCGGCATTGGTGTAGTAGATAAGATGTTTGTCAATTGAAAGTAAAAGTAAGATGTTTGCTTCTGACCCGTAGGTCGTCAGTTCGATACTCAGGTTAAGAAGAAATTTGTCTAACTCCTAGTGCAAGCTAGAGCCGCCTGTGAGTTTTAAATGAGAAAATAGTCACCTAATTCTCGATCTACTGCACCGAAAAAAAATTCTTTCCTATCTTTCTAATTCTTTTAACTAGTGTCGTGCAACGTCATGTTGCATTCTAAAAGGCAAATGTGCCTTATAGACACTTAGTTAAAATATATAAATATATATATAAATACTAATATAAGGCTTTCTAAGCCTCTTACTCTCTGTTCTCTTATGAATGAATCGGTTCTGCAGTTAAGAATCCTTGGAAACTTTCTTGAGAGCTCTCTTTTAACTTTACTCTTTACCTTTAGACTATTTTTTGGAGCTACGTTAAGTCGTTGTTTTATGCCAATAAGCTGACTACGTTGGAGGAGCTCAGAGCCAACATAGAACGCGAAATAGCGGCCGATAATCATAATTGATAAGATAATACATCGAAATATAATTTTAATAATTAAATAAGAAATAAGTATTAAATGTCTAATATTTTGTCGTTATTAAAATTTATGAATTTATTCAATTCAATCCTCCCATTACATTAATAAATCAAAAATCAACAATGAAAAGTTCCTCTTTGTATTAGTAAAGAGGATAAATTATCATATTTATATAATAATAATAATTATTATTAATTTGATTTATGAAATTATTTTGATACAAAAATAAAATTGGAGAGAATAATAGGTAAAATAGATGAAGCTAGTGCTTGTGTTAAAAAAAATATTTTAATGAAGATTCATTAGATATTAAATTATTATGTCTTATAAGAGGAATAAAAGATAATAAATTTTTTATTAATCCTATTCAAGCACCTAACCATGAATTAGAAAGAAGTACATATCATTTCTAAACTAACAATACAAAATATTATTTTAACTAGACGTCTGAAAAGCTTATTTAAACAAAATTAATCCCAATATATGTTTTTTATTTCAATTCTTCTTTTATCATTTTTTAAGAAAATTGTTCCTATGTCCTAGATCTGGGTTGATAGACAACCTCCCATAGTAAAAACTACTTTTATTTAATCTCTGTACAGAAATCCGTTATTATTTTGCGGTGCCAAAGTTATTCGACCCTTCCCGAAATGTGTTAAGAGTAAGCCACGTTTATATTAAACAAATTATACACAGATTGGTTTAATAAATTCTAATTTTCTCGAAAATTAGAATACATAATATCATGTTGTTTTCAGTGTTCAATTAAGAATTAATAGGGGTCATAAATCTACATTTATTTTTATTTTGGAAAAAAATCTACATAAATTATTGTGCATTATTTTTTCTGAATTTTGGAGTTTGAAATAACTTAACGCCATCATACGTCTTGTATAACAAGGAATTTATGAAAAATGTTTTTGAAAATTGTAACACGGATTTTGATAAAATCCTGTTGTTTATTTTTAGTTTAAATTTTTTTTTTAATATTGTTATGCAGTTCCTTAGAATTTATTAATATACATGTGATTATAAAATTTAAAATATTTTTTTAGACTAATAAACAGTCTTAAAAATATTTATTTTTCAAAAATTAATTTTAATAAGGGAAAAAAGTTATACAAAATGTTGATATGCATAATTATTTCGGCTACCTAGATCTTCTCAAATATAAAATTTGATGGGAATCCAAAAAGTCTTTACCGAGAAAGGTACCCTTGATAAATTTGGTTCTGATCAAATGATAGCTAGAACCAATAAAAAAATCCAAAAATTTCATCAAAATCGTTGAAGCCATTTTCGAGAAAAATAAGTTATTCCTTGACGGTTATATGGCAGGTACCGTTATTTGTAGCCAAAATTTAAATTTCAAATTCCCCTCCGAGGAATGCCAAAGGAATCACACATACCAAATTCGAAGGTAATCGCGTAAGCCAGTCTTCAAATAGTTATACATACAGATTGACAGACTGAAACACTGACAGACAGACTGACATTTTTTATCTATATTTTTCAGACAAGTAAAAATAAATAAAATACGAAAAATTATTTTACGTCATTATTTGGGACAAAATAGAAGTATTTTTTCCCTTCTGATCTGGCTACAATTTATAAAGCGTTTATACGCCTTTAAGACGAGTTTAACTCCCACCTCTGGGCAGGAGATTCGTTTCACCTGCTTGATAGAATACAAAATCGAGCTTTAAGATTGATAGGAAATGGAACTGCCGCTAATACAATTGCCCCTCTCGAACACCGACGCAATGTTTCATTTCTTTCCTTATTTTATCGTTTCTTTTATAAACAGGTTGATTTGAACAGGTGTCACTTCTTCAATTATCAATACAATTTATCGAAACGAAAAGAAATAAAAAGACCAACCCAAATATTTACAACTAAAATTATTATAAAAAAAATCGGTCATGCGATTTGACGCCGTTCGACTATTTCCTGTGGAGCTACGTCAAGTCTTTGGTCTATGCCAATAAGCCAGCGACGATTGATTAACTTCGTACGAATATCGAACGTGAAATTGCAGCACTATCGGCCGATTTATGCTTGAAAACCGTCGAAAATGTGGTTCAGCGTCTGGACTTCTGCAAGCGTGCCCGTGGTGGCCATGAAAAAGAAATCGAGTTCCATACATAATGGCATCGAACGTACTTTCACAGGAATAAAGAATTTCATTGATATCCAAAACCGGTTTTGTTTTATTTTGTAGCGCTCTTATTGAAAAATCCATTATATACAGATTCAATTTGTTTTAATTTTTTTTAGATTTAGTTTACGGTCTACATGTTTCTGTTTTCATAAAATTTTAATAAACAATTGGTAACCATACCTTCATTTGTGTAAGAATTAGACCAATTTATAGTGCCCAGTATGGCAACCATTTGAGAGCTTTGAAATGGAGATAGCTTATGTAAATCCATAACAGTAAGAGTGAAAGGCAAATATCCTATCTTCCCTGTACTGAAAATATAAATGGAACAGGGTATAGTGCCCATGCACATGCATTTCATTTTTCCGTAGTTGGTCGCTACGTCATCGCTCCTCATGATCGAAAACAATATAACAAAAAGAAAAAATGACAAGTGCACATTTATATTCTGTGCGGTACGACGAGAAGGAATATTTACGTTTTAAAACGTCCATGCTTCTCATCTGAACCTCAGAGCTCAGAGCTCGGAAAAAAGAGATTTTTTTGGTACACCAATACATACAAGTACGTTAACTTGAGTTCTAAGTTCTGGTCTGAGGTACACCCATCCTTAAGGATTCGTGTGTATACAAAAATCGGGGGATACTATGATAGTTTGGCGTCACAAATTATTAATAATAAATACCATAATTTTTTACTATGGCGCTTAGGCGGAAGATGCAATTTTCTAAAAAATTACGCCATTGCATACAATAATTTGCTATGTTTTTTTTTAAAGCCAAAAGTCTGTTCTATCATATAGTTTCTAAATCCTTAAATATCTAAGAAAGCTATTGCAAGACCTTATTTTAAAAGCAAATTTTCAGAAAGAAATTTTAAAAAAATAGTTCGCATTGATTGTTTTTAAATTGCGATAATGTCTACTTAATTTACTGAAAAAATGTATTACATCTATTTTTCTTAATATTCAGATTTTCGAGAAAATTGAAATTTACCAAACCCACTTTCCTATAATTGTTTGGTATTTACGTGGTCTTTCTCTTTACACATTTTGGCTAGAGTACGATAACTATGACACCGCAAAATAATAACGGATTCTTTTAGAGAGACTAGATAAATACAAGTATTTTTTACTATGAAGGAGTTCAATAACCCCCCTTTTTTATTCTTAAAAATGTTTTAATACGAAAAAAAAACAATAAGCTCTTTAACAACAACTCAATATTCACAAGTAAAATTTATACTTTTTTCTGAGAGATAGAAAATCGCACTTAAGTCAGTTTAATTTGGTGAAACATTTTGTAAAAAGTAACTACAAACTCCAAAAGAAAAACCGCATCACGTAAATACCAAACAAATTATAACATAGGAGTAACAAATAATAATAAAAGAAAATTCAGTACATATTTCCCTAATTTAAAAAAAATCGAAATAAATACTCTTAATTTTTTTCCAAAATGTCAAGTTTTAAATAATTTTAGTTTTTTTTTAAATATTGATAAAAATTCTTAATTCAAAAATGATTAATGATAGAGTAGACTTTTGGCTTTGAAAAAAAGTATAGCACAGTATGGTATATATTGCCGTTATTTCTAAATACATATAATGGGTTTTACAATAGGGACTTGACAACTTTGAATTAAATTTTTGAACGCACCCTTTTACATCAAACTATCATTGTCAATTTATTCAGTAAACCTGGACCTGGACGACATGTGGTTTTAACAGGATGGTGCCACAAAACACACAGCACACCTTACAATCGATTTATTGAAGAGTAAGTTTGATGAGTGTGTTATTTCAAGAAATGGGCCAGTCGATTGGCCGCCTCGTTCGTGCTATTTAACGCCTCTATAATTTTTTAGTTTCAAAATGAGAATAGTTAACTTCAAAACGAAAATAGTAAACTTCAATGTGGAATATTAAACTTCAATATGAGAATAGTAAACTTCAATGTTGAATAGTAAACTTCAATATGAGAATAATAAATATCAATGTGGGAATAGTAAATTTCAATATGAGATTTTTTATTTAAATTTAATTAACAACAATTAATAATAATAATACATATTAAAATAACATATTCTAATTTCAGAACTGCAGGAAATTTATTTTGAATGCTTGCGATGCAAGTGGCACACGTTATTGGAGTAATTGTCTGCAAACCTTCTATATATATATGCGGGCGGCATTGGTGTAGTAGATAAGATGTTTGTCAATTAAAAGTAAAAGTAAGATGTTTGCTTCTGACCCGTAGGTCGTCAGTTCGATAATCAGGTTAAGAATAAATTTGTCTAACTCCTAGTGCAAGCCAGAGCCGCCTGTGAGTTTTAAATGAGAAAATAGTCACCTAATTCTCGATCTACTGCACCGAAAAAAAATTCTTTCCTATCTTTCTAATTCTTTTAACTAGTGTCGTGCAACGTCATGTTGCATTCTAAAAGGCAAATGTGCCTTATAGACACTTAGTTAAAATATATAGATATATATATAAATACTAATATAAGGCTTTCTAAGCCTCTTACTCTCTGTTCTCTTATGAATGAATCGGTTCTGCAGTTAAGAATCCTTGGAAACTTTCTTGAGAGCTCTCTTTTAACTTTACTCTTTACCTTTAGACTATTTTTTGGAGCTACGTTAAGTCGTTGTTTTATGCCAATAAGCTGACGACGTTGGAGGAGCTCAGAGCCAACATAGAACGCGAAATAGCGGCCGTTTCGGCTGAAATGTGTAACTGAGTCATCAAAAACTGGGTCCAACGAATCGAACGCTACAAACGTGACCGCGATGTGCCATATAAACGAAGTTGAGTTCCATTCATAAATGTTTTGATTGTACTTCAAGCCGATAATAAAGTTTTTGAAATATCTCAAATGGTTTGCGTTTTATTTCAAAAAAGTAATTCATAATGATTTATTAGAATATATTCGTATTAATATTTAACCTAAATGATTAATAAATAGGTTAATAAGTTATTAATTTTCGTAAAGAAGTTTGATTTAAACCTCCTAAAAATCAATCATAATTGATAAGATAATACATCGAAATATAATTTTAATAATTAAATAAGAAATAAGTATTAAATGTCTAATATTTTGTCGTTATTAAAATTTATGAATTTATTCAATTCAATCCTCCCATTACATTAATAAATCAAAAATCAACAATGAAAAGTTCCTCTTTGTATTAGTAAAGAGGATAAATTATCATATTTATATAATAATAATAATTATTATTAATTTGATTTATGAAATTATTTTGATACAAAAATAAAATTGGAGAGAATAATAGGTAAAATAGATGAAGCTAGTGCTTGTGTTAAAAAAAATATTTTAATGAAGATTCATTAGATATAAAATTATTATGTAATAAAAGATAATAAATTTTTTATTAATCCTATTCAAGCACCTAACCATGAATTAGAAAGAAGTACATATCATTTCTAAACTAACAATACAAAATATTATTTTAACTAGACGTCTGAAAAGCTTATTTAAACAAAATTAATCCCAATATATGTTTTTTATTTCAATTCTTCTTTTATCATTTTTTAAGAAAATTGTTCCTATGTCCTAGATCTGGGTTGATAGACAACCTCCCATAGTAAAAACTACTTTTATTTAATCTCTGTACAGAAATCCGTTATTATTTTGCGGTGCCAAAGTTATTCGACCCTTCCCGAAATGTGTTAAGAGTAAGCCACGTTTATATTAAACAAATTATACACAGATTGGTTTAATAAATTCTAATTTTCTCGAAAATTAGAATACATAATATCATGTTGTTTTCAGTGTTCAATTAAGAATTAATAGGGGTCATAAATCTACATTTATTTTTATTTTGGAAAAAAATCTACATAAATTATTGTGCATTATTTTTTCTGAATTTTGGAGTTTGAAATAACTTAACGCCATCATACGTCTTGTATAACAAGGAATTTATGAAAAATGTTTTTGAAAATTGTAACACGGATTTTGATAAAATCCTGTTGTTTATTTTTAGTTTAAATTTTTTTTTTAATATTGTTATGCAGTTCCTTAGAATTTATTAATATACATGTGATTATAAAATTTAAAATATTTTTTTAGACTAATAAACAGTCTTAAAAATATTTATTTTTCAAAAATTAATTTTAATAAGGGAAAAAAGTTATACAAAATGTTGATATGCATAATTATTTCGGCTACCTAGATCTTCTCAAATATAAAATTTGATGGGAATCCAAAAAGTCTTTACCGAGAAAGGTACCCTTGATAAATTTGGTTCTGATCAAATGATAGCTAGAACCAATAAAAAAATCCAAAAATTTCATCAAAATCGTTGAAGCCATTTTCGAGAAAAATAAGTTATTCCTTGACGGTTATATGGCAGGTACCGTTATTTGTAGCCAAAATTTAAATTTCAAATTCCCCTCTGAGGAATGCCAAAGGAATCACACATACCAAATTCGAAGGTAATCGCGTAAGCCAGTCTTCAAATAGTTATACATACAGATTGACAGACTGAAACACTGACAGACAGACTGACATTTTTTATCTATATTTTTCAGACAAGTAAAAATAAATAAAATACGAAAAATTATTTTACGTCATTATTTGGGACAAAATAGAAGTATTTTTTCCCTTCTGATCTGGCTACAATTTATAAAGCGTTTATACGCCTTTAAGACGAGTTTAACTCCCACCTCTGGGCAGGAGATTCGTTTCACCTGCTTGATAGAATACAAAATCGAGCTTTAAGATTGATAGGAAATGGAACTGCCGCTAATACAATTGCCCCTCTCGAACACCGACGCAATGTTTCATTTCTTTCCTTATTTTATCGTTTCTTTTATAAACAGGTTGATTTGAACAGGTGTCACTTCTTCAATTATCAATACAATTTATCGAAACGAAAAGAAATAAAAAGACCAACCCAAATATTTACAACTAAAATTATTATAAAAAAAATCGGTCATGCGATTTGACGCCGTTCGACTATTTCCTGTGGAGCTATGTCAAGTCTTTGGTCGTACGAATATCGAACGTGAAATTGCAGCACTATCGGTCGATTTATGCTTGAAAACCGTCGAAAATTTGGTTCAGCGTCTGGACTTCTGCAAGCGTGCCCGTGGTGGCCATGCAAAAGAAATCGAGTTCCATACATAATGGCATCGAACGTACTTTCACAGGAATAAAGAATTTTATTGATATCCAAAACCGGTTTTGTTTTATTTTGTAGCACTCTTATTGAAAAACCCTTTATATACAGATTCATTTTATTTTAATTTTTTTTAGATTTAGTTTACGGTCTACATGTTTCTGTTTTCATAAAATTTTAATAAACAATTTGTAACCATACCTTCATTTGTGTAAGAATTAGACCAATTTATAGTGCCCAGTATGGCAACCATTTGAGAGCTTTGAAATGGAGATAGCTTATGTAAATCCATAACAGTAAGAGTGAAAGGCAAATATCCTATCTTCCCTGTACTGAAAATATAAATGGAACAGGGTATAGTTCCCATGCACATGCATTTCATTTTTTCGTAGTTGGTCGCTACGTCATCGCTCCTCATGATCGAAAACAATATAACACAAAGAAAAAATGACAAGTGCACATTTATATTCTGTGCGGTACGACGAGAAGGAATATTTACGTTTTAAAACGTCCATGCCTCTCATCTGAACCTCAGAGCTCAGAGCTCGGAAAAAAGAGATTTTTTTGGTACACCAATACATACAAGTACGTTAACTTGAGTTCTAAGTTCTGGTCTGAGGTACACCCAGCCTTAAGGATTCGTGTGTATACAAAAATCGGGGGAGACTATGATAGTTTGGCGTCACAAATTATTAATAATAAATACCATAATTTTTTACTATGGCGCTTAGGCGGAAGATGCAATTTTCTAAAAAATTACGCCATTGCATACAATAATTTGCTATGTTTTTTTTTAAAGCCAAAAGTCTGTTCTATCATATAGTTTCTAAATCCTTAAATATCTAAGAAAGCTATTGCAAGACCTTATTTTAAAAGCAAATTTTCAGAAAGAAATTTAAAAAAATAGTTCGCATTGATTGTTTTTAAATTGCGATAATGTCTACTTAATTTACTGAAAAAATGTATTACATCTATTTTTCTTAATATTCAGATTTTCGAGAAAATTGAAATTTACCAAACCCACTTTCCTATAATTGTTTGGTATTTACGTGGTCTTTCTCTTTACACATTTCGGCTAGAGTACGATAACTATGACACCGCAAAATAATAACGGATTCTTTTAAAGAGACTAGATAAATACAAGTATTTTTTACTATGAAGGAGTTCAATAACCCCCCTTTTTTATTCTTAAAAATGTTTTAATACGAAAAAAAAAACAATAAGCTCTTTAACAACAACTCAATATTCACAAGTAAAATTTATACTTTTTTCTGAGAGATAGAAAATCGCACTTAAGTCAGTTTAATTTGGTGAAACATTTTGTAAAAAGTAACTACAAACTCCAAAAGAAAAACCGCATCACGTAAATACCAAACAAATTATAACATAGGAGTAACAAATAATAATAAAAGAAAATTCAGTACATATTTCCCTAATTAAAAAAAAAATCGAAATAAATACTCTTAATTTTTTTCCAAAATGTCAAGTTTTAAATAATTTTAGTTTTTTTTTAAATATTGATAAAAATTCTTAATTCAAAAATGATTAATGATAGAGTAGACTTTTGGCTTTGAAAAAAAGTATAGCACAGTATGGTATATATTGCCGTTATTTCTAAATACATATAATGGGTTTTACAATAGGGACTTGACAACTTTGAATTCAATTTTTGAACGCACCCTTTTACATCAAACTATCATTGTCAATTTATTCAGTAAACCTGGACCTGGACGACATGTGGTTTTAACAGGATGGTGCCACAAAACACACAGCACACCTTACAATCGATTTATTGAAGAGTAAGTTTGATGAGTGTGTTATTTCAAGAAATGGGCCAGTCGATTGGCCGCCTCGTTCGTGCTATTTAACGCCTCTATAATTTTTTAGTTTCAAAATGAGAATAGTTAACTTCAAAACGAAAATAGTAAACTTCAATGTGGAATATTAAACTTCAATATGAGAATAGTAAACTTCAATGTTGAATAGTAAACTTCAATATGAGAATAATAAATATCAATGTGGGAATAGTAAATTTCAATATGAGATTTTTTATTTAAATTTAATTAACAACAATTAATAATAATAATACATATTAAAATAACATATTTTCTAATTTCAGAACTGCAGGAAATTTATTTTGAATGCTTGCGATGCAAGTGGCACACGTTATTGGAGTAATTGTCTGCAAACCTTCTATATATATATGCGGGCGGCATTGATGTAGTAGATAAGATGTTTGTCAATTAAAAGTAAAAGTAAGATGTTTGCTTCTGACCCGTAGGTCGTCAGTTCGATACTCAGGTTAAGAAGAAATTTGTCTAACTCCTAGTGCAAGCTAGAGCCGCCTGTGAGTTTTAAATGAGAAAATAGTCACCTAATTCTCGATCTACTGCACCGAAAAAAAATTCTTTCCTATCTTTCTAATTCTTTTAACTAGTGTCGTGCAACGTCATGTTGCATTCTAAAAGGCAAATGTGCCTTATAGACACTTAGTTAAAATATATAAATATATATATAAATACTAATATAAGGCTTTCTAAGCCTCTTACTCTCTGTTCTCTTATGAATGAATCGGTTCTGCAGTTAAGAATCCTTGGAAACTTTCTTGAGAGCTCTCTTTTAACTTTACTCTTTACCTTTAGACTATTTTTTGGAGCTACGTTAAGTCGTTGTTTTATGCCAATAAGCTGACGACGTTGGAGGAGCTCAGAGCCAACATAGAACGCGAAATAGCGGCCGTTTCGGCTGAAATGTGTAACTGAGTCATCAAAAACTGGGTCCAACGAATCGAACGCTACAAACGTGACCGCGGTGTGCCATATAAACGAAGTTGAGTTCCATTCATAAATGTTTTGATTGTACTTCAAGCCGATAATAAAGTTTTTGAAATATCTCAAATGGTTTGCGTTTTATTTCAAAAAAGTAATTCATAATGATTTATTAGAATATATTCGTATTAATATTTAACCTAAATGATTAATAAATAGTTTAATAAGTTATTAATTTTCGTAAAGAAGTTTGATTTAAACCTCCTAAAAATCAATCATAATTGATAAGATAATACATCGAAATATAATTTTAATAATTAAATAAGAAATAAGTATTAAATGTCTAATATTTTGTCGTTATTAAAATTTATGAATTTATTCAATTCAATCCTCCCATTACATTAATAAATCAAAA
Organism: Platycheirus rosarum; assembly: GCA_963971375.1. Taxonomy (NCBI): domain Eukaryota; kingdom Metazoa; phylum Arthropoda; class Insecta; order Diptera; family Syrphidae; genus Platycheirus; species Platycheirus rosarum. Next base: position 194,342,295 of record OZ020507.1, on the reverse strand, counting down.
ATCAACAATGAAAAGTTCCTCTTTGTATTAGTAAAGAGGATAAATTATCATATTTATATAATAATAATAATTATTATTAATTTGATTTATGAAATTATTTTGATACAAAAATAAAATTGGAGAGAATAATAGGTAAAATAGATGAAGCTACTGCTTGTGTTAAAAAAAATATTTTAATGAAGATTCATTAGATATAAAATTATTATGTAATAAAAGATAATAAATTTTTTATTAATCCTATTCAAGCACCTAACCATGAATTAGAAAGAAGTACATATCATTTCTAAACTAACAATACAAAATATTATTTTAACTAGACGTCTGAAAAGCTTATTTAAACAAAATTAATCCCAATATATGTTTTTTATTTCAATTCTTCTTTTATCATTTTTTAAGAAAATTGTTCCTATGTCCTAGATCTGGGTTGATAGACAACCTCCCATAGTAAAAACTACTTTTATTTAATCTCTGTACAGAAATCCGTTATTATTTTGCGGTGCCAAAGTTATTCGACCCTTCCCGAAATGTGTTAAGAGTAAGCCACGTTTATATTAAACAAATTATACACAGATTGGTTTAATAAATTCTAATTTTCTCGAAAATTAGAATACATAATATCATGTTGTTTTCAGTGTTCAATTAAGAATTAATAGGGGTCATAAATCTACATTTATTTTTATTTTGGAAAAAAATCTACATAAATTATTGTGCATTATTTTTTCTGAATTTTGGAGTTTGAAATAACTTAACGCCATCATACGTCTTGTATAACAAGGAATTTATGAAAAATGTTTTTGAAAATTGTAACACGGATTTTGATAAAATCCTGTTGTTTATTTTTAGTTTAAATTTTTTTTTTAATATTGTTATGCAGTTCCTTAGAATTTATTAATATACATGTGATTATAAAATTTAAAATATTTTTTTAGACTAATAAACAGTCTTAAAAATATTTATTTTTCAAAAATTAATTTTAATAAGGGAAAAAAGTTATACAAAATGTTGATATGCATAATTATTTCGGCTACCTAGATCTTCTCAAATATAAAATTTGATGGGAATCCAAAAAGTCTTTACCGAGAAAGGTACCCTTGATAAATTTGGTTCTGATCAAATGATAGCTAGAACCAATAAAAAAATCCAAAAATTTCATCAAAATCGTTGAAGCCATTTTCGAGAAAAATAAGTTATTCCTTGACGGTTATATGGCAGGTACCGTTATTTGTAGCCAAAATTTAAATTTCAAATTCCCCTCTGAGGAATGCCAAAGGAATCACACATACCAAATTCGAAGGTAATCGCGTAAGCCAGTCTTCAAATAGTTATACATACAGATTGACAGACTGAAACACTGACAGACAGACTGACATTTTTTATCTATATTTTTCAGACAAGTAAAAATAAATAAAATACGAAAAATTATTTTACGTCATTATTTGGGACAAAATAGAAGTATTTTTTCCCTTCTGATCTGGCTACAATTTATAAAGCGTTTATACGCCTTTAAGACGAGTTTAACTCCCACCTCTGGGCAGGAGATTCGTTTCACCTGCTTGATAGAATACAAAATCGAGCTTTAAGATTGATAGGAAATGGAACTGCCGCTAATACAATTGCCCCTCTCGAACACCGACGCAATGTTTCATTTCTTTCCTTATTTTATCGTTTCTTTTATAAACAGGTTGATTTGAACAGGTGTCACTTCTTCAATTATCAATACAATTTATCGAAACGAAAAGAAATAAAAAGACCAACCCAAATATTTACAACTAAAATTATTATAAAAAAAATCGGTCATGCGATTTGACGCCGTTCGACTATTTCCTGTGGAGCTATGTCAAGTCTTTGGTCGTACGAATATCGAACGTGAAATTGCAGCACTATCGGTCGATTTATGCTTGAAAACCGTCGAAAATTTGGTTCAGCGTCTGGACTTCTGCAAGCGTGCCCGTGGTGGCCATGCAAAAGAAATCGAGTTCCATACATAATGGCATCGAACGTACTTTCACAGGAATAAAGAATTTCATTGATATCCAAAACCGGTTTTGTTTTATTTTGTAGCACTCTTATTGAAAAACCCTTTATATACAGATTCATTTTATTTTAATTTTTTTTAGATTTAGTTTACGGTCTACATGTTTCTGTTTTCATAAAATTTTAATAAACAATTTGTAACCATACCTTCATTTGTGTAAGAATTAGACCAATTTATAGTGCCCAGTATGGCAACCATTTGAGAGCTTTGAAATGGAGATAGCTTATGTAAATCCATAACAGTAAGAGTGAAAGGCAAATATCCTATCTTCCCTGTACTGAAAATATAAATGGAACAGGGTATAGTTCCCATGCACATGCATTTCATTTTTTCGTAGTTGGTCGCTACGTCATCGCTCCTCATGATCGAAAACAATATAACACAAAGAAAAAATGACAAGTGCACATTTATATTCTGTGCGGTACGACGAGAAGGAATATTTACGTTTTAAAACGTCCATGCCTCTCATCTGAACCTCAGAGCTCAGAGCTCGGAAAAAAGAGATTTTTTTGGTACACCAATACATACAAGTACGTTAACTTGAGTTCTAAGTTCTGGTCTGAGGTACACCCAGCCTTAAGGATTCGTGTGTATACAAAAATCGGGGGAGACTATGATAGTTTGGCGTCACAAATTATTAATAATAAATACCATAATTTTTTACTATGGCGCTTAGGCGGAAGATGCAATTTTCTAAAAAATTACGCCATTGCATACAATAATTTGCTATGTTTTTTTTTAAAGCCAAAAGTCTGTTCTATCATATAGTTTCTAAATCCTTAAATATCTAAGAAAGCTATTGCAAGACCTTATTTTAAAAGCAAATTTTCAGAAAGAAATTTAAAAAAATAGTTCGCATTGATTGTTTTTAAATTGCGATAATGTCTACTTAATTTACTGAAAAAATGTATTACATCTATTTTTCTTAATATTCAGATTTTCGAGAAAATTGAAATTTACCAAACCCACTTTCCTATAATTGTTTGGTATTTACGTGGTCTTTCTCTTTACACATTTCGGCTAGAGTACGATAACTATGACACCGCAAAATAATAACGGATTCTTTTAAAGAGACTAGATAAATACAAGTATTTTTTACTATGAAGGAGTTCAATAACCCCCTTTTTTATTCTTAAAAATGTTTTAATACGAAAAAAAAAAACAATAAGCTCTTTAACAACAACTCAATATTCACAAGTAAAATTTATACTTTTTTCTGAGAGATAGAAAATCGCACTTAAGTCAGTTTAATTTGGTGAAACATTTTGTAAAAAGTAACTACAAACTCCAAAAGAAAAACCGCATCACGTAAATACCAAACAAATTATAACATAGGAGTAACAAATAATAATAAAAGAAAATTCAGTACATATTTCCCTAATTAAAAAAAAAATCGAAATAAATACTCTTAATTTTTTTCCAAAATGTCAAGTTTTAAATAATTTTAGTTTTTTTTTTAAATATTGATAAAAATTCTTAATTCAAAAATGATTAATGATAGAGTAGACTTTTGGCTTTGAAAAAAAGTATAGCACAGTATGGTATATATTGCCGTTATTTCTAAATACATATAATGGGTTTTACAATAGGGACTTGACAACTTTGAATTCAATTTTTGAACGCACCCTTTTACATCAAACTATCATTGTCAATTTATTCAGTAAACCTGGACCTGGACGACATGTGGTTTTAACAGGATGGTGCCACAAAACACACAGCACACCTTACAATCGATTTATTGAAGAGTAAGTTTGATGAGTGTGTTATTTCAAGAAATGGGCCAGTCGATTGGCCGCCTCGTTCGTGCTATTTAACGCCTCTATAATTTTTTAGTTTCAAAATGAGAATAGTTAACTTCAAAACGAAAATAGTAAACTTCAATGTGGAATATTTAACTTCAATATGAGAATAGTAAACTTCAATGTTGAATAGTAAACTTCAATATGAGAATAATAAATATCAATGTGGGAATAGTAAATTTCAATATGAGATTTTTTATTTAAATTTAATTAACAACAATTAATAATAATAATACATATTAAAATAACATATTTTCTAATTTCAGAACTGCAGGAAATTTATTTTGAATGCTTGCGATGCAAGTGGCACACGTTATTGGAGTAATTGTCTGCAAACCTTCTATATATATATGCGGGCGGCATTGATGTAGTAGATAAGATGTTTGTCAATTAAAAGTAAAAGTAAGATGTTTGCTTCTGACCCGTAGGTCGTCAGTTCGATACTCAGGTTAAGAAGAAATTTGTCTAACTCCTAGTGCAAGCTAGAGCCGCCTGTGAGTTTTAAATGAGAAAATAGTCACCTAATTCTCGATCTACTGCACCGAAAAAAAATTCTTTCCTATCTTTCTAATTCTTTTAACTAGTGTCGTGCAACGTCATGTTGCATTCTAAAAGGCAAATGTGCCTTATAGACACTTAGTTAAAATATATAAATATATATATAAATACTAATATAAGGCTTTCTAAGCCTCTTACTCTCTGTTCTCTTATGAATGAATCGGTTCTGCAGTTAAGAATCCTTGGAAACTTTCTTGAGAGCTCTCTTTTAACTTTACTCTTTACCTTTAGACTATTTTTTGGAGCTACGTTAAGTCGTTGTTTTATGCCAATAAGCTGACGACGTTGGAGGAGCTCAGAGCCAACATAGAACGCGAAATAGCGGCCGTTTCGGCTGAAATGTGTAACTGAGTCATCAAAAACTGGGTCCAACGAATCGAACGCTACAAACGTGACCGCGGTGTGCCATATAAACGAAGTTGAGTTCCATTCATAAATGTTTTGATTGTACTTCAAGCCGATAATAAAGTTTTTGAAATATCTCAAATGGTTTGCGTTTTATTTCAAAAAAGTAATTCATAATGATTTATTAGAATATATTCGTATTAATATTTAACCTAAATGATTAATAAATAGTTTAATAAGTTATTAATTTTCGTAAAGAAGTTTGATTTAAACCTCCTAAAAATCAATCATAATTGATAAGATAATACATCGAAATATAATTTTAATAATTAAATAAGAAATAAGTATTAAATGTCTAATATTTTGTCTTTATTAAAATTTATGAATTTATTCAATTCAATCCTCCCATTACATTAATAAATCAAAAATCAACAATGAAAAGTTCCTCTTTGTATTAGTAAAGAGGATAAATTATCATATTTATATAATAATAATAATTATTATTAATTTGATTTATGAAATTATTTTGATACAAAAATAAAATTGGAGAGAATAATAGGTAAAATAGATGAAGCTAGTGCTTGTGTTAAAAAAAATATTTTAATGAAGATTCATTAGATATTAAATTATTATGTCTTATAAGAGGAATAAAAGATAATAAATTTTTTATTAATCCTATTCAAGCACCTAACCATGAATTAGAAAGAAGTACATATCATTTCTAAACTAACAATACAAAATATTATTTTAACTAGACGTCTGAAAAGCTTATTTAAACAAAATTAATCCCAATATATGTTTTTTTATTTCAATTCTTCTTTTATCATTTTTTTAAGAAAATTGTTCCTATGTCCTAGATCTGGGTTGATAGATAACCTCCCATAGTAAAAACTACTTTTATTTAATCTCTGTACAGAAATCCGTTATTATTTTGCGGTGCCAAAGTTATTCGACCCTTCCCGAAATGTGTTAAGAGTAAGCCACGTTTATATTAAACAAATTATACACAGATTGGTTTAATAAATTCTAATTTTCTCGAAAATTAGAATACATAATATCATGTTGTTTTCAGTGTTCAATTAAGAATTAATAGGGGTCATAAATCTACATTTATTTTTATTTTGGAAAAAAATCTACATAAATTATTGTTCATTATTTTTTCTGAATTTTGGAGTTTGAAATAACTTAACGCCATCATACGTCTTGTATAACAAGGAATTTATGAAAAATGTTTTTGAAAATTGTAACACGGATTTTGATAAAATCCTGTTGTTTATTTTTAGTTTAAATTTTTTTTTTAATATTGTTATGCAGTTCCTTAGAATTTATTAATATACATGTGATTATAAAATTTAAAATATTTTTTTAGACTAATAAACAGTCTTAAAAATATTTATTTTTCAAAAATTTATTTTAATAAGGGAAAAAAGTTATACAAAATGTTGATATGCATAATTATTTCGGCTACCTAGATCTTCTCAAATATAAAATTTGATAGGAATCCAAAAAGTCTTTACCGAGAAAGGTACCCTTGATAAATTTGGTTCTGATCAAATGATAGCTAGAACCAATAAAAAAAATCCAAAAATTTCATCAAAATCGTTGAAGCCATTTTCGAGAAAAATAAGTTATTCCTTGACGGTTATATGGCAGGTACCGTTATTTGTAGCCAAAATTAAAATTTCAAATTCCCCTCTGAGGAATGCCAAAGGAATCACACATACCAAATTCGAAGGTAATCGCGTAAGCCAGTCTTCAAATAGTTATACATACAGATTGACAGACTGAAACACTGACAGACGGACTGACATTTTTTATCTATATTTTTCAGACAAGTAAAAATAAATATAATACGAAAAATTATTTTACGTCATTATTTGGGACAAAATAGAAGTATTTTTTCCCTTCTGATCTGGCTACAATTTATAAAGCGTTTATACGCCTTTAAGACGAGTTTAACTCCCACCTCTGGGCAGGAGCTTCGTTTCACCTGCTTGATAGAATACAAAATCGAGCTTTAAGATTGATAGGAAATGGAACTGCCGCTAATACAATTGCCCCTCTCGAACACCGACGCAATGTTTCATTTCTTTCCTTATTTTATCGTTTCTTTTATAAACAGGTTGATTTGAACAGGTGTCACTTCTTCAATTATCAATACAATTTATCGAAACGAAAAGAAATAAAAAGACCAACCCAAATATTTACAACTAAAATTATTATAAAAAAAATCGGTCATGCGATTTGACGCCGTTCGACTATTTCCTGTGGAGCTACGTCAAGTCTTTGGTCTATGCCAATAAACCAGCGACGATTGATTAACTTCGTACGAATATCGAACGTGAAATTGCAGCACTATCGGCCGATTTATGCTTGAAAACCGTCGAAAATGTGGTTCAGCGTCTGGACTTCTGCAAGCGTGCCCGTGGTGGCCATGCAAAAGAAATCGAGTTCCATACATAATGGCATCGAACGTACTTTCACAGGAATAAAGAATTTCATTGATATCCAAAACCGGTTTTGTTTTATTTTGTATCGCTCTTATTGAAAAACCCTTTATATACAGATTCAATTTATTTTAATTTTTTTTAGATTTAGTTTACGGTCTACATGTTTCTGTTTTCATAAAATTTTAATAGACAATTTGTAACCATACCTTCATTTGTGTAAGAATTAGACCAATTTATAGTGCCCAGTATGGCAACCATTTGAGAGCTTTGAAATGGAGATAGCTTATGTAAATCCATAACAGTAAGAGTGAAAGGCAAATATCCTATCTTCCCTGTACTGAAAATATATATGGAACAGGGTATAGTTCCCATGCACATGCATTTCATTTTTTCGTAGTTGGTCGCTACGTCATCGCTCCTCATGATCGAAAACAATATAACACAAAGAAAAAATGACAAGTGCACATTTATATTCTGTGCGGTACGACGAGAAGGAATATTTACGTTTTAAAACGTCCATGCCTCTCATCTGAACCTCAGAGGTCAGAGCTCGGAAAAAAGAGATTTTTTTGGTACACCAATACATACAAGTACGTTAACTTGAGTTCTAAGTTCTGGTCTGAGGTACACCCAGCCTTAAGGATTCGTGTGTATACAAAAATCGGGGGAGACTATGATAGTTTGGCGTCACAAATTATTAATAATAAATACCATAATTTTTTACTATGGCGCTTAGGCGGAAGATGCAATTTTCTAAAAAATCACGCCATTGCATACAATAATTTGCTATGTTTTTTTTAAAGCCAAAAGTCTGTTCTATCATATAGTTTCTAAATGCTTAAATATCTAAGAAAGCTATTGAAAGACCTTATTTTAAAAGCAAATTTTCAGAAAGAAATTTAAAAAAATAGTTCGCATTGATTGTTTTTAAATTGCGATAATGTATACTTAATTTACTGAAAAAATGTATTACATCTATTTTTTCTTAATATTCAGATTTTCGAGAAAATTGAAATTTACCAAACCCACTTTCCTATAATTGTTTGGTATTTACGTGGTCTTTCTCTTTACACATTTTGGCTAGAGTACGATAACTATGACACCGCAAAATAATAACGGATTCTTTTAGAGAGACTAGATAAATACAAGTATTTTTTACTATGAAGGGGTTCAATAACCCCCCTTTTTTATTCTTAAAAATGTTTTAATATGAAAAAAAACAATAAGCTTTTTAACAACAACTCAATATTCACAAGTAAAATTTATACTTTTTTCTGAGAGATAGAAAATCGCACTTAAGTCAGTTTAATTTGGTGAAACATTTTGTAAAAAGTAACTACAAACTCCAAAAGAAAAACCGCATCACGTAAATACCAAACAAATTATAACATAGGAGTAACAAATAATAATAAAAGAAAATTCAGTACATATTTCCCTAATTAAAAAAAAAATCGAAATAAATACTCTTAATTTTTTTCCAAAATGTCAAGTTTTAAATAATTTTAGTTTTTTTTTTAAATATTGATAAAAATTCTTAATTCAAAAATGATTAATGATAGAGTAGACTTTTGGCTTTGAAAAAAAGTATAGCACAGTATGGTATATATTGCCGTTATTTCTAAATACATATAATGGGTTTTACAATAGGGACTTGACAACTTTGAATTAAATTTTTGAACGCACCCTTTTACATCAAACTATCATTGTCAATTTATTCAGTAAACCTGGACCTGGACGACATGTGGTTTTAACAGGATGGTGCCACAAAACACACAGCACACCTTACAATCGATTTATTGAAGAGTAAGTTTGATGAGTGTGTTATTTCAAGAAATGGGCCAGTCGATTGGCCGCCTCGTTCGTGCTATTTAACGCCTCTATAATTTTTTAGTTTCAAAATGAGAATAGTTAACTTCAAAACGAAAATAGTAAACTTCAATGTGGAATATTAAACTTCAATATGAGAATAGTAAACTTCAATGTTGAATAGTAAACTTCAATATGAGAATAATAAATATCAATGTGGGAATAGTAAATTTCAATATGAGATTTTTTATTTAAATTTAATTAACAACAATTAATAATAATAATACATATTAAAATAACATATTTTCTAATTTCAGAACTGCAGGAAATTTATTTTGAATGCTTGCGATGCAAGTGGCACACGTTATTGGAGTAATTGTCTGCAAACCTTCTATATATATATGCGGGCGGCATTGGTGTAGTAGATAAGATGTTTGTCAATTAAAAGTAAAAGTAAGATGTTTGCTTCTGACCCGTAGGTCGTCAGTTCGATACTCAGGTAAAGAAGAAATTTGTCTAACTCCTAGTGCAAGCCAGAGCCGTCTGTGAGTTTTAAATGAGAAAATAGTCACCTAATTCTCGATCTACTGCACCGAAAAAAAATTCCTTCCTTTCTTTCTAATTCTTCTAACTAGTGTCGTGCAACGTCATGTTGCATTCTAAAAGGCAAATGTGCCTTATAGACACTTAGTTAAAATATATAAATATATATATAAATACTAATATAAGGCTTTCTAAGCCTCTTACTCTCTGTTCTCTTATGAATGAATCGGTTCTGCAGTTAAGAATCTTTAGAAAAATTTTTGAGAGCTCTCTTTTAACTTTACTCTTTGCCTTTAGACTATTTTTTGGAGCTACGTTAAGTCATTGTTTTATGCCAATAAGCTGACGACGTTGGAAGAGCTCAGAGCCAACATAGAACGCGAAATAGCGGCCGTTTCGGCTGAAATGTGTAACCGAGTCATCAAAAATTGGGTCCAATGAATCGAACGCTACAAACGTGCCCGCGGTGTGCCATATATACGAAGTTGAGTTCCATTCATAAATGTTTTGATTGTACTTCAAGCCGATAATAAAGTTTTTGAAATATCTCAAATGGTTTGCGTTTTATTTCAAAAAAAGTTATTCATAATGATTTATTAGAATATATTCGTATTAATATTTAACCTAAATGATTAATAAATAGGTTAATAAGTTATTAATTTTCGTAAAGAAGTTTGATTTAAACCTCCTAAAAATCAATCATAATTGATAAGATAATTCATCGAAATATAATTTTAATAATTAAATAAGAAATAAGTATTAAAGGTCTTATATTTTGTCAAGTTATTAAAATTTATGAATTTATTCAATTCAATCCTTCCATTACATCAATAAATCAAAAATCAACAATGAAAAAATCCTCTTTGTATTAGTAAAGAGGATAAATTATCATATTTATATAATAATAATAATTATTATTAATTTGATTTATGAAATTATTTTGTTACAAAAATAAAATTGGAGAGAACATTAGGTAAAATAGATGAAGCTAGTGCTTGTGTTAAAAAAATATTTTAATGAAGGTTCATTAGATATTAAATTATTATGTCTTATAAGAGGAATAAAAGATAATAAATTTTTTATTAATCCTATTCAAGACCTAACCATGAATTAGAAAGAAGTACATATCATTTCTAAACTAACAATACAAAATATTATTTTAACTAGACGTCTGAAAAGCTTATTTAAACAAAATTAGTCCCAATATATGTTTTTTATTTCAATTCTTCTTTTATCATTTTTTATGAAAATTGTTCCTAGGTCCTAAATCTGGGTTGATAGACAACCTCCCATAGTAAAAACTACTTTTATTTAATCTCTGTACAGAAATCCGTTATTATTTTGCGGTGCCAAAGTTATTCGACCCTTCTCGAAATGTGTTAAGAGTAAGCAACGTTTATATTAAACAAATTATACACACACAGTCGATCAGCAACTGTGAAGGAGTGTAGACTTGTTGACGACTTTCACAGTATTATTTCCAAGTGTTTACTTAATTATAAAAGTATTATATTATAAAAAAAAAGAAAAAAAAAAAGCTTTTTTAAAAGCTACAGTCCTCGAACTTTGGACAATCCAGTCCAAATTTATATTTACCAAAAAACCAGCCTTTACCATATAAGCGATTAGCTCAGGTGGTAGAGTGGCCGGACGCGGCGAAGAAGAACCCAGTTTCGAAACCAGCCTGGGGGACTTCACCAACACTTTTTGGGATAAAGTGTTGGAAAACAGATTAAGCCTAGAAGGCGATAAATCAAATTTCCAACCAATGGAGGAAGAGAAAGAAAAGGTGGTGCCATCGGATGATGGGCTACCAATAACATCGGCTGATGCACCAATGACGTCAGCGAAAAGGCGAAAAAAACAAGTTCAGCCTAATCTTGTGGAAAGGCAAACCAGGGCAACTCCGGCCATAGTGCAAGCCGTAGAGGAGTTGGGAAAAGAGCGGCCAGCCAAGTCCAGTGCCGCAGAAAAGAAACGTCAGCAGCTGGAAGTTGCTGGCGTGACGTCGGACATATCTGTGTCGTATGTGTCCGACGAAGGAGAAGGGCAAAACACGCCTGACGACACACAAGTTGCAGCAAACAACAGCAGCATACTCCTGCAAGTACCATTCTCATCGGCGTCCGACGATGAGGAAGAGGAAATTAGTGAGTTCGAACGAAAAATTCAGGCCGTTCGAGTAAAACAGGAGACAAGGAGGAGGGCAGAAAAGCTCACCAAAGAGCTCAAGGAGGCAGCCAGAGTTAAGGCCCTCCAGACGGCAGAGCAGCAACAGCAGCAAATTCAATAACAGCAGCAAGCACAACTGCAGAAACAACAACCACAGCAGCAGCGGAAGAAACAGTCTACTAAATAACAACAGCCACAGCAGCAAAAAGAACAGCCACAACAACCATCGACGTCCAAGAACGCCCAACAGCAGCAGCAAAACGAACAGCAGCAGCAAAACCAACAGCAGCAGAGACAACAGCAGCTGAGACAACAGCAGCAGAGTCAACAGCAGCAAATACAACAGCAGATGCAGAAGCAACAGCCATCTCAGCCAAAACAAAAACAAGCTAAGGTGCCGCCAATAAATACATTTAAAATGAACCTAAAAGAAACCATAGATATTTGTAAGGACGCCATAGGCGATAATTTTTCAATAAAGAGATTGAGCAATGATAGGCATGCTATCCACTGCTTCTCAGTGGATCAGCACAAAAAAGTCAAAAGTATCCTCCAAAAAACGGCCACTGAACACTACAGTTTCACGCCGAAAGAGGAAAAAATCCAAACGGTCCTCTTAAAGGGCTTTGACAGCTCCACTGACAAAAACGAACTCCGTCGGGTAGCGACGAACGATCTCGAGTTCGTGGGGGTCAAGCCTTTCACGACTGTCAGAGCCAAAAGGGAGCAACGGAAGTTACCGTTCTTCGTGGTTCAGCTGTCGCCCAAAAGCAAACTGGATAGTCTACGGAAAATTACCAACGTAGACTACCAGGTTGTAACCTGGGACAAATTAAAGAGACGCGGCGACATGCTTCAATGCATGCGCTGCCAAAGGTTCGGGCATGCCGCGGCGAACTGCGGTATGCAGTCTCGCTGCGTGAAATGCAGTGAGAACCACAATTTAGGTGAGTGTAAACTCGGACAGGAAAGGGTCCAAGATAAGACTCAACTTAAATGTGTGCTTTGCGGAGGCGAATGGCACCCTGCTAGTTATCGGGGCTGTCCTTAGTTTCAGCAGATAAAGCAAACAAAAGCTCCGAAGGTGGTGGAGAGGCGACCTATTTTTGCTCCTGCACCGACAGCCGTTGTGCCCCAAATCTCTTACGCCCAAATAGCGGCAGGGAGGGCAACAACAACGGTACAGCCACAACCAAAGGTTGCCAAACAGGCCCCCGTGCCTACGGCACCTGCGGGACAGGCCGATATAATGACTGTGTTGCTGGCCATGCAGGCCCAGTTAACCAGCCTACAACAACAGCTCGGAAAGCAGGAGGAAAGACTAGACCGTGTCTACGCTTACCTTCCCAGCTTAGGGCAATTTAAACCATAATGGGCGCGCTGTACGAGAACCCCTTTAAAATCCTGGCTGTGAATGTAAATTCACTAATCAGAACCGAATGTAGAGCAAATTTGTTTCAATTGTTGCATGATCACAATCCAGATGTCTTTTTGGCTAGCGAAACCAAGCTAAACCAGAAACACAAACTGACTCATAATAATTACAATATCGTAAAAAGGGACCGGCCCAACTCCACTCGTCGGGGCGGAGTCGCTATCTTTTTACGAAAAGGTATTGATCATAAGGTCATATGTAATAGTGAAGTGCGAAGATTCGAGTTGCTAGAAGCTTGCATCATATGCATTCCTCTCCAACATGGGAAGCGAATGTATGTGATCGCAGTGTACGCACAAGAAGCACCTCAACCTGCAAACTTTATTGCAGAGCTGCAGAGCGGATGAAAATTACTATATTATCACTGGGGATTTCAATGCCAAACATGAAGATTGGGGAAATCAAATCCAAATCCAAGGGGATACCATCTTTTTGATTGGATGGGTCGACACCATATTGAATATAACATCGACCTTCTTGCTACAGATAGACAATCGTTCCCAAGGAGCGGTGCTTTTCTAGATCTACTACTGTTAGACTCAAGACTGACAGTAACTGTCTCTGTGGCCCAACAGACAAGAAACTGTTTACAGACGGTAGAATACGACAGTGACCACTGCGGACTTTCCGCCGTCATACAGCTACCAAATGAACTTGTGGTGTTGGAAGAATTTGTGCCTGCGCGCTCTTACAATTTTAGTAAGGCACCCCGGCCACGTTTCTCCAACATCCTGACAAGAGAACTCCTCTCTAACGACATTGTGCCTCCAAACGACAGGAATCTATCGAACGTAGAGATCGATGGATACCTGCTTCAGATGGATGGTGTCATAAAACAAACGATGGACAGAACGATCCCACGATACACAGAACATAATGCAATTGAAATGTACAGGAACGCGACAATAGACGCACTACATAGACAAAAAAGTGGCCTCCTGACAAGATTAAAACTCTTTTACAGGCGGTTTACTGACAGAAACGTTCTGGAGATTAGGACACTGAAGTCTACAATCAAAAATGTCAACTCGCTCATTAAACAAAACTATCGATTGTCTATTAACTCGTACTGAGATAACAGAATTCAAGCTGTTAATTCTAACGACCCAAGTATGTTTCCCGAAATTAATAAAATCTTTAGAAAGAACACTCAAAATGATCTTCCGTGTCTTAAGCTCCAAAGAACGACAGACAACGAAAACATACTTCTGACCGCAGGAGTAGATCTGGGGGACGCCGTCTTGGACGACGACTTCTTTGTAATCGAAGATCCATTGGAAGAGGTTGAGATAGTGGGTTCTGCTTTTCAGCAAGTGTATAAGGTGAATGAGTCCATTCATCCAAATCACGACCTGGAGAACAGGGCTCTGCTTAATCACTTCTACCTGCGAAATAGCATTACGCAATGGCGATCTGAGAATCTTGGTTTTACCGGATTCAATGAAGACAATCTGGCAAACGCCACCATCGCCGAGCGAAATGGGCCAAGTTCCCTGCTCATCTCGAAGGTCGAACTACAAATGATCTTTGCATCATTAAAGAAAAAGAAGTCAGCAGGAGTCGATGGTATACCCAATGTTGTGCTACGACATCTCCCTGAGGAAGCAATAGACATATACACAACACAGTTCAACAACGCGCTGAATAATGCATACTATCCAGTGTGTTAGAAGACATCTGTTATACATCCTCTCCCCAAAAAGGGGAAGGATTTGCCGGATTGGAATTGATCCGGCAAATCTCCGGTCGATAAGTCTTCTTCCGAGTATCAGTAAGGTATTCGAAAGGGTTATCAATAGAGCTCTGTCCAAGTGGGCTGAGGACAAAAATATAATTCCAGTCACCCAGTTCGGCTTTAAGGCGGGACATGACACAATTCATGCCGCGTTTAAGTTAGTAACTGCTGTCCAATGGAACAATGCTAAAAATCAATGCACGGGTGCCTGTCTGGTTATTAAGAGAAGGCTTTTGACACCGTATGGCTAGAAGGTCTTTATCTGAAGCTAACCAGATGGGGCATAAGTATACAACTGCTATATATGCTTTACGACATGCTTAATGGTAAAAAGTTTGCTGTCAAGGGTGGCAATATAACATCTACCACAACGTTTGATATTAAAAACGGTCTGCAACAGGGAGCGGTGAACTCGCCGATTCTCTTTAGTATCTACACCAGCGATCTCATTGGGAGTCTACCTCATGCAATTGCGTATGCCGATGATTTAGTTGCGTACAGAACAGGTCCAAAAGTTGAAATCATCAGAATTCTATTGCAACGTGATTTCGATAAAATTCAACAATATTGTAATGATTGGAAGCTCAAAATCAACTTCCATAAATGTGAAACTATCCTGTTTAGAACCACTTTGTCTGGGGCCTCTAGGAATACGAGAAAGAACTGGCGCAAGCTAGTGATCGCTGGGCCACATGGACATCCACTGGCATATAGAGGCTGCTCTGACTAGGGCTAGGGGAGCTTTTGCCCTGACAAGACGGTTGTTTTATAGCAGCCGCCTTGATAGCAGGGTGAAAGTTATTTGCTACATGGCCCTAATCAGGCCGATGATTGCCTATGGATGCCCTGTGTGGTTCAACGTTGCACCATCTCTAATGGAAAAGATTCGGGTGTTCGAGAGACAGTGCTTTCGCACTTGTCTCGGACTTTATAGAAGACCAGAGTCGGAGTACAAACATTATTATTCCAACGAGGTTCTTTCTTTCTTTTAATTAAGCTCATTCGCGAACACATTGCAAGGGCGATGACCGCAACTAATGGACAAATCTTCGGGGCTTACTTCCCCCAAGATGAATATTTTGAAAGCACACGTTCCAGTGGTTTTATCCCGCCCGCGGCTTTCCTATACCTTGATAGTCGAGGGCTGATTCAAGATAGATCGGCGATTCTATTGATCTACCACGTCGGCCGCAGAACAGTCGATAGGCGGCTCCTCTACGACCGAGACATAGTTGCTGGGAGCGAAGCAGAGCGCCTCCGTTTCAGTAGGGCTGTGCCCGACCGGGTTCGGAAGGAAGCCCTAGATCAGGTCCACCAATTTTGGTGGCTTAGCTAAAACCCGACCATTTTCAGTCGACATAGACGAAATATCGCCTATGGCCGACTTACATATATCTTTAGTATCTAAAATAGGTAGGGCAGTTGCGGCGGCACCAAAAAAAAAAAAAAAAAAAAAAAAAAAAAAAAAAAAAAAAAAGATAAAAAAATGATATATAAAGACACGAAAATCCAACAAAAAAATTATTAAAATAAAAAAAAACGGCTGCTGTGACTGTTGTAATTTTAAGTATTTTAGGTTTATTTTAAGTTAATTTTTAGTTTATTTTAAGTTAATTTTAAGGTAGTTTAAGATAGATTAAGAAACCGATAATTATGACCTAGTTTTTAAATTTTTCTGGGCAGAAAATAAAACCCCAATATAGATAAAATAAAATTAAGTTATTTTAAGGCCGAAAGGCAATTAAAATTAAGTTAGATATTAATTTAGAGCGCCTGCATAGGGCCAGTAAGTTAACTAAGTTGATAGTTGTAGCTAGTTTTAAGATTTTTGTCTAGCATTTAAGTAGATATAAGTAAAAGTTAAAAATAAAAATCTATTTAAAACGCAAAAAAGATGTTTGCTTCTGACCCGGAGGTCGTCAGTTCGATACTCAGGTTAAGAAGAAATTTGTCTAACTCCTAGTGCAAGCTAGAGCCGCCTGTGAGTTTTAAATGAGAAAATAGTCACCTAATTCTCGTTTCGGCTGAAATGTGTAACCGAGTCATCAAAAATTGGTTCCAACGAATCGAACGCTACAAACGTACCCGCGGTGTGCCATATAATCGAAGTTGAGTTCCATTCATAAATGTTTTGATTGTACTTCAAGCCGATAATAAAGTTTTTGAAATATCTCAAATGGTTTGCCTTTTATTTCAAAAAAGTAATTCAAAATGATTTATTAGAATATATTCGTATTAATATTTAACCTGAATGATTAATAAATAGGTTAATAAGTTATTAATTTTCGTAAAGAAGTTTGATTTAAACCTCCTAAAAATCAATCATAATTGATAAGATAATACATCGAAATATAATTTTAATAATTATATAAGAAATTAGTATTAAAGGTCTAATATTTTGTCCAGTTATTAAAATGTATGAATTTATTCAATTCAATCCTTCCATTACATTAATAAATCAAAAATCAACAATGAAAAGTTCCTCTTTGTATTAGTAAAGAGGATAAATTATCATATTTATATAATAATAATAATTATTATTAATTTGATTTATGAAATTATTTTGATACTAAAATAAAATTGGAGAGAATAATAGGTAAAATAGATGAAGCTAGTGCTTGTGTTAAAAAAATATTTTAATGAAGGTTCATTAGATATTAAATTATTATGTCTTATAAGAGGAATAAAAGATAATAAATTTTGTATTAATCCTATTCAAGCACCTAACCATGAATTAGAAAGAAGTACATATCATTTCTAAACTAACAATACAAAATATTATTTTAACTAGACGTCTGAAAAGCTTATTTAAACAAAATTAGTCCCAATATATGTTTTTTATTTCAATTCTTCTTATATCATTTTTTTAAGAAAATTGTTCCTATGTCCTAAATCTGGGTTGATAGACAACCTCCCATAGTAAAAACTACTTTTATTTAATCTCTGTACAGAAATCCGTTATTATTTTGCGGTGCCAAAGTTATTCGACCCTTCCCGAAATGTGTTAAGAGTAAGCCACGTTTATATTAAACAAATTATACTTAAATTGGTTCAATAAATTCTAATTTTCTCGAAAATTAGAATACATAATATCATGCTGTTTTTTTAGTGTTCAATTAAGAATTAATAGGGGTCATAAATCTACATTTATTTTTATTTTGGAAAAAAATCAACATAAATTATTGTTCATTATTTTTTCGGAATTTTGGAGTTTGAAATAACTTAACGCCATCATACGCCTTGTATAACAAGGAATTTATGAAAAATGTTTTCGAAATTTGTAAGACGGATTTTGATAAAATCCTGTTGTTTATTTTTAGTTTAATTTTTTTTTTAAATATTGTTATGCAGTTCCTTAGAATTTATTAATATACATGTGATTATAAAATTTAAAATATGTTTTTAGACTAATAAACAGTCTTAAAAATATTTTTTTTTTCAAAAATTTATTTTAATAAGGGAAAAAAGTTATACAAAATGTTGATATGCATAATTAATTCGGCAACCTAGATCTTCTCAAATATAAAATTTGATAGGAATCCAAAAAGTCTTTACCGAGAAAAGTACCCTTGATAAATTTGGTTCTGATCAAATGATAGCTAGAACCAATAAAAAAAAATCCAAAAATTTCATCAAATTATTTTACGTCATTATTTGGGACAAAATAGAAGTATTTTTTCCCTTCTGATCTGGCTACAATTTATAAAGCGTTTATACGCCTTTAAGACTAGTTTAACTCCCACCTCTGGACAGGAGCTTCGTTTCACCTGATTGATAGAATACAAAATCGAGCTTTAAGATTGATAGGAAATGGAACTGCCGCTAATACAATTGCCCCTCTCGAACACCGACGCAATGTTTCATGTCTTTACTTATTTTATCGTTTCTTTTATAAACAGGTTGATTTGAACAGGTGTCACTTCTTCAATTATCAATACAATTTATCGAAACGAAAAGAAATAAAAAGACCAACCCAAATATTTACAACTAAAATTATTATAAAAAAAATCGGTCATGCGATTTGACGCCGTTCGACTATTTCCTGTGGAGCTACGTCAAGTCTTTGGTCTATGCCAATAAGCCAGCGACGATTGATTAACTTCGTACGAATATCGAACGTGAAATTGCAGCACTATCGGCCGATTTATGCTTGAAAACCGTCGAAAATTGGGTTCAGCGTCTGGACTTCTGCAAGCGTGCCCGTGGTGGCCATGCAAAAGAAATCGAGTTCCATACATAATGGCATCGAACGTTCTTTCACAGGAATAAAGAATTTCATTGATATCCAAAACCGGTTTTGTTTTATTTTGTAGCGCTCTTATTGAAAAACCCTTTATATACAGATTCAATTTATTTTAATTTTTTTTAGATTTAGTTTACGGTCTACATGTTTCTGTTTTCATAAAATTTTAATAAACAGTTGGTAAGCATACCTACATTTGTGTGAGAATTAGACTAATTTATAGTGCCCAGTATGGCATACATTTGAGAGCTTTGAAATGGAGATAGCTTATGTACATCCATAACAGTAAGGGTGAAAGGCAAATATCCTATCTTCCCTGTACTGAAAATATAAATGAAACAGGGTATATTGCCCATGCACATGCATTTCATTTTTTCGTAGTTGGTCGCTACGTCATCGCTCCTCATGATCGAAAACAATATAACACAAAGAAAAAATGACAAGTGCACATTTATATTCTGTGCGGTACGACGAGAAGCAATATTTACGTTTTAAAACGTCCATGCTTCTCATCTGAACCTCAGAGCTCAGAGCTCGGAAAAAAGAGATTTTTTTGGTACACCAATACATACAAGTACGTTTACTTGAGTTCTAAGTTCTGGTCTGAGGTACAACCAGCCTTAAGGATTCGTGTGTATACAAAAATCGGGGGAGACTATGATAGTTTTGGCGTCACAAAGTATTAATAATAAATACCATAATTTTTTACTATGGCGCTTAGGCGGAAGATGCAATTTTCTAAAAAATTACGCCATTGCATACAATAATTTGCTATGTTTTTTTTAAAGCCAAAAGTCTGTTCTATCATATAGTTTCTAAATCCTTAAATATCTAAGAAAGCTATTGAAAGACCTTATTTTAAAAGCAAATTTTCAGAAAGAAATTTAAAAAAATAGTTCGCATTGATTGTTTTTAAATTGCGATAATGTATACTTAATTTACTGAAAAAATGTATTACATCTATTTTTTCTTAATATTCAGATTTTCGAGAAAATTGAAATTTACCAAACCCACTTTCCTATAATTGTTTGGTATTTATGTGGTCTTTCTCCTTACACATTTCGGCTAGAGTACGATAACTATGACACCGCAAAATAATAACGGATTCTTTTAGAGAGACTAGATAAATACAAGTATTTTGTACTATGAAGGGGTTCAATAACCCCCCTTTTTTATTCTTAAAAAATGTTTTAATATGAAAAAAAACAATAAGCTCTTTAACAACAACTCAACATTCACAAGTAAAATTTATACTTTATTTCTGAGAGATAGAAAATCGCACTTAAGTCAGTTTAATTTGGTGAACAATTTTGTAAAAAGTAACTACAAATTCCAAAAGAAAAACCGCATCACGTAAATACCAAACAAATTATAACATAGGAGTAACAAATAATAATAAAAGAAAATTCAGTGCATATTTCCGTAATTAAAAAAAAATCGAAATAAATACTCATATTTTTTTTCCAAAATGTCAAGTTTTAAATAATTTTAGTTTTTTTTTTAAATATTGATATAAATTCTTAATTCAAAAATGATAAATAATAGAGTAGACTTTTGGCTATGAAAAAAAAAGGATAGCACAGTATGGTATATATTGCCGTTATTTCTAAATACATATAATGGGTTTTACAATAGGGACTTGACAACTTTGAATTTAATTTGTGAACGCACCCTTTTACATCAAACTGTTATTGTCAATTTATTCAGTAAACTCAACATTTTCATCATGGTAAAGTTGCTCGCTCAACTTGTAAAAAATTTCTGCCGAATTTCGGAATCGGTGACCTCAACTTTAAGAGCGTTGAATTGTTGTTACTGTAAATGGCCAGCGTTATTACGCCATGATTACCCATTATTTTTGACCCGAATTGGAAGATATGGACCTGGACGACATGTGGTTTCAACAGGATGGTGCCACAAAACACACAGCACACCTTACAATCGATTTATTGAAGAGTAAGTTTGATGAGTGTGTTATTTCAAGAAATTGTTTTATGCCCATAAGCTGACGACGTTGGAAGAGCTCAGAGCCAACATAAAAGCGGCCGTTTCGGCTGAAATGTGTAACCGAGTCATCAAAAATTGGGTCCAACGAATCGAACGCTACAAACGTTGCCGCGGTGTGCCATATAATCGAAGTTGATTTCCATTCATAAATGTTTTCATTGTACTTCAAGCCGATAATAAAGTTTTTGAAATATCTCAAATGGTTTGCGTTTTATTTCAAAAAAAGTAATTCATAATGATTTATTGGAATATATTCGTATTAATATTTAACCTAAATGATTAATAAATAGGTTAATAAGTTACTAATTTTCGTAAAGAAGTTTGATTTAAACCTCCTAAAAATCAATCATAATTGATAAGATAATACATCGAAATATAATTTTAATAATTAAATAAGAAATTAGTATTAAAGGTCTAATATTTTGTCCAGTTATTAAAATGTATGAATTTATTCAATTCAATCCTTCCATTACATTAATAAATCAAAAATCAAAAATGAAAAGTTCCTCTTTGTTAATATTAAATTATTATGTCTTATAAGAGGAATAAAAGATAATACATTTTTTATTAATCATATTCAAGCACCTAACCATGAATTAGAAAGAAGTACATATCATTTCTAAACTAACAATACAAAATATTATTTTAACTAGACGTCTGAAAAGCTTATTTAAACAAAATTAATCCCAATATATGTTTTTTTATTTCAATTCTTCTTCTATCATTTTTTTAAGAAAATTGTTCCTATGTCCTAAATCTGGGTTGATAGACAACCTCCCATAGTAAAAACTACTTTTATTTAATCTCTGTACAGAAATCCGTTATTATTTTGCGGTGCCAGAGTTATTCGACCCTTCCCGAAATGTGTTAAGAGTAAGCCACGTTTATATTAAACAAATTATACACAAATTGGTTTAATAAACTCTAATTTTGTCGAAAATTAGAATACATAATATCATGTTGTTTTCAGTGTTCAATTAAGAATTAAAAGGGGTCATAAATCTACATTTATTTTTATTTTGGAAAAAATCAACATAAATTATTGTTCATTATTTTTTCTGAATTTTGGAGTTTGAAATAACTTAACGCCATCATACGCCTTGTATAACAAGGAATTTATGAAAAATGTTTTCGAAATTTGTAAGACGGATTTTGATAAAATCCTGTTGTTTATTTTTAGTTTAGATTTTTTTTTAAATATTGTTATGCAGTTCCTTAGAATTTATTAATATACATGTGATTATAAAATTTAAAATGTTTTGTTTATTAGTCTTAAAAATATTTATTTTTCAAAAATTTATTTTAATAAGGGAAAAAAGTTATACAAAATGTTGATATGCATAATTAATTTGGCAACCTAGATCTTCTCAAATATAAAATTTGATAGGAATCCAAAAAGTCTTTACCGAGAAAGGTACCCTTGATAAATTTGGTTCTGATCAAATGATAGCTAGAACCAATAAAAAAAATCCAAAAATTTCATCAAAATCGTTGAAGCCATTTTCGAGAAAAATAAGTTATTCCTTGACGGTTATATGGCACGTACCGTTATTTGTAGGCAAAATTTAAATTTCAATGCCAAAGGAATCACACATACCAAATTCGAAGGTAATCGCGTAAGCCAGTCTGCAAATAGTTATACATACAGACAGACTGACATTTTTTATCTATATTTTTCAGACAAGTAAAAATAAATAAAATACGGAAAATTATTTTACGTCATTATTTGGCTACAATTTATAAAGCGTTTATACGCCTTTAAGACGAGTTTAACTCCCACCTCTGGGCAGGAGCTTCGTTTCACCTGCTTGATAGAATACAAAATCGAGCTTTAAGATTTTTTTTTTTTTTTTTTATAATTAACGCGCGCACAAGGGACTATTTGTTTCCCTTTTAATGTAACACACTGCGCGGACATTAGGAAGATAGGGAGAGGAGAGATAGGAGGTGTCGATTAACATTGGTTTTGAATGTTTGCAAATTGAAATGGCAAGGGAAAATCTCGCCGGGTAAACCATTCCAAAGTCGTGTTGTACGGCTAAAAAAAGAATCCCTATATTTCACGGTACGTCCGAAATTGGGCTCAAGGGTGAACTGATGGGCATTCCTAGCAAGACGAGTATTACGGGCGAAACTTTTAAGGGGAGGAATGCAGCTGGCTACCTCGAGTGAACATTTTTTATAAAAGAAACGATAAAATAAGGAAAGACATGAAACATTGCGTCGGTGTTCGAGAGGGGCAATTGTTTCAGCGGCAGTTCTATTTCCTATCAATCTTAACGCTCGATTTTGTATTCTATCAAGCGTGAAGCGATGTTTGTGAAGCATCTGCCCACAGGTGGGAGTTATACTCGAGTTTAGCGCGTATAAACGCTTTATAAATTGTAGCCAGATCAGATGGGGAAAAATACTTGTTACACCGATACAGAAAACTAAGCACTTAGCAGCATTCTTAGCGATTTCAAATATATGGTCGTTCCAACGGAGGTCGTCGTTGACACACATACCGAGTACTGAGAGCTTTTCGGTTTCTTCGATGTAAGTGCCATTCATGGACAATGGCATTGGGGGAATGTTAAGCTTTAACGACAGAAGACAGCATTGAGTTTTCGAAGCATTAAACTCCACACGATTTCTATTACCCCATTTGACAATGCTGTATAAATCGGAGTTTAATGAGCTTGACATACGGCACCGTTGCAATTGTACGTCCGAAGGCGAAGGACGTGAATTATCGAACGAATATGAAAAGCTGAGGGTAGAGTCGTCAGCAAAACAGTTAAGTGGATTAGAAGTAACAGACAGAAGATCATTTATAAAAATGAGGAAAAGAGTCGGAGATAGAACAGAGCCCTGGGGCACACCAGCATTTATTTTATGGGAATCAGACTTGAATCCGTCCAATACAACTTGTATTGAACGGTCCAGAAGATAGCTTCTAATCCAACGAACAAGAGTATTATCGATCCCAAAAGCACGCATTTTCGATAAGAGAGCTTCATGCCAAACTCTATCAAATGCCTTGGAGAAATCAAGAGCAATAATCTTACTTTCAACAAAGCGATGTAAAGATTTGTTCCACTGTTCGGTGAGATATGCCATCAGATCACCAGTGGAACGGTTTCTGCGGAAGCCATACTGACGGTCATGGAGAAGCTTACGATCTTCAAGATATTCGTTAAGCTGACGGTTAATCAGTGTTTCCATGACCTTAGAAAGAAGGGATGTCAGTGCTATGGGTCGGTAGGAGGAGGGGGAGGATGGGTCACCTTTCTTAGGGACAGGCTGGACAAATGCTGTTTTCCATCTTCTAGGAAAGATTCCAGAAATTGGAAATTAGATTGATAGGAAATGGAACTGCCGCTAATACAATTGCCCCTCTCGAACACCGACGCAATGTTTCATGTCTTTACTTATTTTATCGTTTCTTTTAAAAACATGTTGTTTTGAACAGGTGTCACTTCTTCAATTATCAATACAATTCATTGAAACGAAAAGAAATAAAAAGACCAACCCAAATATTTACAACTAAAATTATTATAAAAAAAATCGGTCATGCGATTTGACGCCGTTCGACTATTTCCTGTGGAGCTACGTCAAGTCTTTGGTCTATGCCAATAAGCCAGCGACGATTGATTAACTTCGTACGAATATCGAACGTGAAATTGCAGCACTATTGGCCGATTTATGCTTGAAAACCGTCGAAAATTGGGTTCAGCGTCTGGACTTCTGCAAGCGTGCCCGTGGTGGCCATGCAAAAGAAATCGAGTTCCATACATAATGGCATCGAACGTTCTGTCACAGAAATAAAGAATTTCATTGATATCCAAAACCGTTTTTGTTTTATTTTATAGCGCTCTTATTGAAAAACCCTTTATATACAGATTCAATTTATTTTAATTTTTTTTAAATTTGGTTTACGGTCTACATGTTTCTGTTTTCATAAAATTTTATAAACAGTTGGTAAGCATACCTACATGTGTGTGAGAATTAGTCTAATTTATAGTGCCCAGTATGGCAACCATTTGAGAGCTTTGAAATGGAGATAGCTTATGTAAATCCATAACAGTAAGGGTGAAAGGCAAATATCCTATCTTCCCTGTACTGAAAATACATTACATTACATTTTAATCTACTCCGTAGATAAATCTACGAAGTAGACACACTTACGAGCACTGGCTTCTGAGGCCATCGGCTCAGACAATTACAAGACTACTCACAAGACGACATTGATACAGGACAGAAGAGAGGAGAGAAGGAGAACAGAAAACAGAAAACACTTAAGACATGTCAACAGCACGCAGTTGGTTTTCGGACGGTCCCCCGTCTTTCTACTAACCACGCGCAACGATGCTTGATATCGCTGATCTCACGGAAAGCGATGCTTTATCGGAGCCAAGGCCGTTGACCTGTACTGAAAATATAAATGGAACAGGGTATAGTGCCCATGCACATGCATTTCATTTTTTCGTAGTTGGTCGCTACGTCATCGCTCCTCATGATTGAAAACAATATAACACAAAGAAAAAATGACAAGTGCACATTTATATTCTGTGCGGTACGACGAGAAGCAATATTTACGTTTTAAAACGTCCATGCTTCTCATCTGAACCTCAGAGCTCAGAGCTCGGAAAAAAGAGATTTTTTTGGTACACCAATACATACAAGTACGTTAACTTGAGTTCTAAGTTCTGGTCTGAGGTACAACCAGCCTTAAGGATTCGTGTGTATACAAAAATCGGGGGAGACTATGATAGTTTTGGCGTCACAAATTATTAATAATAAATACCATAATTTTTTACTATGGCGCTTAGGCGGAAGATGCAATTTTCTAAAAAATCACGCCATTGCATACAATAATTTGCTATGTCTTTCTTTAAAGCCAAAAGTCTGTTCTATTATATAGCTTCTAAATCCTTAAATATCTAAAAAAGCTATTGAAAGACCTTATTTTAAAAGCAAATTTTCAGAAAGAAATTTAAAAAAATAGTTCGCATTGATTGTTTTTAAATTGCGATAATGTATACTTAATTTACTGAAAAAATGTATTACATCTATTTTTTCTTAATATTCAGATTTTCGAGAAAATTGAAATTTACCAAACCCACTTTCCTATAATTGTTTGGTATTTACGTGGTCTTTCTCTTTACACATTTCGGCTAGAGTACGATAACTATGACACCGCAAAATAATAACGGATTCTTTTAGAGAGACTAGATAAATACAAGTATTTTTTACTATGAAGGGGTTCAATAACCCCCCTTTTTTATTCTTAAAAATGTTTTAATATGAAAAAAAAACAATAAGCTCTTTAACAACAACTCAACATTCACAAGTAAAATTTACACTTTTTTCTGAGAGATAGAAAATCGCACTTAAGTCAGTTTAATTTGGTGAACAATTTTGTAAAAAAAGTAACTACAAACTCCAAAAGAAAAACCGCATCACGTAAATACCAAACAAATTATAACATAGGAGTAACAAATAATAATAAAAGAAAATTCAGTGCATATTTCCGTAATTAAAAAAAATCGAATCGAAATACTCTTAATTTTTTTCCAAAATGTCAAGTTTTAAATAATTTTAGTTTTTTTTTAAATATTGATAAAAATTCTTAATTCAAAAATGATAAATAATAGAGTAGACTCTTGGCTATGAAAAAAAGGATAGCACAGTATGGTATATATTGCCGTTATTTCTAAATACATATAATGGGTTTTACAATAGGGACTTGACAACTTTGAATTTAATTTGTGAACGCACCCTTTTACATCAAACTGTTATTGTCAATTTATTCAGTAAACTCAACATTTTCATCATGGTAAAGTTGCTCGCTCAACTTGTAAAAAATTTCTGCCGAATTTCGGAATCGGTGACCTCAACTTTAAGAGCGTTGAATTGTTGTTACTGTAAATGGCCAGCGTTATTACGCCATGATTACCCATTATTTTTGACCCGAATTGGAAGATATGGACCTGGACGACATGTGGTTTCAACAGGATGGGGCTACAAAACACACAGCACACCTTACAATCGATTTATTGAAGAGTAAGTTTGATGAGTGTGTTATTTCAAGAAATTGTTTTATGCCAATAAGCTGACGACGTTGGAAGAGCTCAGAGCCAACATAGAACGCGAAATAGCGGCCGTTTCGGCTGAAATGTGTAACCGAGTCATCAAAAATTGGGTCCAACGAATCGAACGCTACAAACGTGCCCGCGGTGTGCCATATAAACGAAGTTGAGTTCCATTCATAAATGTTTTCATTGTACTTCAAGCCGATAATAAAGTTTTTGAAATATCTCAAATGGTTTGCGTTTTATTTCAAAAAAAGTAATTCATAATGATTTATTGGAATATATTCGTATTAATATTTAACCTAAATGATTAATAAATAGGTTAATAAGTTACTAATTTTCGTAAAGAAGTTTGATTTAAACCTCCTAAAAATCAATCATAATTGATAAGATAATACATCGAAATATAATTTTAATAATTAAATAAGAAATTAGTATTAAAGGTCTAATATTTTGTCCAGTTATTAAAATGTATGAATTTATTCAATTCAATCCTTCCATTACATTAATAAATCAAAAATCAAAAATGAAAACTTCCTCTTTGTTAATATTAAATTATTATGTCTTATAAGAGGAATAAAAGATAATACATTTTTTATTAATCATATTCAAGCACCTAACCATGAATTAGAAAGAAGTACATATCATTTCTAAACTAACAATACAAAATATTATTTTAACTAGACGTCTGAAAAGCTTATTTAAACAAAATTAATCCCAATATATGTTTTTTTATTTCAATTCTTCTTCTATCATTTTTTTAAGAAAATTGTTCCTATGTCCTAAATCTGGGTTGATAGACAACCTCCCATAGTAAAAACTACTTTTATTTAATCTCTGTACAGAAATCCGTTATTTTGCGGTGCCAGAGTTATTCGACCCTTCCCGAAATGTGTTAAGAGTAAGCCACGTTTATATTAAACAAATTATACACAAATTGGTTTAATAGACTCTAATTTTGTCGAAAATTAGAATACATAATATCATGTTGTTTTCAGTGTTCAATTAAGTATTAAAAGGGGTCATAAATCTACATTTATTTTTATTTTGGAAAAAATCAACATAAATTATTGTTCATTATTTTTTCTGAATTTTGGAGTTTGAAATAACTTAACGCCATCATACGCCTTGTATAACGAGGAATTTATGAAAAATGTTTTCGAAATTTGTAAGACGGATTTTGATAAAATCCTGTTGTTTATTTTTAGTTTAGATTTTTTTTTAAATATTGTTATGCAGTTCCTTAGAATTTATTAATATACATGTGATTATAAAATTTAAAATGTTTTGTTTATTAGTCTTAAAAATATTTATTTTTCAAAAATTTATTTTAATAAGGGAAAAAAGTTATACAAAATGTTGATATGCATAATTAATTTGGCAACCTAGATCTTCTCAAATATAAAATTTGATAGGAATCCAAAAAGTCTTTACCGAGAAAGGTACCCTTGATAAATTTGGTTCTGATCAAATGATAGCTAGAACCAATAAAAAAAATCCAAAAATTTCATCAAAATCGTTGAAGCCATTTTCGAGAAAAATAAGTTATTCCTTGACGGTTATATGGCACGTACCGTTATTTGTAGGCAAAATTTAAATTTCAATGCCAAAGGAATCACACATACCAAATTCGAAGGTAATCGCGTAAGCCAGTCTGCAAATAGTTATACATACAGATTGACAGACTGAAACACTGACAGACAGACTGACATTTTTTATCTATATTTTTCAGACAAGTAAAAATAAATAAAATACGGAAAATTATTTTACGTCATTATTTGGCTTCAATTTATAAAGCGTTTATACGCCTTTAAGACGAGTTTAACTCCCACCTCTGGGCAGGAAATTCGTTTCACCTGCTTGATAGAATACAAAATCGAGCTTTAAGATTTTTTTTTTTTTTTTTTTATAATTAACGCGCGCACAAGGGACTATTTGTTTCCCTTTTAATGTAACACACTGCGCGGGCATTAGGAAGATAGGGAGAGGAGAGATAGGAGGTGTCGATTAACATTGGTTTTGAATGTTTGCAAATTGAAATGGCAAGGGAAAATCTCGCCGGGTAAACCATTCCAAAGTCGTGTTGTACGGCTAAAAAAAGAATCCCTATATTTCACGGTACGTCCGAAATTGGGCTCAAGGGTGAACTGATGGGCATTCCTAGCAAGACGAGTATTACGGGCGAAACTTTTAAGGGGAGGAATGCAGCTGGCTACCTCGAGTGAACATTTTTTATAAAAGAAACGATAAAATAAGGAAAGACATGAAACATTGCGTCGGTGTTCGAGAGGGGCAATTGTTTCAGCGGCAGTTCTATTTCCTATCAATCTTAACGCTCGATTTTGTATTCTATCAAGCGTGAAGCGATGTTTGTGAAGCATCTGCCCACAGGTGGGAGTTATACTCGAGTTTAGCGCGTATAAACGCTTTATAAATTGTAGCCAGATCAGATGGGGAAAAATACTTGTTACACCGATACAGAAAACTAAGCACTTAGCAGCATTCTTAGCGATTTCAAATATATGGTCGTTCCAACGGAGGTCGTCGTTGACACACATACCGAGTACTGAGAGCTTTTCGGTTTCTTCGATGTAAGTGCCATTCATGGACAATGGCATTGGGGGAATGTTAAGCTTTAACGACAGAAGACAGCATTGAGTTTTCGAAGCATTAAACTCCACACGATTTCTATTACCCCATTTGACAATGCTGTATAAATCGGAGTTTAATGAGCTTGACATACGGCACCGTTGCAATTGTACGTCCGAAGGCGAAGGACGTGAATTATCGAACGAATATGAAAAGCTGAGGGTAGAGTCGTCAGCAAAACAGTTAAGTGGATTAGAAGTAACAGACAGAAGATCATTTATAAAAATGAGGAAAAGAGTCGGAGATAGAACAGAGCCCTGGGGCACACCAGCATTTATTTTATGGGAATCAGACTTGAATCCGTCCAATACAACTTGTATTGAACGGTCCAGAAGATAGCTTCTAATCCAACGAACAAGAGTATTATCGATCCCAAAAGCACGCATTTTCGATAAGAGAGCTTCATGCCAAACTCTATCAAATGCCTTGGAGATATCAAGAGCAATAATCTTACTTTCAACAAAGCGATGTAAAGATTTGTTCCACTGTTCGGTGAGATATGCCATCAGATCACCAGTGGAACGGTTTCTGCGGAAGCCATACTGACGGTCATGGAGAAGCTTACGATCTTCAAGATATTCGTTAAGCTGACGGTTAATCAGTGTTTCCATGACCTTAGAAAGAAGGGATGTCAGTGCTATGGGTCGGTAGGAGGAGGGGGAGGATGGGTCACCTTTCTTAGGGACAGGCTGGACAAATGCTGTTTTCCATCTTCTAGGAAAGATTCCAGAAATTGGAAATTAGATTGATAGGAAATGGAACTGCCGCTAATACAATTGCCCCTCTCGAACACCGACGCAATGTTTCATGTCTTTACTTATTTTATCGTTTCTTTTAAAAACATGTTGTTTTGAACAGGTGTCACTTCTTCAATTATCAATACAATTCATTGAAACGAAAAGAAATAAAAAGACCAACCCAAATATTTACAACTAAAATTATTATAAAAAAAATCGGTCATGCGATTTGACGCCGTTCGACTATTTCCTGTGGAGCTACGTCAAGTCTTTGGTCTATGCCAATAAGCCAGCGACGATTGATTAACTTCGTACGAATATCGAACGTGAAATTGCAGCACTATTGGCCGATTTATGCTTGAAAACCGTCGAAAATTGGGTTCAGCGTCTGGACTTCTGCAAGCGTGCCCGTGGTGGCCATGCAAAAGAAATCGAGTTCCATACATAATGGCATCGAACGTTCTGTCACAGAAATAAAGAATTTCATTGATATCCAAAACCGTTTTTGTTTTATTTTATAGCGCTCTTATTGAAAAACCCTTTATATACAGATTCAATTTATTTTAATTTTTTTTAGATTTGGTTTACGGTCTACATGTTTCTGTTTTCATAAAATTTTAATAAACAGTTGGTAAGCATACCTACATGTGTGTGAGAATTAGTCTAATTTATAGTGCCCAGTATGGCAACCATTTGAGAGCTTTGAAATGGAGATAGCTTATGTAAATCCATAACAGTAAGGGTGAAAGGCAAATATCCTATCTTCCCTGTACTGAAAATACATTACATTACATTTTAATCTACTCCGTAGATAAATCTACGAAGTAGACACACTTACGAGCACTGGCTTCTGAGGCCATCGGCTCAGACAATTACAAGACTACTCACAAGACGACATTGATACAGGACAGAAGAGAGGAGAGAAGGAGAACAGAAAACAGAAAACACTTAAGACATGTCAACAGCACGCAGTTGGTTTTCGGACGGTCCCCCGTCTTTCTACTAACCACGCGCAACGATGCTTGATATCGCTGATCTCACGGAAAGCGATGCTTTATCGGAGCCAAGGCCGTTGACCTGTACTGAAAATATAAATGGAACAGGGTATAGTGCCCATGCACATGCATTTCATTTTTTCGTAGTTGGTCGCTACGTCATCGCTCCTCATGATTGAAAACAATATAACACAAAGAAAAAATGACAAGTGCACATTTATATTCTGTGCGGTACGACGAGAAGCAATATTTACGTTTTAAAACGTCCATGCTTCTCATCTGAACCTCAGAGCTCAGAGCTCGGAAAAAAGAGATTTTTTTGGTACACCAATACATACAAGTACGTTAACTTGAGTTCTAAGTTCTGGTCTGAGGTACAACCAGCCTTAAGGATTCGTGTGTATACAAAAATCGGGGGAGACTATGATAGTTTTGGCGTCACAAATTATTAATAATAAATACCATAATTTTTTACTATGGCGCTTAGGCGGAAGATGCAATTTTCTAAAAAATCACGCCATTGCATACAATAATTTGCTATGTCTTTCTTGAAAGCCAAAAGTCTGTTCTATTATATAGCTTCTAAATCCTTAAATATCTAAGAAAGCTATTGAAAGACCTTATTTTAAAAGCAAATTTTCAGAAAGAAATTTAAAAAAATAGTTCGCATTGATTGTTTTTAAATTGCGATAATGTATACTTAATTTACTGAAAAAATGTATTACATCTATTTTTTCTTAATATTCAGATTTTCGAGAAAATTGAAATTTACCAAACCCACTTTCCTATAATTGTTTGGTATTTACGTGGTCTTTCTCTTTACACATTTTGGCTAGAGGACGATAACTATGACACCGCAAAATAATAACGGATTCTTTTAGAGAGACTAGATAAATGCAAGTATTTTTTACTATGAAGGGGTTCAATAACCCCCCTTTTTTATTCTTAAAAATGTTTTAATATGAAAAAAAAAAAAACAATAAGCTCTTTAACAACAACTCAACATTTACAAGTAAAATTTATACTTTTTTCTGAGAGATAGAAAATCGCACTTAAGTCAGTTTAATTTGGTGAACAATTTTGTAAAAAGTAACTACAAACTCCAAAAGAAAAACCGCATCACGTAAATACCAAACAAATTATAACATAGGAGTAACAAATAATAATAAAAGAAAATTCAGTGCATATTTCCGTAATTAAAAAAAATCGAATAAATACTCTTAATTTTTTTCCAAAATGTCAAGTTTTAAATAATTTTAGTTTTTTTTTAAATATTGATAAAAATTCTTAATTCAAAAATGATAAATAATAGAGTAGACTCTTGGCTATGAAAAAAAGGATAGCACAGTATGGTATATATTGCCGTTATTTCTAAATACATATAATGGGTTTTACAATAGGGACTTGATAACTTTGAATTTAATTTGTGAACGCACCCTTTTCCATCAAACTGTTATTGTCAATTTATTCAGTAAACTCAACATTTTCATCATGGTAAAGTTGCTCGCTCAACTTGTAAAAAATTTCTGCCGAATTTCGGAATCGGTGACCTCAACTTTAAGAGCGTTGAATTGTTGTTACTGTAAATGGCCAGCGTTATTACGCCATGATTACCCATTATTTTGACCCGAATTGGAAAATATTTTATTAAATTTAACCTAAATGATTAATAAATAGGTTAATAAGTTATTAATTTTCGTAAAGAAGTTTGATTTAAACCTCCTAAAAATCAATCATAATTGATAAGATAATACATCGAAATATAATTTTAATAATTAAATAAGAAATTAGTATTAAAGGTCTAATATTTTGTCCAGTTATTAAAATGTATGAATTTATTCAATTCAATCCTTCCATTACATTAATAAATCAAAAATCAAAAATGAAAAGTTCCTCTTTGTATTAGTAAAGAGGATAAATTATCATATTTATATAATAATAATAATTATTATTAATTTGATTTATGAAATTATTTTGATACAAAAATAAAATTGGAGAGAATAATAGGTAAAATAGATGAAGCTAGTGCTTGTGTTAAAAAACTATTTAAATGAAGATTCATTAGATATTAAATTATTATGTCTTATAAGAGGATTAAAAGATAATAAATTTTTTATTAATCATATTCAAGCACCTAACCATGAATTAGAAAGAAGTACATATCATTTCGAAACTAACAATACAAAATATTATTTTAACTAGACGTCTGAAAAGCTTATTTAAACAAAATTAATCCCAATATATGTTTTTTTATTTCAATTCTTCTTCTATCATTTTTTTAAGAAAATTGTTCCTATGTCCTAAATCTGGGTTGATAGACAACCTCCCATAGTAAAAACTACTTTTATTTAATCTCTGTACAGAAATCCGTTATTATTTTGCGGTGCCAAAGTTATTCAAACCTTCCCGAAATGTGTTAAGAGTAAGCCACGTTTATATTAAACAAATTATACACGCATTGGTTTAATAAATTCTAATTTTCTCGAAAATTAGAACACATAATATCATGTTGTTTTCAGTGTTCAATTAAGAATTAATAGGGGTCATAAATCTACATTTATTTTTATTTTGGAAAAAAATCAACATAAATTATTGTTCATTATTTTTTTTGAATTTTGGAGTTTAAAATAACTTAACGCCATCATACGTCTTGTATAACAAGGAATTTATGAAAAATGTTTTCGAAAATTGTAAGACGGATTTTGATAAAATCCTGTGTTTATTTTTAGTTTAGATTTTTTTTTAAATATTGTTATGCAGTTCCTTAGAATTTATTAATATACATGTGATTATAAAATTTAAAATGTTTTGTTTATTAGTCTTAAAAATATTTATTTTTCAAAAATTTATTTTAATAAGGGAAAAAAGTTATACAAAATGTTGATATGCATAATTAATTTGGCAACCTAGATCTTCTCAAATATAAAATTTGATAGGAATCCAAAAAGTCTTTACCGAGAAAGGTACCCTTGATAAATTTGGTTCTGATCAAATGATAGCTAGAACCAATAAAATAAATCCAAGAATTTCATCAAAATCGTTGAAGCCATTTTCGAGAAAAATAAGTTATTCCTTGACGGTTATATGGCGATACCGTTATTTGTAGCCAAAAATTAAATTTCAAATTCCCCTCTGAGGAATGCCAAAGGAATCACACATACCAAATTCGAAGGTAATCGCGTAAGCCAGTCTGCAACTCGTTATACATACAGACTGACAGACTGAAACACTGACAGACAGACTGACATTTTTTATCTATATTTTTCAGACAAGTAAAAATAAATAAAATACGAAAAATTATTTTACGTCATTATTTGGGATTATATTATGGAATATTAGAAGTATTTTTTGCCTTCTGATCTGACTACAATTTATAAAGCGTTTATACGCCTTTAAGACGAGTTTAACTCCCACCTCTGGGCAGGAGCTTCGTTTCACCTGCTTGATAGAATACAAAATCGAGCTTTAAGATTGATAGGAAATGGAACTGCCGCTTATACAATTGCCCCTCTCGAACACCGACGCAATGTTTCATGTCTTTCCTTATTTTATCGTTTCTTTTATAAACAGGTTGATTTGAACAGGTGTCACTTCTTCAATTATCAATACAATTCATCGAAACGAAAAGAAATAAAAAGACCAAGCCAAATATTTACAACTAAAATTATTATAAAAAAAATATTTTTAATTTTTTCGGTTTAAAAAAAAAAAAAACTTGAAAAATTGATTACTGTTCTTATTTTTTAAATATTTGTGAATGATTTCTTTGGTTTTCGAAGTTCAATTTTATTCTTAATTTTATCTGAAAGAGTTTTTAAGCTCGGGAGTAAAACTATAGTTTTGTTTTTTTAAATATTGTTTTTGACACTCTAATCGCTGATTATAAAAGCTATAATATCGATTGACTTTATAAAGAAAGTAACGTTCTGATAATTTGAATTTTATTTTTTTTATTATTTTTCAACATTTTATCTTTTGTATGTACAGTAATAGTTTATTTTATATTAATTTTTAAAAAATGGTCTAATTTGCGTTTTTTTCATAGAAATTTCATTGCTAACGCACACAAATGAATTTGTAGTTCGAACGATTTACGCAGCAGAATTTGGTGGTGTTCTGCTCTTTTACTTTTTTTCTCTTCTATTTTTGTTGTTGTTATAACATGTGTTCTGCTTTCTACTCTCTAGTCTCTACCCTGGCTGGTTCTGATATTTTTTGTGTTTCAGTCTCTGATTTTGGTTGCCACAATTTTCATTTCCAATTCTACTCAGGCTAACTGATGGTTAAAGAGATACATATTATTGGTAGGGTGATTGCGGTGGGAAGTATTTTTTGTGGGTCTGTTTTTTTGGTGCTAAATTTTTTTTTTTTGTTTATATGGATCATTTTACAGAAAAGGAAGGCGTTTGCTGCCACACTAATGCGAGGAGTTGTATTTTTTTTTCGCAAAAAAGGAAAGATGGAAAAAAGCAAAAAACTAAGGTATGATGCAAATTGAATTATTTCTTTTGTGAAGTTTTTTAGGTTCATTTCGTTTTCTATGCAAACAATTATTATGGTATGGAGTTTGGAAATAAAATAATTTTTCTTTTGTTTAGTATGAGCGATATACATATGTAGGTATACATTTACATATGTATATGTATACTAGATCAAAGATCTTTGACAGATACAAGTAGTATACAACATATACGAAGAAAAATAACATGACCTGAATGGGTACATGGAATTTGGCTCCAATGAAAAATTACCCATAAAAACGGTCCAATTTTTAAATTGAAAAATGGCTTCAAATCCAGTGAAAGGAAGCTCCAAAAATAAAACAGATTCGAATTGAATACAAAAAATGGCCGCACAAAATTATAAACACAACAACAATAGCAACAACATTTTTTTTCAGCGGTTTGGAGCTTTTTTTACACATTGTGGATAAATATATGCCTACTTTTCTTACTTATGCTCTTCTATACAGGGTGTCCCTTCATTCATTTTCAAGATTTCAGGTCATAATTCTTGGGTATTTTCTAAGAAAAAGATCTTTCTACAGTGAGGGCCTATCTCAAATTTGTATATAATTTATCGGGAATTTAAGAAAAGGCTTACTTTGGTGTACCTTGGCCCATGTTAATGATAATTGCGCTGTTATTACTAACGATAGAAACTTTGTATAGGACATTATTTTTAGAAGAAATACTAGCCTTTGTAAATGCGTTTAAATAAATTTCATATCTTGTCTTAGTTTTGAGATATCCAGTTTTTAGCCTGTTTCATTTTTCTTGCCCATGCAAACTTTTTGACCTTGGGTTCAATTTTCTCCAGAAAATACGTAATAAACCTAATGTTATAACATTTTTTTAAATGGAAGCAGCAAAAATTAAAATATAAATCAATGACAGTTATGCAGAATAACGCACAGATTTTATGATACTTGGATAAGTCCGCAGCAAGTAAAAATAGGAAAAAGGGTCTTATTGCTTTAAGCTGCAAAGGTTATGAATGTAAACGATTTTACTTGGGCTTATTTAATTTTTATTTTATTTTTGTACTAAAACAGGAAAAATCCATAGATTTTATTATTCTTGCGAAAATCTAAACCAGGTAAAAAAGGTTTTCTGATAACCTCGTGTATTGAAATTGAACCGGAAGTCAAAAACATTGCAGTTTTTTTGTTTTAATTTTTTTGTGTTAATTAAAATTTATTTTTGAAATTTTTTTTTAGATTAATATTTTTAAAACTAATAAAAAAAACATTTGAAATTTTATAATCACACGTATATTAATAAAGTCTACAAAATTCCATGGCATACTCCATATTTCCTATTAACCGTTAAGGATTGTGGTTTTGACACTATTTATAAGTTCAGAACGTGTTATTTTTGTACGTAAATGGTACTTGTTTCAATCAAAGATCTTGCCTTCCAATATGATAAAGCGCATAGGAGCAAGTACGTGCGACCCATTCGTGCCCATTGTTTGCATTGATTGTCTTATTCAGCAATTTAGTTTAAGGTTATATTTTCATTTTCACATTGGGTCATTTTTCATAATAAAAAATTGGACTTATTTTTGGGTGATTTTTTGTAAGTCTAAGAATATGGATTCATTTTCCATTATACAATTTGGCCCAAAATAATTTTAAAAAAAATTTCTAGATCTTTATGAAAATTTACAAAAGATCTTCAACGTCAGCAACACGTTGGCAAACGTTAAAATTGATCTAGGTCGGTCTTCTAGACATACAAAATAAAAAAAAAAAAATATAGGCCGGTCAACGATGCAATTATCATATCAACTTGAACTAATTTTGCTCTCCAGGTCCAGTTTTTTTCAGGTAGCTAATTGAAAATAAAAAAAATACAACAAATTCCTAGGCACACCATTATGGACTAGAATATCCACAGAAAAGAAAAAATTCAAAAAAAGGTCATTTCATTTCTAATTATTTCTAGAGCCAGGCCAGAGGCAGGTAGGTTTGCTCATGCCCATGCATTTCATTTTTTCGTGGTGGTCGCGTCGTCATCGCTCCTGAGGATCGAAAACAAATAAACGCACGGAAAAAAGAGAATTTTATTTGTGCACCAATACATACAAGTAAGTTTACTTGAGTTTTGAGTTCTGGTCTGAGGTACACCCAGCCTTAATCACTCTGCTATTTAACTGAGCAGAAAATAGTTGCGATTGCTAATCAATTTCACTGTTATTGCTAACTGTTCAATGCTCAACCTTACATTTACAATACAAATGTACTTCTACTTTAATGACACAAAAAACACAACGAATTCTGACAGTCATATGAAGAACTAGTAGAGTCTCTCTTAAACACAAATATTCACTGAAATATACCCCATCCCAACGCAACCACAAATGTTTAGTGTTGTGCTTCCCATGATCAACTTATTGGTTCTTGGCTGGTTTTGGTTTGCTGTTTGTTATAAATTATGAGTGAACTGAGAACAGTGAGAATAGAATAAAATGAAAGAATTGCTCAATTCTTATTGCTTTTTAATCTGCTCGCTCAGGCTCAGTGCTCTGCTGTGTTCACTGTTCAATGCTTTAGAAAGAAAGACATCAGTGGCGAGCAAAAGAACCAGTGCTCAATGTTTTTTAGGCTGTTCATCTGCTCATTTGTTCATCTGCTCATCGGCTGACTGCTTTTTTAATCATGGTATTCTTTTCTTCATGTAATGATGAAATGAGAAAAGGTATTTACAGTACTAGACAAGGTTTCTAAGACGACAGACGTATTTCGAAATGAGTGACCTGACGCAGTATATATATACAAAAAAACCTTTGCTCCCCTTTACCTAAATCAAATCTGCCTTTAATTAAAACTCCAAATTGACCTTACAATCATCTGTTACACCTAGTCGTCTCTCAATTGGCAATTTCAGTGTCTCACCCTCGCCCTCCCAAATTCACCAATCAACTTAATTAATAATAAAAAGGTAGCAAAAGAAATAAATTCAACATGAAATCCCTTTAACTACAACAAACCAGTCCACCATCTTCTTCATTATCTAAAATATCTTTCTGCGAAAGAAGTTCAGTCAGAAGAGGATAATGTGCATTCAATTGTGTTTGACAGCGGGGTTGACGTCGTTAATGTTAATGTTAATTTAAAAAATGCTGTTGATGTTTGTGAAGGTACAGGGAAAAGCACGACTGATTCTGAAGCTTTAAATTTTTATAAAAATCAAGAAGAATATGTCATGTACAATACATCCCCTTCCCGATGATCCACTGACTTTAACTAGTTATACTCCTACCAATGTCGGTGTGCGTGTGCGTACTGCTGTTGATGATGATGCTGCAAATGGATTTAGGAAAGCCAACAAATTGCCTTTTGAAAATCGCGACATATTTAAATCTGGTGTTAATGAGATGGTTTCTTATTTCGAGTTTCAGTAAAGATACTTCAACTAACAATATAACATCTTATATTCAATCAAAGACAAAAATTGAAGCATCCATTTTTCCATGCTATAAGCTCGTATCCCATACATGTGATGAAGATAAAATTCGATTTTTCAATTTTAAAATTGGAATACCGTTGGATTATGTTGATGCGATTTTGAACTCGGAACTTTGGCCTCGAGGAATTCGTATTCGGCCTTTTAACTTTCGGCCAAAAAATGTGACGCCTTTGGTGAATGCTACAGATACTTAGCCCAGGCTAGAGCTGTGTCAATCGTGATTGATTCGGTCTTTATGACCCGTTCACTGAAAAGTATTGATGATTGCAATCATACTTCCATATGTCGGTCGTTCACAATTTCAATACTTTTCAAATGAACGAGAACATTACGATGCGGAAAACAAAACTGAAATTCAATCAATCATTGAATGCAACACAGAATACAAAATACACAATACACAAAGAACCAGACCAGAGATAGAGAATGATTGAAATAAATGAACGAAACAAAATGAAACTGAACTGAAATTTAAGTATTTATTTAACATAGAGAGTGAGACAAGAGAGAGAGACATACACAGAAACATACACTCAACCTAATGATTTACTGACGAAACACGGATGTCGATGTTGGTGTCGGATAGATCTAAATGCAGAGATACATATCATATATGGAAACCATGCAAAATGTCTTATTCACTATCACATTCAAAAGTCACAACACAACATTTCAATGACCGGTATGGCATGGGTATAAATTGAAACGAGAGAAAGAAGGTAGATGGCATTGATTGGTAAAATGATTGATTGAAAAGACCGAATCTTTGAAATGACCGAATCATGAACGATTGAATCTCTGAAAAATTAACGATTGACACAGCTCTAGCCCAGGCTCAAGCTTGTGTGGATAATATGCTTATTAATGTTACTGTTGATGATGTTGTCATTTTGAATGATATCGTTTATGATTAGATGACATTGTTGCCGAAGATAATATAATCAAGAATATTGTTGCTGGTGATGCTGCTGTTGTTAGTAATGTTGTCGCTGTAGATGATTCTTTTGCCGATGCTGCAGGTGAAGATGTTACTGCTGATAATGGTGTTGAATTCACTAATTTCTAACACCATAATTTTAATGTATACTACCAAAACGTAGGAGGAGTAAGAACTAAATTAAATAGCTTATATTCCTATTTTGCTTCTAATGATTATGAAATTATTGTTTTAACGGAAACCTGGTCGAATGATAGCCACCTCACGAGTGAAATTTTTAATGCTCAACAATTTAATGTGTATCGTAAAGATCGTTGTTTCACCTCTACTGGATATGACTGGGGGTGGGGTAATGATTGCGATCCATACTGGTATTTTTTCAAGTCAGGTCGATTTAATTTCAAATCAGCTATCTCATAGCTAAGATATTGATCAAATAATTGTTAAAATTTCTTTCAAAAATAAAGTAAATATTTATCTGAGTGTGAGCTATATTCGGCCAGGTAGCCCTTTCGAATTATATAACTTCCATTTACAAAACATCCAACCAGTCATTTTTAACTTAAGTCCTTCGGATCATATTATATATTTCGGGGATTTTAATATTGGTGATATTGATTGGATATTTGACTCAATTGAAAATTGTTTAGTTCCTTTTAATGTTACGAGTAGTATTGAAAGTTTAGTAATAGACTATTTAAGTCAATTTAATTTAACGCAAGTCAATTTTATCACCAATGCTTTAAATCGTATTCTTGATCTTGTCTTTGTTGATAAGAGGCCGACTCCACATGATATCTGTATTGCTAACCAGATCTCTGATATAAATATCAGACCATTTTCTTTTTTCTTCGCTGGGAGTTCATGTCTTGATATTTCATTAAAGCAAGAGAGGCTTATGTGTTTGTATCACTGACAAAAGTCAATACATATAAATTCTTCTTCTTATATTTGTTAATTTTATCATTTTAAAACATTTATTCCATTAAAAAATATAGGTGTTGTCTCATTTACTCTTGTTAATACACATAAACTAATAAAAATACTGTATTCAGGCTTTTTCATTGCAAATTAAATTTTCAAAGCCACAAAAAGAGCAACTACCCGCATGAGAGACAAAAAATAATGAGATGAACTTTAAAAAAAGAAAGAAAAAACACAAACGTCAAATTGTTATCAAGACATCGATGTTAAGATAGAACCGCGGAGAGAGATGTCTAACATCCCAACAGACGCCGAAACAACGCCGAAACAACGCCACTCCACTGGATATTTCATCTCATGTTGAAGATCCTGAGAGAAATTTTACCGTGTGGAGTCGACCTGTAAAGAGTTGGAAGTTTGTATGGAACGTTTGGAATTCCCTGTTGTAAAAAATACGAGACATCATGTTGTTTTGTAAATTTAATTTAAAATACTAGTCTTTGCTTTAAATTGAAATGATTATATTGATTTTTATGATTTTAAATGTGATAACTTTAATACTCTTAACAAATATCCAAGCTCTATTAGTTGGGAACAACCAATTGCCCAAAAAAAACTTGAACAAGCGTTTTGCATTGTTAAGCAGCACTTAATACTCTGGTTAAGGCGTTTAAAAAATATAAAAAAGATAGAGGTAATTCGGTAAATCGTGATTTATATTTGTCTGTTCAAAGAGAGTTTGATTTTCTTTATAAATTTCTTTATAACCAATTTGTTAGTGACACGGAATCCGAAATTAAATCCGACAGTAGAAAATTCTGGAAATTTATTAATTTAAAAAAAGACGTGTCTCTTGTGAAGAACTGACAAAACCTCCAAGAGTAAAATTTGTCTCGAAAAAGTGCATCTCATGTAGCCGTTCGGACTCGGCGGTAAACTGTAGGTCCCTTCCATTCTTGCAGAGTAACAAGACACACACAGGAATGGTTGAGAGTATAAGTCACTAGGCCTTGGCTCCTTAAGGAGCTGTCGCGCCAATAAATTTATTTATTTATTTAAAAAAAGACGTCAGGATGGCCTAACTGCATGGAGTATTCTGGAGTTATGTCTAGTGATATGTCTACAGTAAGTAATTTGTTTGCTGATTATTTCAAATCTGTGTATTCTGTTGAATCTGTTAATGTTTTTCAAAATCTTCCCTCTTCAAATGTAGTTGACCTTGGTGGATTACTTCTCAATACCACGGATGTATATGAAACCCTTATAGATCTGGAATATCCCCAATAGTTTAAAAAAATTTTGCTTTGGCACTATCGCTGCCTCTTTTTTAATGTTTAATAAATCTCTTGCCACTGGTTTATTTAATTTATTTTAATGGTCAAATCAGGTTCTAGACAAAATGTAAGTAATTATATGTCATACCCAAAGTTTTTGAAAAGATTGTTTCAGACAAACTTTATTTCTTGACTATTGTTATATCTGAATTTCAACATTGTCTTATGTCAGCTAGGTCTACTGCAACAAACCTTACCATTTTATGCGATGCAATTTATAAAGAATTCGAAAGAGGATTTCAGACTGATATTGTTAATACAGACTTTGCATTTGATAGAGTTAATCACGATCTTCTAATTTTCAAATTATCATTACTTTGATTTCATTCTCATTTTTTGATGTGGATTGGGTCCTACTTGAAAAATAGAATCCAATTTGTTAAAATTCCCAGAATTAAATCCAAAGCTATTGATGTAACTTCGGGAGATTTTATTATATGATGATGATGCGAAAATTTGTAAGCAAGTGAAATCCATTGAAGATTGTCATATGTTACAAGAAGACCTGGGTTATACCGGTGGTGTAATAATAATATGCCCTTTATCTTAATGTCTCTAAATGTAAATTCTTGTCATGTTATAGGAGAGATTTTTCAATTTGCTTTAATTATGTTATTAATTGTTGCGGCCCACTGGCAGAAGGATAAGGAGGCCTAATCCAATTCTGGTTAATGCGCTAGTTGAGCACGCGATACATGCGGCAGTGCGTAATCCAGAAAGTAATAGGCATGTTGAAAAGAAAGGCAAAGGGGCACGGGGGTAGGAACACGCAAAACAGTGTTGATCCTAAGCTCGTAGAGGACGGACGTCGAGGTGCGTGCACAAATAATTAAACAAAAGTCAAAAAAATAATTATTGCGCGTTGTTATCGCGAGTGCTTTAAAAAAAATAATAATACACACTCGTCAGAGAAATTGGAAAAAAAACCCTCGCGTGTGCTGTAAAAAAATAATAATATTCACTCGCGTCGTAGGATGAATGATAAAGATGCCCACTCGCGCTGAGGAAGAAAAAAAATAAATAAAACGCATTCGCATAACAAATTATCCTCTAATCTGTCCCAAGACCTTTGTGCTTAACTGCCTCTTTCTTATCTACTGTAGGCATCGTATGACCATACAATGCTTGCGGTAAATAGATAAGAGCATCTGAATTTGTCCTATTGTGCTGAATGTTTAGATTGATTTTTTGTAAACAGGCTGTCTTATGGGCATAACACCTAAGACAGTTTGATT
The DNA here is from genome assembly GCA_963971375.1 of Platycheirus rosarum. NCBI lineage: Eukaryota > Metazoa > Arthropoda > Insecta > Diptera > Syrphidae > Platycheirus > Platycheirus rosarum. The sequence goes on along the minus strand of OZ020507.1, from coordinate 194,298,306 downwards.
ATTACAGAAGTTAATTTGGATTTTCACTGCGCAGTTCAACTTCATCAGAGTTGTGCTTTTGTATGTAAGTATTTTTAAATGGTAAGTAATTTTTGTGTCGTGTATTCAAATGTTCGTGGTTTAAGAAAGAATTTCTTTCACGTGTACGTCTACACTGTTCAACACAGACCAGCTGTTTTGGCATTAAGTGAAACTCAGGTTGGAGTAAATACTGATTTATCAGAATTTGCTCTACATGGGTATAGCTTGGTACCATTAGGAATGATATTGCTTGCCAGAGCCTTGCCCAATATGGGCAATGTTCCAACACGTACTTTAACTTCTTATGGCTAAAAATTCACTGTCCGCAAGCATGTCATTCATTATTGTTTTATTTACAGGAGTCCAAATCTTGACAGTAATTCGACTTGTAATGAGTTTAATGCACTGTCTGATTCCATCTCGAAAATTGTTTCCCTTTGTCCTCGCACTGAAATCGTTATTGCGGGCGATTTCAATGTACACAATTCCAACTGGCTCCGCTATTCTGGTCAGACAACACCCGAAGGAAGGTATGTCGAGCTCTTTGCCGGGTTACATCACCTTACCCAACTGATCGATGTGCCAACGCGTATACCGGATGTTGCTGGGCAAGCCGCCCATACTCTTGACTTGTTTCTTACTTCTCACCCTGATAAATATACCATTAGTGTAACTTCTCCATTTGGCACTTCAGACCATTGTATCATTTCAGCTAATTTCTCATCCTCCACCCATCCAGTTAAAGAAAAACTTCCCACCAGGACCGTTTGGCAATACGAGAAAGTCAACTGGGACGGCCTGAATATCTTTTTCCGAAACTTTAACTGGTCACTATGCTTCCTCAATAGTGACATTGATGCTAGTGCTGAAATGATCACAAATGTGATTCTTCTAGGGATGCGTTCTTTTATTCCTAACAGAGTAAAAAGCATCAAACCTAAAGAAAAGTCTTGGTTTAATTCTGAGTGTAAAGAAGCTATCAGGCTCAAAGAAGTAAGTTTCCGATCTTACAAAGCCAACCCTACAGAGGAAAATCGGAAAAGGCACAAACAAGCAAGGAACTCATGCAACTCCGTTATTGAAAGAACCAAATTTTTGCATGACCAAAAATTACGGCAAAAAATTCTGCAGTGTCCCAAAGGCAGTAAAAATGTTTGGTCATTTGTAAAAAATATAAAAAACTCCTCGACATCTTCGTTTCCAACGCTCATCGACAATAACAAACCAATTGTTAACTCTTCAGAGAAGGCAAACTTGCTCGCCGCCAATTTCGCTGCCAGCTCCACGCTGCCTCAAAGCAACGTTGCCCCTCCTGTACTTGAGAATGTAAATTTTTCCATGGGACAGATTTTTTTTCGCACTCGTACAGTAGAAAGAGTTCTCAAAGATCTCGATATACACAAATCCGCTGGCCCGGATGGTATACCCCCGATTCTTCTGAAGAGGTGTTCTTCCACACTGGCAAAGCCATTGCGTAAGCTTTTTCATAGCACTGACATCCCTTCTTTCTAAGGTCATGGAAACACTGATTAACCGTCAGCTTAAGGAATATCTCGAAGATCGAAAGCTTCTCCATGACTGTCAGTACGGCTTCCGCAGCAACCGTTCCAATGGTGATCTGATAGCATATCTCACCGAACAGTGGAACAAATCTTTACATCGCTTTGGTGAAAGTAAGATTATTGCTCTTGATATCTCCAGGGCATTTGACAGAGTTTGGCATGAAGCTTTTTTATCGAAAATACGTGCTTTTGGGATCGATGCTACTCTTGTTCGTTGGATTAGAAGCTATCTTCTGGACCGTTCAATACAAGTTGTATTGGACGGATTTAAGTCTGATTCGCACAAAATAAATGATGGTGTGCCCCAGGGCTCTGTTCTGTCTCCGACTCTTTTCTTGATTTTTATAAACGATCTTCTGTATGTTACTTCTAATCCACTTAACTGTTTTGCTGACGACTCTACCCTCAGCTTTTCATATTCGTTAGATAATTCACGTCCTTCGCCTTCGGACGTACAATTGCAACGGTACCATATGTGAAGCTCATTAAACTCCGATTTATACAGCATTGTCAAAAGGGGTAATAGAAATCGTGTGGAGTTTAATGCTTCGAAAACTCAATGCTGTCTTCTGTCGTTAAAGCTAAACATTCCCCCAATCCCATTGTCCATGAGTGGCACTTACATCGAAGAAACCGAAAAGCTCTCAGTACTCGGTATGTGTGTCAACGACGACCTCCGTTGGAACGACCATATATTTGAGATCGCTAAGAATGCTGCAAAGTGCTTAGGTTTTCTCTACCGGTGTATGAAGTATTTTTCCCCATCTGATCTGGCTACAATTTATAAAGCGTTTATGCGCCCTCCTATATACCTCTGGGCAGGTGCTTCGCAAACATCGCTTCACCTGCTTGATAGAATACAAAATCGTGCGTTAAGATTAATAGGAAATAGAACTGCCGCTGAAACAATTGCCCCACTCGAACACCGACGCAATGTTTCATGTCTTTCCTTATTTTATCGTTTCTTTTACAAAAAATGGTCACTCGAAGTAGCCAGTTGCATTCCTCCCCTTAAAAGTTTCTCCCGTAATACTCGTCTCGGAAGGAATGCTCATCAGTTCACCCTGGAGCCCAATTTCGGACGTACCGTGAAATATAGGGATTCTTTTTTTAGCCGAACAACACGAATTTGGAATAGTTTCCCCGGCGGGATTTTCCCTTGCCATTTCGATCTGCTAACATTCAAAACCAATGTTAATCGGCACCTCCTATCTCTCCCCTCCCTATCTTCGTAATGCCCGCGCAGTGTGTTCTACATTAATAGGGAAACACATAATCCCTTGTGCGCGCGTTAATTATAAAAAAAAAAGTAAACAACACACAGTTTAGGTCACTTTTATTTCATTTCTTTTTTTTATTCACTTAAATAAGAACTTAAATTAAATTAACACAAAAATAACAATAATAACAAAACCGCCGCGTCGGAGCTGGAGAAACGGAGGTGAAACTGAGCCGGAGCGGATACTTCATACGCACGTGCGAATTTGTTTTTTTTTTTTCTTTACAAGAACTAAAAAATTATGATTTTATACCATAAAATATACACGAAATTGTTTAAAATATAAGAAAAGATGCGCACAAAAAACAAAAATGATGAAAGCGAAGCATACATCTTGATTTTTTTTTTGACATTTGAACATTATACTTAAAGTCGCTGCACAACATGTGACAGATAAGGAAATTCCCTTTCCGAAACCACCAGGTTTGTGTCTAAGAATAAGGAAAAACTTTTGCAGACCGAACGGGCTCAATTTTCGGAAAGGGAATTTACCTATATATCAAACAGCTGTTACAGCTGTTAAAGCGAATATAACTAATAACTAAGAGCACTAGTGTAGGTACTAGAAAAAAAGTTATTCTAAAATTATAGTTTATTTTCTTTTAGTGTTTTTTTTTATATTCAAATCCTGTTTGGCCAAGTAATGCAGTGTTAAGGACTTTGTACGACGAAAAAAAACATTTTCAGTAGCAGTCAGCAAAAAAAATATAAAAAGGGGTAAGTGATAGTGTTAGGCCAATTAATAATGGCACTTATTAAACGAAAAAAAAACTTATATTGATAGGTGAATTCCACCAAATTCAAAATTAGAAGTTCAACTCATGGTCCAAGAAGTATAGCTTTTTTTTTGCATTCTGAGCAACAGAGGACTTAATTGCGGTGCTAATTGGGTATCAACTTTACCCTCCGGAGAAAAGCGAAAACCCGTGACCCAACCGGGTTCCCAAGTAACGGGGGGATACCAAGTATCTAGTTTATAGGGGATTTATTGAAAAGAAAAACGAGAAGAAAAACTTTAAGTTGGAATTTACCCCATACATATATCCATATATATATATATTTTTTATAAAAAAAAGTCAACATTTGCATGGTGGTCTATAGACGTTAAGTCTTACAAAAAAAAAGGGGGAAAAGGAAATTGCCAGGCGATATCTACCTGCTTTCATCAAAAGGGGGGTATAAAATTCCTCCTCTTTACTTTTTAAGAATCAAACATCAAAGTTGGACAACGAGCACTGCCAGAACCAAACATTTTCTTGTGTGTTTTTTTATATTATAAGGTTTTCCTTTTTCAATTAGATTTTTTTTTGTAAAATTAAGTGTAATTATCGATATTCTTACGAAACTTATTTTTATTTGTTGGACGAAGATCGAAGAAAATATTCAATTTAAGATCTTGTCTTAAGAATAAGGACTCCCCCCTGCAGCTCAAGACCTGTTGGCGAATTTTGGCCCCTCTCTTTAGGTACACCATCAAAGAGCTCTCTGATGGTAGGCATCACGGGGCGGAAAATAGACAGAGCGGACAAGGTATTCAGTTATTATAAGGTTGTGGTATTTGGGGGGTCTACTATTCGATAATTTGGATTTTTTTTATTACTTTCAACTTTCATATATTTATTTTTTTGTATTTTTCAGCTCGATCTTTATTCATGTTTTGAATCGCAATTTTTTTTGTAGATTGCTTTAACGAATCAATTATTGTTTTTTTTTTGTGTAAATGTATAGTTGCTTGAGGCGCCTAAAGGCCCTTTTTTTGACGGTTCTACTTTTCATTTGTCACCAAAGTACAGTTCAAAAATAAATAAAAAGATTTTGAGAAAGTCTCTGATGTCTTTTTATTTTTCGATTGATTGAGAAACACCTCATGGAGACTTAGAACAAATTCAAAGGGAGTGCGGTAGGGTGAGCTTTTAAGCAAGAGGTAAGATGACTTGAAAGCAATCAGGATCGCCGAGATTGGGGAATCCTTAAAATTTTAGGACCGAAGGATTCCAGGTTGGGTGGGAAAAAAGTCCTCCCTGCGACAACACCAGCGGGGCATTCCGGGTGTGGTCCTGCAATTTATGTATGTATGTTTTTTGAAATAGGTGAGGTCCATCTGTGGGGACAAATTCCCCCCCCCCATATCCGTCGAGCTTAGCCGCGCACGCCAGCGTGCCTTAGCCTCCACGGTGGACATTATTTCCCTTCTTATCCCTTCCTAACGACCCAATACCTAGCATCCCTTGTTCTCTTCTCAATGGCCAGTCACATGTCCTTTCTACTTGCCAGCCCCCCAGCTCCTACTCCCCTCTTCCATTTTCCTATATCCTTCACCGATCCAATACTCCCCTCCCCTATCATACACTTCTCATCCTGTTACCTCGGCTCGGATCCCTCTTCTGCCCGAGTTCCCTTAGCCTTCCTGAAAGTCTCATCCTTTGTCCTATCTCTTCAAATCCCTATCACTTCCTACCCCCAGTCCCAACCGATGTCATCGCTCCTGCCTATCCCAATCCTATTTCATCCCCTCTACTATTGCTTTATTTCATAATGATATTCCTCTTGTAAAAGTTGCCCATAAAAAAGACCAAGGTGTTGTTTTTGATCATAAACTTCCTTCAGTTATCATATTGATTACGTTGTTAATAAGGCCAACCAGATGCTTGGTTTCATAATACGCAACTCTAAAGAATTTTCAGATCCATATGCTTTAAAAAGCCTCTACATAGCGTTTGTTCGATCTAATCTAGAATATTGTATAGTCGTATGGAATCCGTATTATAATACTCAGTCTCTTAGGTTAGAACGGGTTCAAAAGAGCTTTACAAGGTTTGCTTTCTATAAACTAAATTGGAATATTCAAAAACCTCTGTATCCCGTAAGGTGCCTGCTTTATAATATGCTAACACTTGCAACTAGAATAAATTATTTTTCAATAATGTTTATCAGAGATATAATACATAATCATATTAATTGTTCCTTTTTACTAGAGCGTATTAATTTTTTTTCCAAGTAGAGTGCTACGTTCTCGTTTCCATTTCAGTGAGGATTTCTCTAGAAACAACTACGGTAGAAATGCACCAATATCGCGATGCATCAAAGATACCAATAAAATTATAGATGAAATTGACATTTTTCTTTCTTGTTCTCGCTTAAGTTTTAAGAATATAGTTATGTATGCACTTTTCCTTCGTTGGTTTACGTCATGTTTTAATTCTTTATTTATTTTTCATATTTTGTCATTTATATATGTTTAATAATTTTATTCTATTTATTATTATTGTTTGTATTATATTATTATTTTTGTATTTTTATATTGATGTGATTTAATTTTAATATTGTAATCTAATTGAGAAATATTATCTCTGATTGAAGAAATAAACCAAACTAAGCTACCTATTTGTTTTTGTTGAAAATAAAGTGTGTACCTATGTAGGTTAATTACAATCAAAAGTTTGCTCTGCAGGAAAATGGAATCTTACTCTAAGCGAGAAACAGATTGGCACAGCCACTTTGACTTGGCATCAACGACAACTTTTTAATTATTTGAGTGTGTATTAAAGCATAAATGATGGCTTTAAGTTGATCTATCAAGGATTAAGATGTTGCTATGTTAATGTGTTTTAAGTCATTAGAAAACAGAGGCTCTAAAAATTGCAATTTGGTCGCAAAGTTATTGTGCCAATGCTATATCTCTCATAATATCTAACAAAATATTGGTTTAATTTAGAAAACATCAACTGAATTCGAGCAAAAAACAAATATTTGTCAGCGTGAGGCCGATTTTTCAAAACCGTTACGGAATTGTGGAATTTTAAGAATGTTTTAGTTTAAAATAAATAGCTCAAAACACTTTCAGTTTGCATTCAATTTCAGTGCACTTGTGTTAAATATGGCGTTTGTGCTTTCTGTGACCACGGGTTTATTTGTCTAGAATACAAGACTTACACCAACATTTACTATTCTATTTGATCTAAACTACTTGTTCATTGACGGCCTATATTCGCGTGTTTGTTGTAATGGAGTTAGCTCAAGCTTAATACAAGCGTTTCTGTATTGCTAACAGTAAAAGCGCGCCTGGAATATTTTTCTTTTTGCTACTTACAGCATTGTATCTACAGTATGGCGTGTAGTGATCCACTACATGCGACTCATCCCTTACCATTAGCATGTCCATTTTCACTCCCAAGCCACTGCATAGAATTTCATGTTAAAAATGTTCTTTTTGTTGCGCAAGCGATCCTCATGATCATCATACCCAGAAACCCATAGCGCCGCCTAAACACTGCAATTAATTAATTGTCACCTGTTGTCATCTGAAACCACTGCGCCAGATACACAACTATATGGGACAGTGCATGGCAAACGCAAAGGGAAAGCACGAGCTTCATTAATATGTCATCACCCAAAATTCATTGATACCTTACACTGCAATTGTCAATCGTTATTGTCGCTCGTTGTGTATCTTGACTGGATATAGCTATGGCTATAGATACCGATAAGAGATACACAACAAATAGAGCCAGTGTGAAGTGCATGAGTTATTATTTAATGGTGTAAATGACCGGAGTCTTTTTAGCTACGTTTGGATATGTATGCATTTTGGGTACCGATATCGATTGGCAATAAAGATTGATATTTTACGATGAGAACGCATTTTTTTATGAAAATACATGATAATGCATTTTCATAGGAAAGTGTTAAAGTATGGTTTGTGGTGGGGACGGAAGTCGACATGCAAATGATTTGTATAAAAAGGCAAAGGATGATGAGGAATAATCAGAATTTTGTGAACCATTAACTCGAAAGGCCGAAGCTATAAGCATTGAGACAGCGGGTCCAAGAGTAAATAAATAAAAAGCATCTAAAGAATTAACGTACTGTTCTTTTTTTCTCACAACGAAATTCTCCCCGTACAACTCTTCTCCTTGCGACAAAGGAAAGCACGGTTGCGTTCGGGTTATTACATGGTGGCAGCGGTGGGATTGATCTAAAATCCTCTACCAAACACAAAAAAAGAAAGCCTTGCCATAACAAGAGACCACTCTTGATGCGTTCTGGGGCTATACACCAGAGAAAGAAATAAGAATTTTTTTTACTGTGTTAGAAGACCTGCAACCGTAACCCCTTGCTAGCTTTAGAGCGAAAGCATTTGGCAAACGGCAGGCAGTGAATTAAGACCCAGGGTAACATTCATCTTTAGGGCGCGAAGCCTACTGGGCAGTAACATCAGAAGCAGCAACAACAACATCTGAAGCAGCAACAACAACATCTGAAGCAGCAACAACATCATCAGAAGCAGTAACAACGACAACAATAAAGAGCAACAACAGTAACAACAACAACAACAAAAACTAAAAGCAGCAAAATATATTGGAACATCTTTTCCTTCCCATTTTTTTTCTTCTTCCTCCCCTCCCCCAAGTAAATTTTTTTTCCCTTCAAAATTTTCAAGACACGACGAGACCTACAACGGTTAGAAAATTTTCTTTTTCTTCCTTTTAATCGAATAGAATCCGAAGCAATGGATTTTCAGGTCAATATTAGTGACATTTTTAATATAGTGCCCACCTTCAATGGTGACCCGAGTTAATTAAACAAATTCGTCGCATGTGGGAACATCTTGTTCTCGTCATGTAAAAAAGAAGAATATGCAACATTCCTCGATATTGTAAAAACTAGGCTACAAGGTCCGGCCTTCGAACTAATACAGTTCAATTCTTTTACAAAGTGGAGTGAATTAGTTAATAAACTAGAGGGAGAGTATAAGGAAACCAAGACTTGTTTTTTCGCCCAAAGTGAACTACTGGTGGCTCAACAAAACACCAAAGAGTCAGTTAAGGAATTTGGGGACAAAATATCAAAACTATTAACCTCCCTTAACTCGGAAACTTTTGCAGATACTAGTGATGCATCCATCAGGAAGTACCTAGTCAACGCGAATGAAAAACTGGCTACTCAAGCATCCATCAGGAAGTACCTGGTCAAAGAGAATGAAAAACTGGCTATTCAAACATTTGAGGATGGTCTCTTGAATCCAAACTTACGATTGATGGTTCAAGCTCACGGGGAAAAGAGCTTGAAAAATATAATAACTTTCGCAGAAAACCATGCTGCAAGAATAGATAGGCAGATGCCTACCTATAGAAATAAACCCCCCTTACAGCCAAATTCACCCTCAAACTTTTCCTTCCGACCCACCTGTCAAATTTGCGGGATCTTGGGACATTCTGCCCAAACCTGTTATCGCAACTAGACCTTACCTAACATTACCCCAAAAACAGAAGTGGTTTAATGCAATTACTGCAACAAAAATTATCATACGGAAAGTGAGTGCAGACTTCGAAAACTACACCAACAAACAAACCAAGTAAATCCAAATAACCCTTTTAAAAATGACAGAAAAACTGGTGAGCAACGACAGGTGAACTTCCATCACGTAATGCCAGAAAGCCATTTTTCTTATAATAATACGGAACGCGATACTTATCGGGTCGAAGAGATCGGCTATCCTTCCCGACAACAAACCCAAGAGGAGTGGCAAGCATAATCATCGAATTGCTCCCCTACAATGACTTGACCATAATTAGAATTCCATTCACAGACGGTAAGAATAGAATGTCTTGTTATAGACACTGGTGCTGAAATAAGTATAATTAAAACACTTTCAGCCAAACCCATAAAAAACAATAAAAATAACATAATAATTTCAACCATGGGCGGTCATAAGATAATGAGTACCAGTGTTGTAAATGAGTCTCTATGGGTCGGCTGTGATGATGACAGAATTATAATTAACCACCCCTTTCATATTCTAGATGTATGTACCGACATGGATTTTGACGGCATAATAGGAAACGATTTTTTAAAAAAATATTCCTGCGTACTTAGCTATGATCAAAATTTTATTAAGATCTTTCCCTTCATAATGGAACTAAAAATTTGTACAAAGATTACTAACTTCAAGTCAAAACTGACCTTCAAGAAGATTTTACAACTGAAGGGTCTAACTGTACTGGCTCTAACTCCCTTCAATGTCATACAGACAAAAGTGTAGGGAGTACAGAAAAAAGTATGGGAATCCTGCCTTCGGGCTTGCCTACGGGTCGGATCAGACGATTCATCAAAACAAGACCACGATAAAGTTGTTAGCAAACCACTTCCTAAGGAAAAAGGTATAAGTACAAAAATTAAAAATAAGCCTATGGTAACAGAAACCATAGCACAAAATGATATAAACCCAGCAGAAAATAAGACTGGGATAGCAAAAAATAAATACATAACACTGCTAACGTAGTCAGCAAATGATAGAAGTTCCATTTAATTCCAATAAATCACGGGATATAGTAATAAAGAAAAAAGAAATAATCCCAGGGGTGTATGTAGGTGAAACTATAGTTAAACCTGAAAAAAATAAAATAAAAATATTATTAATGAATACTTTAGAAGAAAAAAAAAACCTTCAACTAAACGACTTAAATTTAGAATGGGATACTCTTGATAACTATAATATTATTTCAGCTGATAGTCATAAAGATCGTTTGCAGAAGAGGCTATCAGATTTACAAACAATTATAAAACTGGACCATTGCAATCAAGAGGAACAAAAATCAATATTGAACATCTGTAGAGAATTCAATGATTTGTTCTTCCTCAAGGGTGACCACCTTACCTACACCAATGCAATGGAACATAAAATAATAACCAACGACAGTAAGCACCCATTATTCTTAAAACCATACAGACTTCCCGAGAGTCAGAAGCAAGAAATTCACAAGCAGGTAAACGAAATGATTGATGATTCAATCATACAACCTAGCTTCAGTCCCTGGAACTCACCTCTCCTCTTGGTTCCGAAAAAATCTGGTAACGATGGCGAAAAAAAATGGAGAGTAGTCGTAGACTTCAGAAAATTAAATGAACAAACAATCGGAGATGCATACCCATTGCCAAATATCACAGATATTTTCGACCAGCTAGGTCAGGCAAAATATTTCAGTACTCTTGATTTAGCCAAAGGGTTTCACCAAATATTGGTAGTTGAAGCTGATAAAAAAAAAAAGGGCGTTCAGCACACCATTGGTCATTATGAATATAACCGTATGCCATTTGGTTTGAAAAACGCCCCTGCTACGTTCCAACGCCTCATGAATAATGTTCTCATGGGACTGCAGGGTATCGAATGTTTTGTTTATGTAGATGACATCGTCATCTATGGGTATGATCTTGATAGTCACAACCGAAAGCTCGTTAATATTCTGAAACGTCTAAGGAAGCATAATTTGAAACTCCAACCAGAAAAGTGTAACTTTCTTAAAAAAGAATTAATCTACTTGGGGCATATTATTTCAGAAGAAGGAATCAAGCCTGATCCCGAAAAGATCAAGGCAGTTAGAACCTTCCCCGTGCCCAAAAAGCCGAAAGATGTTAAATCATTTTTAGGTTTCGTGGGATACTATCAAAAGTTCATTCCCAATTTTGCAAATTTATCCCAACCAATGACAAAACTTTTACGAAAAGACGCTATCTTTAAATGGGACGCTTTCTGCGACGAATCTTTCAGAAGCTTAAAACAAAAAATTATAGAACCTCCCATACTTTCTTATCCTGATTTTTCTAAAGAATTCATTGTTACTACTGACGCTTGCGATATACCTCTAGGGGCGGTTCTTTTTCAAGGTCCGATTGGACACGATAAACCAATTTCATTTATAAGTCGAACCCTCAATGATCAAGAAACAAGATACACAACGTCGGAAAAGGAGTTGTTAGCAATTGTCTATGCACTTAAACAGTTTCGACTATATATCTATGGACGAAAGTTCACTATTTACACAGACCATAATAATTTACTATGGTTAATTGGACAAAAAAACCCCACATCCAGATTGTTACGATGGCGCATCTTGATGGAAGAATACGACTTCAACATTATTCACAAACAAGGTAAATGTAATGTCATCGCAGACGCTCTTAGTAGGGTAAAAATTAACAACGACAGTAATGTACTGGTGACAACCCGCAACCAAGCTAGAAATCAAGTAAGCCAAGTAAATATACAAAATGATGAGGTAGAAAAAATAGAAGTCTTGTCAACCTTCACTCTTGTGGAAAATAATGGGTCAATTTTTGAAAACAAAACAATTAAAATTAAAGTAATAATATTACCAATAATAAAATCAGTAGACGAAGAATTTTTACAAAATAAATGTCCAAATTTTAATAAACCAGATATAGGAGAATTTTCCACATTTTCACATAATAATGAAACACTCATTATAACTCATGGATGGGTAACCCAATCAGAACCGACAAAGATATGAAAATAATTAAAACATGTCTCACTTCGGTTAGCGACCTTAATACTTGTGAACAGTCTATCGGATTTTCGTTACCCCACATGGACACTGTTTCAAAAATTATATTAAAAACAATTTTAACATACATTTTTCAAAATCAAAACAAGGTCGTTTACGTTTTTACCAATGAAAAGATATTTTAAGACAATATCGAGTCCATAAAAACGGTACTTTATGAATTCCATGACTCCCCCCTCGGAGGTCACCAAGGCATAACAAGGACTATAAAGAAAATTAAGCAACAATATTATTGGCCAACAATGAACAATGACATAAAAAACTATATACTACAATGTAAATCCTGTCAGACAAACAAGTTAATACAGAATCCCCGAGTTCCCATGAAGATTGCTACAACAAGCTCAACTCCGTTCGAAAGAGTAGCTTTAGATATTGTAGGGCCTCTTCTCATTAGTTACGAGAACCATAAATATCTCCTTACCTTCCAAGATGACCTGACCAAATTTACTGAGGCTATACCACTAGAAAATGCAAAAGCCTCTACAGTAGCTAGGGAGTTTGCCAAAAAAATTGTATGTCGCTTTGGATTTCCTGAAGCACTCCTTACGGATCAAGGCACGAACTTTCTCAGCCAATTGTTCAAGGAAATTTGCAAACTTCTTAAAATAAAAAAAATTCAAACTACCCCATACCACCCTCAAACTAATGGTGCACTTGAACGTAGCCACCGCACATTAGCCGAATATCTAAGGCATTATGTGAATCGCGATCCCCTTTCATGGAACACATGGATCCCATACGCTATTTTTGTGTTCAACACAACCCCACATAGCAGCACTGGCTATACGCCACACCAACTAGTGTACGGTTATCCGGCCAGAGTTCCAGCTATTCTTGGAAGAATTTCGCAACCTACCTATAATTATGAAAATTACTACAACGAACTAAAGTCCTGATTGCAGCACGGCTACCATATTGCCAAGCAGACTTTAGTAGGTAATAAGGAAAAGTCAAAAAAATATTATGACAAGCATTTGAAACCAAAAACATTTAACGTAGGAGACAAAGTTCTTATCAAAAACCATACAAGAAAGAACAAATTCTCTTCTCTATGGGAAGGACCTTTGATATAACAAAAATTATTTCTGACGAAACGACGGAAATAACTATAAGAAACAAAACGAAAGTAGTACACAATAATGATCTTAAGCCCTTCATGGAATAATCCCTAATCAAAAAAAAAAATAAAATATTAATAAAACAAAAAACATTTTCTTTTTAGAAATGGAAACAATAAATTACGTACCGGATTCCTATTGGTTGCTATACAATATAGTGGCAAATGTCGAAATTCCTCTAAGAAAAGGGTTAACAAAAATTGGCAATGAATATCCTAATAGAATTAATATCCCGACTGAAATCGTCTCAATTATACAAGCTATAATTGAGATAAATGCAAGTGATGAATGTATGATAATCAAAGATTGTCAAGAGTCTAAAGGAACTTACATCAACGGTAACAAAATCAGATCCCAAACGGCTACTAATGTTAAGTTCGGGGATATAATTAGTTTTGGGATTCACCAGGAGAATTTCAACCTTAGACCGTGCCCAGCATACGTTGCAAGACATCGCCGAGCATACTCTTCAATTGACGTCTTGTCCGAATGGACACGCCCGAACCAACCGAACACACATGTCGTGTTCCCAGAAGGATTTAATCCAGAGACAGACGATTAAATTTTTTTTCTGTCCATAACAATGGCCTCGTAAATAAAAGTAATAACTAGATAATATATTAATTGTATTCCATTGAAGTATTTTAGTTTGAGATCTTATGATCATTTAGTTTATAAAGCAAGTAAATCGTTCCCCTTTGTTCATACCTGTTCATCTAAAACAAACAATAAAGCTACTGCGTCAGTGATAACAAAAGAATACTTTTCATCTTTCTTTTCCGCTCACCTAACCATTACACAGTCGCACAAAAAAAAACTGAGTAAATATACAATCATTTTTTTCAGAACATGAAGTTCATAATTCTTCTCCTTGGATTTCTGAGTATTACTTATGGGAATTTGATTATAAGCCAAATCGAACAAAAGGCTGGTATTTACTTTGAAGTAATAGGACCCGCTGAGTTATATACTCATGAGTGGAAACTCGTAGTGTATTATGACTTGGAGCATTTGACTAAAGCACTTGGTGAGGCATCCACAATTATCACCGAAATAACTAATATATGCCAACAACTTAAGGATAAAGATCAGTTTAAAATAATATGTGACGCAGCATTATCCGAAATGCACCACTTAATGCAAGACATCGGAGTGAAATATAGTCTTTTGAACCCACACTACCGACAAAAAAGAGCATTATTCAATGCTGTAGGCATTTTAAGCAAATCACTCTTCGGTACATTGAACGAAGATGACGCACAATTCTACAATAAGGAGATACAAAAACTTAGGGAAAATGAAGACCATGTGGTATCTCTTGTTAAAAAACAAACTCTTATCCTCGAAACAACCAAGAACGTTTTTAGCAAGTCAGAAGCAGCTATCAAAAATCAAATGATGGTAATCAACTCTAAATTAGATTATACAAAAAAAAATGTTGGATAGACTGATTAATACGACAAACATTGTCGCTTTCACTGAATTGGAATCCCTCACATCCTTAGTCACACTCATCATCGTGAGATACCTAAACGCATTAGACGATATACTTGATTTAGTTACCGACGTAACCCATGGCAAACCTCACCCATCCATTATAACTCCTGAGCAATTTGAAGTAGTGTTAACAAAAATTAAACAAGAACTCCCATCAAACACAAAATTACCTAGTACTCAGATAGATAACAACATTATATCTCTTTATATAATTTGCACTACCAAAGTAGCAATTCATGATAACAAAATAATATACGAAATTAAAATACCAATTCCGTTTGTTGAAAAATATATTTCATAAAAAAGTATTCCTTTGCCAACTATACATAAAAATAACTTCGTGTTCATACACCCTACCTCCCAATACATTTTTCTCGATTACAACAAAGAAAATTACTATCAATTAAATACAGCAGAGTTATCTCTCTGCAAATCCCAAAATGATAAATTCATATGTCCCCTAACACATCCATTGTTGAGTGCTAAATCAGAAAACCCACAATATGAAATTCAATTGCTAAACAGAATATCAGTTATTCCCAACTCATGCGAAATAAGACAATCCAACCATTCAACAGTATGGATACAACTATCGCAGAAGAATAAATGGATTTTCTCAACTTTTCATAATTATTATTTTGACGAAATATGTGACAAAAACATAACCTCATATAATTTACACGGTACGGCTATAATAGAAATCATAGCGCATTGTTACTGGCTCTAACTCCTCTCAATGTCATACAGACAAAAGTGTAGGGAGTACAGAAAAAGTATGGGAATCGTTGAATGATACCGCCTGCCTTCGGGCTTGCCTACGGGTCGGATCAGACGATTCATCAAAACAAGACCACGATAAAGTTGTTAGCAAACCACTTCCTAAGGAAAAAGTTATAAGTACAAAAATTAAAAATAAGCCTATGGTAACCGAAACCATAGCACAAAATGATATAAACCCAGCAGAAAATAAGACTGGGATAGCAAAAGATAAATACATAACACTTGTGCAACGTAGTCAGCAAATGATAGAAGTTCCATTTAATTCCAATAAATCACGGGATATAGTAATAAAGAAAAAAGAAATAATCCCAGGGGTTTATGTAGGTGAAACTATAGTTAAACCTGAAAAAAATAAAATAAAAATATTATTAATGAATACTTTAGAAGAAAAAAAAAACCTTCAACTAAACGACTTAAATTTAGAATGGGATACTCTTGAAAACTATAATATTATTTCAGCTGATAGTCATAAAGATCGTTTGCAGAAGAGGCTATCAGATTTACAAACAATTATAAAACTGGACCATTGCAATCAAGAGGAACAAAAATCAATATTGAACATCTGTAGAGAATTCAATGATTTGTTCTTCCTCAAAGGTGACCACCTTACCTACACCAATGCAATGGAACATAAAATAATAACCAACGACAGTAAGCACATATTATTATTAAAACCATACAGACTTCCCGAGAGTCAGAAGCAAGAAATTCACAAGCAGGTAAACGAAATGATTGATGATTCAATCATACAACCTAGCTTCAGTCCCTGGAACTCACCTCTCCTCTTGGTTCCGAAAAAATCTGGTAACGATGGCGAAAAAAAATGGAGAGTAGTCGTAGACTTCAGAAAATTAAATGAACAAACAATCGGAGATGCATACCCATTGCCAAATATCACAGACATTTTCGACCAGCTAGGTCAGGCAAAATATTTCAGTACTCTTGATTTAGCCAAAGGGTTTCACCAAATATTGGTAGCTGAAGCTGATAAAGAAAAAACCGCGTTCAGCACACCATTGGTCATTGTGAATATAACCGTATGCCATTTGGTTTGAAAAACGCCCCTGCTACGTTCCAACGCCTCATGAATAATGTTCTCATGGGACTGCAGGGTATCGAATGTTTTGTTTATGTAGATGACATCGTCATCTATGGGTATGATCTTGATAGTCACAACCGAAAGCTCGTTAATATTCTGAAACGTCTAAGGAAGCATAATTTGAAACTCCAACCAGAAAAGTGTAACTTTCTTAAAAAAGAATTAATCTACTTGGGGCATATTATTTCAGAAGAAGGAATGAAGCCTGATCCCGAAAAGATCAAGGCAGTTAGAACCTTCCCCGTGCCCAAAAAGCCGAAAGATGTTAAATCATTTTTAGGTTTCGTGGGATACTATCGAAAGTTCATTCCCAATTTTGCAAATTTATCCAAACCAATGACAAAACTTTTACAAAAAGACGCTATCTTTAAATGGGACGCTTTCTGCGACGAATCTTTCAGAAGCTTAAAACAAAAAATTATAGAACCTGACATACTTTCTTATCCTGATTTTTCTAAAGAATTCATTGTTACTACTGACGCTAGCAATATACCTCTAGGGGCGGTTCTTTTTCAAGGTCCGATTGGACACGATAAACCAATTTCATTTATAAGTCGAACCCTCAATGATCAAGAAACAAGATACACAACGTCGGAAAAGGAGTTGTTAGCAATTGTCTATGCACTTAAACAGTTTCGACCATATATCTATGGACGAAAGTTCACTATTTACACAGACCATAATAATTTACTATGGTTAATTGGACAAAAAAACCCCACATCCAGATTGTTACGATGGCGCATCTTGATGGAAGAATACGACTTCAACATTATTCACAAACAAGGTAAATGTAATGTCATCGCAGACGCTCTTAGTAGGGTACAAATTAACAACGACAGTAAGGTACTGGTGACAACCCGCAACCAAGCTAGAAATCAAGTAAGCCAAGTATATATAAAAAAATGATGAGGTAGAAAATATAGAAGTCTTGTCAACCTTCACTCTTGTGGAAAATAATGGGTCAATTTTTGAAAACAAAACAATTAAAATTAAAGTAATATTATTACCAATAATAAAATCAGTAGACGAAGAATTTTTACAAAATAAATGTCCAAATTTTAATAAATCAGACATAGGAGAATTTTCCACATTTTCACATTATAATGAAACACTCTTTATAACTCATGGATGGGTAACCCAATCAGAACCGACAAAGATATGAAAATAATTAAAACATGTCTCACTTCGGTTAGCGACCTTAATACTGATGAACAGTTTATCGGATTTTCGTTACCCCACATGGACACTGAATCAAAAATTAAATTAAAAACAATTTTAACATACATTTTTCAAAATCAAAACAAGGTCGTTTACGTTTTTACCAATGAAAAGATATTTTAAGACAATATCGAGTCCATAAAAACGGTACTTTATGAATTCCATGACTCCCCCCTCGGAGGTCACCAAGGCATAACAAGGACTATAAAGAAAATTAAGCAACAATATTATTGGCCAACAATGAACAATGACATAAAAAACTATATACTACAATGTAAATCCTGTCAGACAAACAAGTTAATACAGAATCCCCGAGTTCCCATGAAGATTGCTACAACAAGCTCAACTCCGTTCGAAAGAGTAGCTTTAGATATTGTAGGGCCTCTTCTCATTAGTTACGAGAACCATAAATATCTCCTTACCTTCCAAGATGACCTGACCAAATTTACTGAGGCTATACCACTAGAAAATGCAAAAGCCTCTACAGTAGCTAGGGAGTTTGCCAAAAAAATTGTATGTCGCTTTGGATTTCCTGAAGCACTCCTTACGGATCAAGGAAATTTGCAAACTTCTTAAAATAAAAAAAATTCAAACTACCTCATACCACCCTCAAACTAATGGTACACTTGAACGTAGCCACCGCACATTAGCCGAATATCTAAGGCATTATGTGAATCGCGATCCCCTTTCATGGAACACATGGATCCCATACGCTATTTTTGTGTTCAACATAACCCCACATAGCAGCACTGGCTATACGCCACACCAACTATTGTACGGTTATCCGGCCAGAATTCCAGCTATTCTTGGAAGAATTTCGCAACCTACCTATAATTATGAAAATTACTACAACGAACTAAAGTCCTGATTGCAGCACGGATACCATACTGCCAAGCAGACTTTAGTAGGTAATAAGGAAAAGTCAAAAAAATATTATGACAAGCATTCGAAACCAAAAACATTTAACGTAGGAGACAAAGTTCTTATCAAAAACCATACAAGAAAGAACAAATTCTCTTCTCTATGGGAAGGACCTTTGATATAACAAAAATTATTTCTGACGAAACGACGGAAATAACTATAAGAAACAAAACGAAAGTAGTACACAATAATGATCTTAAGCCCTTCATGGAATAATCCCTAATCAAAAAAAAAAAAAAAAAAAATATTAAGAAAACAAAAAACATTTTCTTTTTAGAAATGGAAACAATAAATTACGTACCGGATTCCTATTGGTTGCTATACAATATAGTGGCAAATGTCGAAATTCCTCTAAGAAAAGGGTTAACAAAAATTGGCAATGAATATCCTAATAGAATTAATATCCCGACTGAAATCGTCTCAATTATACAAGCTATAATTGAGATAAATGCAAGTGATGAATGTATGATAATCAAAGATTGTCAAGAGTCTAAAGGAACTTACATCAACGGTAACAAAATCAGATCCCAAACGGCTACTAATGTTAAGTTCGGGGATATAATTAGTTTTGGGATTCACCAGGAGAATTTCAACCTTAGACCGTGCCCAGCATACGTTGCAAGACGTCGCCGAGCATACTCTTCAATTGACGTCTTGTCCGAATGGACACGCCCGAACCAACCGAACACACATGTCGTGTTCCCAGAAGAATTTAATCCAGAGACAGACGATTAAATTTTTTTTGTGTCCATAACAATGGCCTCGTAAATAAAAGTAATAACTAGATAATATATTAATTGTATTCCATTGAAGTATTTTAGTTTGAGATCTTATGATCATTTAGTTTATAAAGCAAGTAAATCGTTCCCCTTTGTTCATACCTGTTCATCTAAAACAAACAATAAAGCTACTGCGTCAGTGATAACAAAAGAATACTTTTCATCTTTCTTTTCCGCTCACCTAACCATTACACAGTCGCACAAAAAAAAACTGAGTAAATATACAATCATTTTTTTCAGAACATGAAGTTCATAATTCTTCTCCTTGGATTTCTGAGTATTACTTATGGGAATTTGATTATAAGCCAAATCGAACAAAAGGCTGGTATTTACTTTGAAGTAATAGGACCCGCTGAGTTATATACTCATGAGTGGAAACTCGTAGTGTATTATGACTTGGAGCATTTGACTAAAGCACTTGGTGAGGCATCCACAATTATCACCGAAATAACTAATATATGCCAACAACTTAAGGATAAAGATCAGTTTAAAATAATATGTGACGCAGCATTATCCGAAATGCACCACTTAATGCAAGACATCGGAGTGAAATATAGTCTTTTGAACCCACACTACCGACAAAAAAGAGCATTATTCAATGCTGTAGGCATTTTAAGCAAATCACTCTTCGGTACATTGAACGAAGATGACGCACAATTCTACAATAAGGAGATACAAAAACTTAGGGAAAATGAAGACCATGTGGTATCTCTTGTTAAAAAACAAACTCTTATCCTCGAAACAACCAAGAACGTTTTTAGCAAGTCAGAAGCAGTTATCAAAAATCAAATGATGGTAATCAACTCTAAATTAGATTATACAAAAAAAAATGTTGGATAGACTGATTAATACGACAAACATTGTCGCTTTCACTGAATTGGAATCCCTCACATCCTTAGTCA
This sequence comes from Platycheirus rosarum, assembly GCA_963971375.1. NCBI lineage: Eukaryota > Metazoa > Arthropoda > Insecta > Diptera > Syrphidae > Platycheirus > Platycheirus rosarum. The sequence goes on along the minus strand of OZ020507.1, from coordinate 194,277,765 downwards.
CACTCATCATCGTGCGATACCTAAACGCATTAAACGATATACTTGATTTAGTTACCGACGTAACCAATGGCAAACCTCACCCATCCATTATAACTCCTGAGCAATTTGAAGTAGTGTACAAAAATTAAACAAGAACTCCCATCAAACAAAAAATTACCTAGTATTCAGATAGATAACAACATTATATCTCTTTATAAAATTTGCACTACCAAAGTAGCAATCCATGATAACAAAATAATATACGAAATTTAAATACCAATTCCGTTTGTTGAAAAATATATTTTATACAAAAGTATTCCTTTGCCAACTATACATACAAATAACTTCGTGTTCATACACCCTACCTCCCAATACATTTTTCTCGATTACAACAAAGAAAATTACTATCAATTAAATACAGCAGAGTTATCTCTCTGCAAATCCCAAAATGATAAATTCATATGTCTCCTTACACATCCATTGTTGAGTGCTAAATCAGAAAACCCACAATGTGAAATTCAATTGCTAAACAGAATATCAGTTATTCCCAACTCATGCGAAATAAGACAATCCAACCATTCAACAGTATGGATACAACTATCGCAGAAGAATAAATGGATTTTCTCAACTTTTAATAATTATTATATTGACGAAATATGTGACAAAAACATAACCTCATATAATTTACACGGTACGGCTATAATAGAAATCATAGGGCATTGTTACCTTAAAAACAAAGACATGACGATACACGCTTTTAACGAAAATTTTACAACAATTAGCAAATTTTACATTCCTCCGATAAACATTTCAAAACAACTTATAAATAATACTTCAAGTTTACCAAAATACCCCAACAACTTAGCCATTATTAAATTCTCAAGCCATGAAGACTTAAAATTAGTATCTGAACAAATAAGTGAGTTAAAAGCAGACGAGGCAAAACTGCTGACAAATCTAAGTGAACATCACGTTCATCATTATATACTTATCTACACGATTATGATTATAATTTTAGTATTGAGTTGCTTCAGAAGATACCAAACCTGCAAAGTGAAAAATGAAACAAAACTCATTGCTTCGGATATTAAACTAGGAAGAAATCAAATCAAAGAAAACGACAAAATACAAACTGAAATACAACTCCATGACAAAAACTCCCAAAAATCCTCACCTAAAGATACCATAGTAGAAACGAATTTTAATTCAAACCCTGAACCCTCTCCAAAATTTGTCTTAAAAAAAAAAAAAAAAAAAAACTTTTATAAAAACTAAGTAAGTTAATATAAAAACAAATAAAAAAAAATGTTTAAATTATTAATATAAAACTTCATGTTATAAAATTTTTTTAAGATAAATATTTTACATTTTTTTTACATATTTACATTTTTATGGTACATTTATATTGTCAAATTTAAAAAAATTATACCTTTTAATTAAACAAAAACTACAATACTATTTTTATAAAATATAATCCTTTCATCCTTTCGCAACTTTACAGAAAATTAACCTCTTCAAGGTATAATTTTCTTTCTTCAAGGGGAGCGGGATGTAGTGATCCACTACATGCGACTCACCCCTTGCCATTAGTATGTCCATTTTCACTCCCAAGCCACCGCATAGACGATCTGGAGATTAGGACACTGAAGTCTTCAATCAAAAATATCAACTCGCTCATTAAACAAAACTATCGATTGTCTATTAACTCGTACTGGAATAACAGAATTCGAGCCGTTAATTCTAGCGATCCGAGTATGTTTCCCGAGATTAATAAAATCTTTAGAAAGAACACTCAAAATGATCTTCCGTGTCTTAAGCTCCAAAGAAGGACAGACAACGAAAACATACTCCTGACCGCAGGAATAGATCTGAGGGACGCCGTCTTGGACGACGACTTCTTTGTGATCGAAGATCCATTGGAGAAGGTTGAGACAGTGGGTTCTGCTTTTCAGCATGTATATAAGGTGAATGAGTCCATTCATCCAAATCACGACCTGGAGAACAGAGCTCTGCTGAATCACTTCTACCTGCGAAATAGCATCACGCAATGGCGATCTGAGAATCCTGGTTTTACCGCATTCAATGAAGACAATCTGGCAAACGCCACCATCGCCGAGCGAAATGGGCCAAGTTTCCTGCTCATCTCGAAGGTCGAACTACAAATGATCTTCGCATCATTAAAGAAAAAGAAGTCAGCAGGAGTCGATGGTATACCCAATGTTGTACTACGACATCTCCCTGAGGAAGCAATAAACATATACACAACACTGTTCAACAACGCGCTGAATAATGCATATTATCCAGTGAGTTGGAAGACAGCAGTTGTACATCCTCTCCCCAAAAAAGGAAAGGACAATTCCAATCCGGCAAATCTCCGGTCGATAAGTCTTTTTCCGAGTATCAGTAAGGTATTCGAAAAGGTTATCAATAGAGCTCTGTCCAAGTGGGCCAAGGACAAAAATATAACTCCAGACACCCAGTTCGGCTTTAAGGCGGGACACGACACAATTCATGCCGCGTCTAAGTTAGTATCTGCTGTCCAATGGAACAAATCTAAAAATCAATGCACGGGAGCCTGTCTGGTTGATTTGGAGAAGGCTTTTGACACCGTATGGTTAGAAGGTCTGTATCTGAAGCTAACCAGATGAGACATAAGTAAATCACTGTTATATATGCTTGACGACATGCTAAATGGTAAAAAGTTTGTTGTCAAAAGTGCCAATGTAACATCTACCACAACGTTTGATATTAAAAACGGTCTGCAACAGGGAGCGGTGAACTCGCCGATTCTCTTTAGTATCTACACCAGCGATCTCATTGGGAGTCTACATCATGCAATTGCGTATGCCGATGATTTAGTTGCGTACAGAACAGGTCCAAAAGTTGAAGTCATCAGAATTCTCTTGCAACGTGATTTCGATAAAATTCAAAAGTACTGTAATGATTGGAAGCTGAAAATTAACTTCCAGAAATGTGAAAATATCCTGTTTAGAACCCCTTTGTCTGGGGCCTCTAGGGATACGAGAAAGAACTGGCGCAAGCTAGTGATCGCTGGGCCTTATGGACATCCACTGGCGAGTAAAGATGTAGTAAGTTACCTTGGCATCTGGTTAGATCAGTATCTATATTTCAATCGACATATAGAGGCTGCTCTGACCAGGGCTAGGGGAGCTTTTGCCCTGACATCACGGTTGTTTTATAGCAGCCGCCTTGAAAGCAGGGTGAAATTGATTTGCTACATGGCCCTAAACAGGTATGGTATAAATGGTAAAAAGTTTGTTGTCAAAAGTGCCAATGTAACATCTACCACAACGTTTGATATTAAAAACTGTCTGCAACAGGGAGCGGTGAACTCGCCGATTCTCTTTAGTATCTACACCAGCGATCTCATTGGGAGTCTACATCATGCAATTGCGTATGCCGATGATTTAGTTGCGTACAGAACAGGTCCAAAAGTTGAAGTCATCAGAATTCTCTTGCAACGTGATTTCGATAAAATTCAAAAGTACTGTAATGATTGGAAGCTGAAAATTAACTTCCAGAAATGTGAAACTATCCTGTTTAGAACCCCTTTGTCTGGGGCCTCTAGGGATACGAGAAAGAACTGGCGCAAGCTAGTGATCGCTGGGCCTTATGGACATCCACTGGCGAGTAAAGATGTAGTAAGTTACCTTGGCATCTGGTTAGATCAGTATCTATATTTCAATCGACATATAGAGGCTGCTCTGACCAGGGCTAGGGGAGCTTTTGCCCTGACATCACGGTTGTTTTATAGCAGCCGCCTTGAAAGCAGGGTGAAATTGATTTGCTACATGGCCCTAAACAGGCCGATGATTGCCAATGGATGCCCTGTGTGGTTCAACGTTGCACCATCTCAAATGGAAAAGATTCGGGTGTTCGAGAGACAGTGCCTTCGCACTTGTCTCGGAATCTATAGAACACCAGAGTCGGAGTACAAACATTATTATTCCAACGAGGTTCTATACAACGGGGCCAATAGAAACAGGATAGATATTTTTTTAATTAAGCTCATTCGCGGACACATTGCAAGGGCGATGACCTCAGCTAATGGACAAATCTTCGGGGCTTACTACCCCCAAGATGAATATTTTGAAAGCACACGTTCGAGTGGTTTTATCCCGCCCGAGGCTTTCCTATACCTTGATAGTCGAGGGCTGATTCAGGATAGATCGGCGGTTCCGTTGATCTACCACGTCGGCCGCAGAACAGTCGATAGGCGGCTCCTCTACGACCGAGACATAGTTGCTGGGAGCGAAGCAGAGCGACTCCGTTTCAGTAGGGCCGTGCCCGACCGGGATCGGAAGGAAGCCCTAGATCAGGTCCACCAATTTTGGTGGCTTAGCTAAATCCTGCCAATTGTCAGTCGACATAGACGAAATATCGCCTATGGCCGACTTACATATATCTATAGTATTTAAGTTAGGTAGGGCAGTTGCGGCGGCACCAAAAAAAAAAAAAAAAAAGCTGCTGTGGCTGTTGTAATTTTAAGTATTTTAGGTTTATTTTAAGTAAGTTTAAGCTTATTTTTAGATTATTTTAAGTTAGTTTTTAAGTAGTTTAAGATAAAACGATCGATATTGCTGACCTAGTTTTTTAATTTTTCTAGATAAAAAATAAAACCCTAATATAGATAAGATATAATTAAGTTATTTTTAGGCCGAAAGGCAATTAAAATTAAGTAAGAGATTAATTTAGAGCGCCCGCATAGGGCCAGTTAGTTAATTAAGTTGATAGTTTTAGCTAGTTTTAAGATTTTTGTCTATCCTGTAAGTATAGTTATAAGCAAATATGAAAATAAAAATCAATTAAAAGTAGTAAAAAAAGCCACCGCATAGAATTTCATGTTAAAGATGTTCTAGTTAGTTTTAAGATTTTTGTCTATCCTGTAAGTGTAGTTATAAGTAAATATGAAAATAAAAATCAATTAAAAGTAGTAAAAAAAAGCCACCGCATAGAATTTCATGTTAAAGATGTTCTTTTTGTTGCGCAAGCGATCCTCATGATCATCATATCCAGAAACCCATAGCGCCGCCTAAACACTGCAATTAATTAATTGTCACCTGTTGTCATCTGAAACCACTGCGCCAGATACACAACTATATGGGACAGTGCATGGCAAACGCAAAGGGAAAGCACGAGCTTCATTAATATGTCATCACCCAAAATTCATTGATACCTTACACTGCAATAGTCAATCGCTATTGTCGCTCGTTGTGTATCTGGACTGGATATAGCTATGGCTATAGACACCGATAGGAGATACACAACAAATAGAGCCAGTGTGAAGTGCATGAGTTATTATTAAATGGTGTGAATGACCGGAGTCTTTTTAGCTACGTTTGGATATGTATGCATTTTGGGTACCGATATCGATTGGCAATAAAGATTGATATTTTACGATGATAACGCATTTTTTATGAAAATACATGATAATGCATTTTCATAGGAAAGTGTTAAAGTATGGTTTGTGGTGGGGACGGAAGTCGACATGCAAATGATTTGTATAAAAAGGCAAAGGATGATGAGGAATAATCAGAATTTTGTGAACCATTAACTCGAAAGGCCGCAGCTATAAGCATTGAGACAGCGGGTCCAAGAGTAAATAAATAAAAAGCATCTAAAGAATTAACTTACTGTTCTTTTTTTCTCACAACGAATATTCTCCCCGTACAAATCTTCTCCTTGCGACAAAGGAAAGCACGGTTGCGTTCGGGTTATTACAGGCGCGAAGAAAAACAAGCGATCTTTCGTTTCATTTTGTTCAAAAACCTGAAAAAATGCCAATCTTATATTTATGTAAATCCAACTTGTCACACAAAACTTTAATAACAAATTAAAACGTCATCGCACCGTTTTACATTCTACTATTTTTTCGCCATCATCGGGAGAAAGTCAATGTAGTAGTGCCAGTGTGATAATTTTGTGCAAACTCACAGGTCATGCAAATAAAAGAGGAGAGGAGCTATTATTTTCATAGATAAGAAAGAAATGCATCAATAACCAGACCTACGAAAGCTCAAAATATGCCACCAAATATTGCTAGTAGATAGCAAAGCATTCAAGCTTTCATTCCAGAAAAAAAAAATACCCCCGCACAAAAAGAGAAGTATGATAAAGTTTTAATGGGCTTATTTATTTATTACTATCAGGCATTTTCTGTTGTGAAAGACAAAGGTTTCAAAAGTTTTGTTCAAACTTTTTCTCTGACCTACCGACTACCTGACAGAAAAAACTTATTTGATTCTCTGTTAGACAGAATGTACGATAAGTATTGTGCTGACATTATGAATAAATTACATTCTGTCAAAAGTACCTGCATAACCCCTGACCATTGAACTTCGGTCAAAAACCAAAGCTACCTAGGAGTTACTATTCACTTTATCGATAACAACTACATTGTTTTAGAGTGCGCAAAATACGAAGTGCAATAGGCACAGCAAATGCACTTAAAGAAGTGTTGGTTTGCTTAAAAAAAATTGGGAAAATTATTGATAGTTATCATAGATAATGCGAGCAACATGTATAAAGCTGTGCAAATTGATTTGGTTAAGAAACACTATGGTTGCTTCGCACACACACACTGAATTTACTTATGCGTCCGAAATTGTTTGAACTCTAACGTAATTGATGAGGATATTAATTATAATCTATTTAATAATGCGGACTCTATAAAATAATACCGGTTACCTTAGGCCTTATAAACATAACACGAAAAACAATAATTGAAGGAAAAGCCCAGCAAAGTAAATATGTAGAATACAACCTATAACAAGAAATCCTTTTGTTTTAATTTTTTTTAACTAATTGCAATTTCTAAAAGCAGTTTTTTGAATAAAACTTTAATTTGTTTACAACTTAAAATATGGCTTCAATCAAATATAGGGTGCTTAAAACAAGTTAATTTTGAAAGAAAAATTAAAATCTGGATAAATTTTTTGAAGTTAACTACTATCTAAAGAGTGATTAAATTGCTGCTATTAATAGCTTCTTTTTGCTATACTGCTCTTTGCGATAGTTGCTGATTGAAAATCGCTCTTTAGTACATACCTAGTTGGGATTGTGGATAATTCTGTTCTTAGGCAAATCCATGGTCCAAAGCCTTACCTTTGCACCGCACATAGTTTTTGTTCATCTGCGTCTACCAACATCATGCTTAGCCATTATATGGCGCACGGTTAAATTCACACAAAACATAGAATTGAGGGCCGAGCCCTCAGCAAAGTTGCTTTTTATGCGGTGTGAACTCCTACAACTGCTTGTTTGTTTAAAAATGAAATCGATGATAATGCGTGGTCATATTTTATGATTTCCCAATTTTGACAATAATCTTGATGACGTTGGATTTTGTGTTTTGCCGTGGGCAATTTGCATTGCGAATATTTAATTGTTGTTCAATTGCATTTCACAGATGAAGATATTAGCGTTGTTGGTTTGGATGCATGTAGCGTCGCAACATCCTGCCGGGCCACCGGAAGAGGGACTTCTTTATTGTTGGTCTTCTGACGTTGGTTATATGTAGAGACATCGAGTGTTTGCTATAAGATGTTGATCATCGATGTGTTGTTATTGTTTACATTAAAGAATATAAAGTGTAGGTTTGGTAAATGGTCTTTTGCAATAAAAAAGGTTGTTGATTATAGATTAGATTAGATAATATGTATTAATATCAATATAAATTAAGTTCAGGTGTAAAGGCTTAACATGTTAAGATGTTTATAATTTAAAAGTGTGTGTGTGTCGGTTGATGTGTTCGTAATTTAGCATATAAAGGAAACAAGGTTTTGTCTAGGGCGTTTACCTAAAGTAGTTGCCATCTTGACTCTGACGACGCTAATTAAAACATTTGTTTTGTACTTTTAAAATTAAAAGAATATTTTTTGGGACAATGTCCTTTATTTTCTTATATTTTACATTAATCCTAAAAGGAGCTTAAGGCTACTATAAAGTTACTATAAGACTGCCGATCCACTCATCATACAGTCGTATTTATATCCTTTCTTATTTTTCTACAAGGAGACCAAAGCATACAATCATCTTGCTTGATAATGAAGAAGAGATAATATTATCTATGCAACATTGTATACAAACAATATTTTCTCTGTTACATAAATGGTGTAGCGTTGTGTGCAGGACTGTACTAGAGATTAAAGATATCATTGAATACAAATAATGTTATCTCTTTTCTCAATACATAATGCTACGGATGCTTAACTTCCCCCCTTGTTAAAAGAAATCGTCCCGATTTTTCGAGGCTATTTTTAACATTTCTCTTTCATAAGTTTTGTTATATGCGTCAATCTTTTTTTGTTTTTGACAATCTGTTATACATTGTATAATTTTTATCGTTACATACATACATAAATATTAGGATAACAATCAGTGTTACAATTGTGTATATAGTTGACAATATCGGTTTTTCTTCAAAAGGAATAAAGGAATAATTACTTTTTTTAAAGTATCTATGTTATCGAATTTGTAAATTGTATCTTCTTTAATTATTTGATTGATGTAAAACTCTGAATAATGATTTCTTAATATAACTTCTTTAATTTGCTTATGCATGTTTTTGTATATTTTATCGTCTAGATTTATAATATTTTCATAAGTAACTAAGTTTATACCATTATTTGTCACAAACGTTTTTACTTAGATGATTTTTAAAATTTTTTGTTTTTATATAAGTCTGGTTACATAAGGCAATTGTTTTATCTGTAATGATTTTTCCGTGTTTTGAACTTAAAGGTGTTACTTTATATAATTTACATGATTTAATTAGAATTGGATATTTATATATTGTGATGAAGATTTCATCAGTTCTAGCTGATAATATCTTAGAGTACTAAAGTATATTTATTATGGGTACTTGAATTATTTCATTTTGAATAATATTTTTAATGTCTTCTAAGTCTAGGATTTCTGATAAATATTCATTATTTTTTGATGCATTAGTAGTTCTGGTCAATAATAATAATTGTTCTTACACTTGTTCTATTATTAAATGTTCTCTAAGGCTCTGACCTTCAAATTGTTGCAAAATTTGTTCAAATCTAGAATTTATAGATTTTTGGTTATTATTGTTTTCTACGAGATTATTTATACTCGTTTCAATGTTAACTAAGTAATCTTGGTCTTGATTACCAAACACATATTTTAAAGCTGTGCCCAAAAAGTTAATAGATCTAGTATGCCTAGTATAATCTTGTAATTGGTCTGCTAGATTCTTGATTTTACTAAACCAAATTTTTTCTTCTTGTGTAGGTTGATATGTACTAGTTATGATATCTACGTAAGGTTTAAATATTGAAGTCAGGTTGGTTGCATGTTTATAAGTTTGTTCTTTAAATAGATACACGTCATCTGTTTGTGTAAGTATAAACTTCTTGTTGAATGTTTAGTGTTAAATGAGTGTTTCCTTGCCCTTCTTGATTCTGTACAATTCCTAGTAATGTTAGGAATATTAATATTCTCGTCGTCTGAAAAGTGATAATTTTGTATGTTATCCTTGTGAATTTTTATTCCTTCTTTAGAGACTATAGTGTCTCCTTTATCTTCTTCTACTATTCTTGTTATGTATCTGGCGTTAGATTTCTTTCTAAGACCTTTGATACTTACCGTTATCTTATCTCCTATTTTATACTCTCTGTGTCGAGTTACTTTATTTAAACGTTCGATCACTTTTTTGGATGCTGAGTTTAGTTTATTTATTATAATTTCACTATTGCTATATTTATTTTGGTTAAAGAAAATGTCTCTAGGTTACAAAACCTGTAACTGCATTATTCAACTCACGCACTGTTCTAAATTTTTCCTCGATTAGTCTTGTTTTATTCTGAATTGTGAATATTCTAGACAGTTCAGTAATTGTACCGTTAACACGCTTGAATTGACCGTTCGCTCTCGATCTGTATACTGGTGTTTCTGATTTAGTTATGTTGTATTTCAAACACATTTGGTTCACCATTTCTGTTTTGAAGCCCTTCTCGTTATCTGTCATGAGTCGTTCACATTTTGGGAAATAATTAGATAAGACTTCTTCCATAACGTCGTACAGTCTGTTTCGAGCTTTGATTTCCTGAAGGATTATATATTTAGAATACTTATCTACTGTTACAAGGAAAGTATACTTGTCGTTGAAGTATATGTCCATATGAATGTGTGTTTCCACATGTGCTGGCATTTCTGAATTATTCAGATGTTCTCTAATAGGATTTCTTTCATATTTTCCAAATAGACATGCTATGCATTTTTTGTTAAAACTCTTTGCTTGTTTATTTAGATCGGGCCAATTATATTTCTCCGAGATTTCTTGTATATTATTACGTAACCCTCGATGTGCTCTTTGGTGAATGTTCTTTACAAGTTTTAATTGTTCCTCCAAATTTGTCACGTCTTGAAGTTTTCTTGGTGTGAATATAATTCTTACTAGTGGAAATTCCTGTTTTATGTTTTCACCATATTTTTATATGTTTATGTTATTTCATTTGAAGAACTTTCAGCTGAATGTGCTGTTCCTATGGTAGAAGTATTTATGCGTTGACGTGATAATGCATCAGCTACAAGATTTAGGTTTCCTGGTTTATAAACTAATTTTGCTCCAAAGTCTTCTATGATTCCTTTCCAACGTTTCAGCTTTGTGTTGGGATTTTTTTCTGATACAGAATATATAAGGCTCTGTTTTTTGTTTTTATAATTAACGCGCGCACAAGGGACTACTTGTTTCCCTATTAATGTAACACACTGCGCGGGTATTTGGAAGATAGGGAGGGGAGAGATAGGAGGTGTCGAATAACATTGGTTTTGAATGTTTGCAGATCAAAATGGCAAGGGAAAATCTCGCCGGGTAAACTATTCCAAATTCGTGTCGTTCGGCTAAAAAAAGAATCCCCATATTTCACGGTACGTCCGAAATTGGGCTCAAGGGTGAACTGATGAGCATTCCTTGCGAGACGAGTATTACGGGCGAAACTTTTAAGGGGAGTAATGCAACTGGCTACTTCGAGTGAACATTTTTTGTAAAAGACATGAAACATTGCGTCGGTGTTTGAGAGTGGCAGTTCTATTTCCTATCAATCGCTGATCGGTATATATGGTTAAGTCTGTTATACCATATATGTAGCTTGTGAGTTTTTGTAAGGACCATATGATTGCCAATAGCTCTTTCTCAATTGTGCTAAAGTTGTCTTCTATCTTACTCAGTGTTCTTGACAAGAAGTGTATAGGTTGCTTATTCTCACTTAGTACGGCTCCAATAGCTATGTTGGATGCATCAGTAGTAAGTTCGAATGGTTTACTATAGTCCGGTTGAAAAAGTTCGACTTGTTCTTTCAAATATTTTTTTTTTAATTCTAACCGCTTTTAATGCTGAGTCATTCAGATTTACCTTAATATATTTACTTTGTTTTTTGTTTGCTTTACCGTTATCTCCTCTTAAATATAATGTCAGGGGCTTGGCTATGCATGCGTTTGCTTTTATAAACTTACGATAGTAACCTGTAAGACCTAAAAATCCTCTCAAATCCTTTACCGTTTGTGGGGCTGGAAAATTTTCTATAGCTGCTATTTTCTCTGGGTTCGTAGTGATTCTACCATGTCTGATTATGCGACCTATGTATTATACTTCTTCTTGAAAAAAACTTACTTTTCTCATCAGATATTTTTAATCTGGGTTTATTGAGTACGTCGAATACTTGATTTATGTGCTGTATCTGTTCTTCCCCAGATGAAGAATATATCAATACGTCGTCATTGTAAACGTGTACAAATTTACTTACAAAGTTTCTCAAAGTGTCGTCCACGCATCTCTCAAATATGCTCGGTACATCTTTGAGAACGAAAGGCATTCGTTTAAAATGATATTTTGCGCCAATATGGAAACTGATTCAAAATGTAACGTTGTAAAGTACTTGGCTTTACCTAAATTTTGAATAGTCATGTTGACATCCGGAATGGGGTATCTGTCTGTTACAGTGTGAGCGTTATGTTTTTGGAAATCGACAACCAGGCCCCGTTTTGGTTTTCCTTTTCCGTCCAAACCTTTCTTAGGTACTGTCCATATGGGACATATATCATCATGTAAGAGTTTCTGTATTTCTGTGTTAACGAATTCATTATCTGCTATGGGATATGGATATTGTTTAACATAAACCGGATTATCTTTGGTCGTCCTAATGCTTGCTTCTATAGTATCTTGAAAAGGTAACGGTACTATGTGGTTATTAGTCTTCATCAGTCTATCTATGTCTGCTTTATAAATATTTGTTTTCCCCAATTATGTAATTAAATTTCTGAATAGATTCGATACTGCTTATGGTGGTAAGAGTCATATTCCTGAAATTTATTTCCGCGTTTATAAATTTAAGTCCTTCATATCCCAATATCATATCAAAAGACTGAATATCCTCTAATTCAAAAAATGTTATAATTTTCTTTAGTATGTTAACTACTTTCTTAGTATCTACCTTGGAATAACCATGCATTGTTTTTATTTGTATAGGTTTAATTTTAATTTTTTCGCTAGAATCGCATTTTCTACTAATGTAATTATAGGTTGCTCCGTTATCAAAAAGAATTTTATAAATTTTCTTAGAAATAATACTTGTTAAATTTAAGCAGGGCAACCCGTCTACTAGTTTAAATGATCTATTCTTATGTTATTATTTACCATACATTCGGCTTCATCTGCTTCTGCATATGTACTCCTGACATCGTCTCTTCGTTGTTGTCGGGAGTTATTTATTCTCTGCTGCTTGAAGTTCTGCTGATTATATTGTTGCGGTCTGTTGCGTGTGTTGAAACTTCCGCTGTGTTCACGTTTCACAGGTGGATTATATACATCGGGTTTGTACTGATTCCAATTTTGTCGCTGTGCATGTACAATTTGTCTCGAGTTTACCTCCATGGGCTCTGGTCCGTCATTTCTCTTGAATGGGCTTAGGCGTGGTCCTTTATTGTGTTGCTGCATGTTATTGTACTGCTTCTGGGGTTGATAATTCGTTGTTTGGCTCGAATAATTTGGTCTTCTCTCGTTTCTGCGTTTATGTCGCATATTTTTTTTGTGATGCCTATCTTGAGTAAGATGTAAATGCCTGTGCACATTATTTTGTTCTATTCTGCGAGCAATTTCGAATGCGTGTTCTAGATCATTTATTGTAGCTGAATTTAATGATCCTCTTGTAAAGTTTTCATTCATACCATCAATGAATATACGAACTGCGTCATCGTTAGCATTTTTAATTAGTCTGTCGATTATATTCAAGGTGATTTTTGATATTATTAAATTGAGATTTTTATTTATCTCGTCGTGGTATTCAGACTGTGTGCTTCCTTTTTTGTGTGATCGCTTTCATAATGTCTTGTAGCACGTATAGATGTTCTTGATTAGAGTACGTATAATCTAATCTGTTACGTATCGCCTCAAAAATTGCATTGCATTGCTCCAAAAATTGCAATTTGGTCACAAAGTTATTGTGCCAATGCTATATCTCTCATAATATCTAACAACATATTGGTTTAATTTAGAAAACATCAACTGAATTCGAGAAAAAAACAAATATTTGTCAGAGTGAGGCCGATTTTTCAAAACCGTTACGGAATTGTGGAATTTTAAGAATGTTTTAGTTTAAAAATAAATAGCTCAAAACACTTTCAGTTTGCATTCAGTTTCAGTGCACTTGTGTTAAATATGGCGTTTGTGCTTTCTGTGACCACGGGTTTATTTGTCTAGAATACAAGACTTACACCAAAATTTACTATTCTATTTGATCTAAACTACTTGTTCATTGACCGCCTATATTCGCGTGTTTGTTGTATTATATTTAGCTCAAGCTTAATACAAGCGTTTCTGTATTGCTAACAGTAAAAGCATAAAAAATGTTTTCGAAAATTGTAAGACGGATTTTGATAAAATCCTGTTGTTTATTTTTAGTTTAAATTTTTTTTTAAATATTGTTATGCAGTTCCTTAGAATTTATTAATATACATGTGATTATAAAATTTAAAATGTTTTGTTTATTAGTCGTAAAAATATTTATTTTTCAAACATTTATTTTAATAAGGGAAAAAAGTTATAACATGTGATTTTTTTGAGGTTAGGATTTTCATGCATTAGTATTTGACAGATCACGCGGGATTTCAGACATGGTGTCAAAAAAAAAGATGCTCAGTATGCTTTGACATTTCATCATGAATAGACTTACTAACGAGCAACGCTTGCAAATAATTGAATTTTATTAACAAAATCAGTGTTCGGTTCATTCACCGTAACGTTGCGTCCAACAGCATCTTTGAAAAAATACGGTCCAATGATTCCACCAGCGTACAAACCACACCAAACAGTGCATTTTTCGGGATGCATGGGCAGTTCTTGAACGGCTTCTGGTTGCTCTTCACTCCAAATGCGGCAATTTTGCTTATTTACGTAGCCATTCCACCAGAAATGAGCCTCATCGCTGAACAAAATTTGTCGATAAAAAAGCGGATTTTCTACCAACTTTTCTAGGGCACTGATTTTGGTAATAAAATTCAATAATTTGCAAGCGTTGCTCGTTAGTAAGTCTATTCGTGATGAAATGTCAAAGAATACTGAGCATCTTTTTCTTTGACACCATGTCTGAAATCCCGCGTGATCTGTCAAATACTAATGCATGAAAATCCTAACCTCAAAAAAATCACCCGTTACAAAATGTTGATATGCATAATTAATTTGGCAACCTAGATCTTCTCAAATATAAAATTTGATAGGAATCCAAAACGTCTTTACCGAGAAAGCTACTCTTGATAAATTTGGTTCTGATCAAATGATAGCTAGAACCAATAAAAAAAAATCCAAAAATTTCATCAAAATCGTTGAAGCCATTTTCGAGAAAAATAAGTTATTCCTTGACGGTTATATGGCAAGTACCGTTATTTGTAGCCAAAATTTAAATTTCAAATTCCCCTCTGAGGAATGCCAAAGGAATCACACATACCAAATTCGAAGGTAATCGCGTAAGCCAGTCTGCAAATAGTCATACATACAGATCTATATTTTTCAGACGAGTAAAAATAAATAAAATACGAAAAATTATTTTACGTCATTATTTGGGACAAAATAGAAGAATTTTTTCCCTTCTGATCTGGCTACAATTTATAAAGCGTTTATACGCCTTTAAGATGAGTTTAACTCCCACCTCTGGGCAGGAGCTTCGTTTCACCTGCTTGATAGAATACAAAATCGAGCTTTAAGATTGATAGGAAATGGAACTGCCGCTAATACAATTGCCCCTCTCGAACACCGACGCAATGTTTCATGTCTTTCTTTATTTTATCGTTTCTTTTATAAACAGGTTGATTTGAACAGGTGTCACTTCTTCAATTATCAATACAATTCATCGAAACGAAGAGAAATAAAAAGACCAACCCAAATATTTACAACTTAAATTATTATAAAAAAAATCGGTCATGCGATTTAACGCCGTTCGACTATTTCCTGTGGAGCTACGTCAAGTCTTTGGTCTATGCCAATAAGCCAGCGACGATTGATTAACTTCGTACGAATATCGAACGTGAAATTGCAGCACTATCGGCCGATTTATGCTTGAAAACCGTCGAAAATTGGGTTCAGCGTCTGGACTTCTGCAAGCGTGCCCGTGGTGGCCATGCAAAAGAAATCGAGTTTCATACATAATGGCATCGAACGTTCTTTCACAGATATAAAGAATTTCATTGATATCCAAAACCGTTTTTGTTTTATTTTGTAGCGCTCTTATTGAAAAACCCTTTATATACAGATTCAATTTATTTTAATTTTTTTTAGATTTAGTTTACGGTCTACATGTTTCTGTTTTCATAAAATTTTAATAAACAGTTGGTAAGCATACCTACATTTGTGTGAGAATTAGACAAAGAAAAAATGACAAGTGCACATTTATATTCTGTGCGGTACGACGAGAAGCAATATTTACGTTTTAAAACATCCATGCTTCTCATCTGAACCTCAGAGCTCAGAGCTTGGAAAAAAGAGATTTTTTTGGTACACCAATACATACAAGTACGTTAACTTGAGTTCTAAGTTCTGGTCTGAGGATTCGTGTGTATACAAAAATCGGGGGAGACTATGATAGTTTTGGCGTTACAAATTATTAATTATAAATACCATAATTTTTTACTATGGCGCTTAGGCGGAAGATGCAATTTTCTAAAAAATCACGCCATTGCATACAATAATTTGCTATGTCTTTCTTTAAAGCCAAAAGTCTGTGCTATTATATAGCTTCTAAATCCTTAAATATCTAAGAAAGCTTTTGAAAGACCTTATTTTAAAAGCAAATTTTCAGAAAGAAATTTAAAAAAATAGTTCGCATTGATTGTTTTTAAATTCCGATAATGTATACTTAATTTACTGAAAAAATGTATTACATCTATTTTTTCTTAATATTCAGATTTTCAAGAAAATTGAAATTTACCAAACCCACTTTCCTATAATTGTTTGGTATTTACGTGGTCTTTCTCTTTACACATTTCGGCTAGAGTACGATAACTATGACACCGCAAAATAATAACGGATTCTTTTAGAGAGACTAGATAAATACAAGTATTTTTTACTATGAAGGGGTTCAATAACCCCCCTTTTTTATTCTTAAAAATGTTTTAATATGAAAAAAAAAACCAATAAGCTCTTTAACAACAACTCAACATTCACAAGTAAAATTTATACTTTTTTCTGAGAGATAGAAAATCGCACTTAAGTCAATTTAATTTGGTGAACAATTTTGTAAAAAGTAACTACAAACTCCAAAAGAAAAACCGCATCACGTAAATACCAAACAAATTATAACATAGGAGTAACAAATAATAATAAAAGAAAATTCAGTGCATATTTCCGTAATTAAAAAAAATCGAAATAAATACTCTTAATTTTTTTCCAAAATGTCAAGTTTTAAATAATTTTAGTTTTTTTTTTTTAAATATTGACAAAAATTCTTAATTCAAAAATGATAAATAATAGAGTAGACTTTTGGCTATGAAAAAAAAGGATAGCACAGTATGGTATATATTGCCGTTATTTCTAAATACATATAATGGGTTTTACAACAGGGACTTGACAACTTTGAATTTAATTTGTGAACGCACCCTTTTACATCAAACTGTTATTGTCAATTTATTCAGTAAACTCAACATTTTCATGATGGTAAAGTAGCTCGCTCAACTTGTAAAAAATTTCTGCCGAATTTCGGAATCGGTGACCTCAACTTTAAGAGCGTTGAATTGTTGTTACTGTAAATGGCCAGCGTTATTACGCCATGATTACCCATTATTTTTGACCCGAATTGGAAGATATGGACCTGGACGACATGTGGTTTCAACAGGATGGTGCCACAAAACACACAGCACACCTTACAATCGATTTATTGAAGAGTAAGTTCGATGAGTGTGTTATTTCAAGAAATTGTTTTATGCCAATAAGCTGACGACGTTGGAAGAGCTCAGAGCCAACATAGAACGCGAAATAGCGGCCGTTTCGGCTGAAATGTGTAACCGAGTCATCAAAAATTGGGTCCAACGAATCCAACGCTACAAACGTGCCCGCGGTGTGCCATATAAACGAAGTTGAGTTCCATTCATAAATGTTTTCATTGTACTTCAAGCCGATAATAAAGTTTTTGAAATATCTCAAATGGTTTGCGTTTTATTTAAAAAAAAAGTAATTCATAATGATTTATTAGAATATATTCGTATTAATATTTAACCTAAATGATTAATAAATAGGTTAATAAGTTATTAATTTTCGTAAAGAAGTTTGATTTAAACCTCCTAAAAATCAATCATAATTGATAAGATAATACATCGAAATATAATTTTAATAATTAAATAAGAAATTAGTATTAAAGATCTAATATTTTGTCAAGTTATTAAAATGTATGAATTTATTCAATTCAATCCTTCCATTACATTAATAAATCAAAAATCAAAAATGAAAAGTTCCTCTTTGTATTAGTAAAGAGGATAAATTATCATATTTATATAATAATAATAATTATTATTAATTTGATTTATGAAATTATTTTGATACAAAAATAAAATTGGAGAGAATAATAGGTAAAATAGATGAAGCTAGTGCTTGTGTTAAAAAAACTATTTAAATGAAGATTCATTAGACATTAAATTATTATGTCTTGTAAGAGGAATAAAAGATAATAAATTTTTTTATTAATCATATTCAAGCACCTAACCATGAATTAGAAAGAAGTACATATCATTTCTAAACTAACAATACAAAATATTATTTTAACTAGACGTCTGAAAAGCTTATTTAAACAAAATTAATCCCAATATATGTTTTTTTATTTCAATTCTTCTTCTATCATTTTTTTAAGAAAATTGTTCCTATGTCCTAAATCTGGGTTGATAGACAACCTCCCATAGTAAAAACTACTTTTATTTAATCTCTGTACAGAAATCCGTTATTATTTTGCGGTGCCAAAGTTATTCAAACCTTCCCGAAATGTGTTAAGAGTAAGCCACGTTTATATTAAACAAATTATACACAACTTGGTTTAATAAATTCTAATTTTCTCGAAAATTAGAATACATAATATCAAGTTGTTTTCAGTGTTCAATTAAGAATTAATAGGGGTCATAAATCTACATTTATTTTTATTTTGGAAAAAAATCAACATAAATTATTGTTCATTATTTTTTCTGAATTTTGGAGTTTGAAATAATTTAACGCCATCATACGTCTTGTATAACAAGGAATTTATGAAAAATGTTTTCGAAAATTGTAAGACGGATTTTGATAAAATCCTGTTTATTTTTAGTTTAATTTTTTTTTTAAATATTGTTATGCAGTTCCTTAGAATTTATTAATATACATGTGAATCAAACTTGTCATACAAACTTCAAATACAAATTTAAAGCGTCATCTTTCCGTTAAACATCGTACTATTTTTTCGTCTTCATCGGGAGAGTAAATAATAGCTCCACGGTTGCATAAAGAAATGCACCAATAACCAGACCTACGAAATCTCAAAATACGCAACCAAATACTGCTAGTAGACAGCAAAGCACCCAAGCTTTCATTCCAATTAAAATTGCGTAAGTGAAACCTGTTTTTCTCATAACTCTGTTTGTCAGGTCGAAGGGTTTGATGTTTTCCGATGTGACAGAGTAAGCCGAGTTGGAGGTGGTGTAGCAATTTTTACACGCAGAGGTTTATGCTGCGAACTTATCCGTAAGGCTTCACCTGGTAGTGAGATTGAGTACCTATTCATCGAAGTTAAATCTCATAATAATATTAAATTATTGATAGGATCGGTATATAGGCCTCATCGGAATATCAAATTGTCTCCACTTATTTCTGTTCTTGATGACTTATCATTTTTTCACCTTATCTATTAGTTGCTGGAGATTTCAATAATAATGTACTTCAAAGCACAGAGTTGACTGATATTATAAGATCACTGAGTTTGTTTCCAGTTAATGTTTCAATACCGAAACATTTCACTAAAAATAATAGTACCCTCTTAGATACGTTTTTTGTAAGCTTTTTAAGTAAAGTTCTTCTCTACAGCCAACTTTCTGCCTCAGCTTTTTCCAATCACGAACTTATTTACCTGACTTTCGAATACTCATCAGACTTTTCTCCCTCTTACTTTACATTCAGACAATTTTAAAATTGTAATAGACATCAGTTAGAAATTGATTTGGGTTTAATTGATTGGTGTCAAATTTACTATCTACCATCGGTAGATGATCAGTTATCTTTTCTGCCTATAAACATTGACTATCTCTACGATTCGCATGTTCCGCTTAAGACAGTACTACACCAAAACAAGACTCGGTATTGGTTAAATAACAACATAAGTCATCAGAGAACGCGATATGGCATACAGACGATGGAAAATATTTAAGCTTGATGCATTGCATAGTAGTTATAAAAGGTTAAGAAATAGAGTAAATCGAAAGCTTTATAGCAATAAAATCCTACTCTGAGGGGATTGATGGCATGAATCCAGTTTTTCTCAAACCAATTCTTCCTTATATACTTAAATATATTACTCATTTGTTTAATAGTATTTTTATGACAGGCACGTTTCCATCAGCCTGGAAACAAGCTAAGGTCATTCCAATACCGAAAAATCGGAATTGTTATGATTTTCGACCAATAGCAATTTTACCTTTTCTCTCGAAAGTCTTGGAAAAATCATGAACAAACAAATACGCTGTTTTTTAATCCGAACAAAAATTGATTTTCTCTTATTAGTCTGGTTTTATAGCTAAGCATAGCTGTACAACAGCTCTAATTGACGTTACTGAAGGAATAAGAAGCGCAGTTGATAATGACAAAGTTACCATACTTACTCTTTTAGATTTTTCAAAACCTTTTGTTACGGTAAACAAAAATTAACTATGCATAAAGCTCTTAAACAAATTTAGTTTTTAATCGTCCTCAGCTAAATTAATTTACTCACACCTATCTAAAAGATCGCAAACTGTTTTTGCGAACAATAATATTGTCTTATTCTCTTCCATTACATAGAGGTGTTCGCCAGGGTCATAGACTGGGCCCTCTGCTGTTCTCAATGTATATTAATGATTTTTCTACCTATTTCCTAAAGTCCTCTTTGCACATGCACGCAGACGATGTACAATTATACAATAGTTTTCCTATTGGAATGCTTGAGAATGGTTTTTTATGAAATAAATAATGATCTGCAGAAAATTGCAATATGCTCTCGTCAAAATGATCTTTGTCTGAACCCCAAAAAAAATCAAAATGCATTGTTATAGCAAGAACACTCATAGATACATCTTATTTCCTGCGGTTTACATGAGCAACACCCCGATTGAGTTTGTCGACTCTGCAAAAAACCTAGGACATTTAATCGTACTCTTACCTGGAATAATCATATAAGACTCACCTTAGGAAAGGTATATGGAGGTCAACGATTACTGTGGGCTTCCCAACATTTAACCTTGCTGCATAATATCATACAACTTCGCCAGCCTAAATATCTTTTTAACAGAATTCAATTCCATCGATCTCATAGCTCTGGAAATCTTATTCCTTTTCGTTTCTCATACCTTGTTTCTGAGCGCCAGTTTTATGTCTATGTTGTCCGACTATGGAACTCCCTCCCAACTCATTTAAAAATGATAATCTGCACTACTCAATTTAGTAAAAAGTTAAAAGAATTTTATAAAGCAACTTGATGGATTATTTATATTTATATTTATATTTATATTTATATTTATATTTATATAAGTATATAATGGTGATGATCTTGATAGTGTTTGTGGTGATGATGGTGTGTGTCATAATCTTGAACTTTTTTTTTTATTTTTAATATTCAATTTTTATTTCCTGTAAATTATCAGTTAATGAACTAATTATTTACTTATAGTGAAATGAATATTCAATTTATGCAACATATTATAATATTTTATATTTCATAGAAAGTACTGTTACACTTTTTGCCGCGCGATTCCTAACACGAAACTCGAAATTAATTATTATAATTTAACAACCCGATCAAAATTAAAATTTTTATAAAACGCGTACGCGTACTGATAACAACGACGACGACGATGACGCACGCAACTATATAACCAATACACAAAAAAAATAATGCAAAAAAGTGTAACAACAGCTTAATTTGAATAGTTGTGACCACGGCTGCTCAGCTGGGATGTGTTCGGTGGAAGATTTTTTTTTTATTTCTTCTGATAAACTTGATTGACTGATTGAATCAAAACAGCTTATCAGAAGAAGAATATATAAATATACTGTTGCAGTAGAGTGCAGACAAAGTGGGCGCCAGGAATTTTTTTTTTGTAGGAAAATAAATTAGAACAAAATTTTCCAAAATTCTAATTTTTGTAGTAGTAAAAGAGAATGAATAAAACGCAAATTTTATATGTCCCAATGGGAATTAAAAAAAGTTTTTATTTGGGAAACCTTGGAAACCCAGGATATAAACCCAAAATTAGGTAACAAAGGAAATTACAACAGAATCCAAACAAAGAAATCTAACAAGGAAATCGAAAAGAGATATAGGGCGTTAACGTTAAACGGTATAGAAATTGTATCGCGTTCCACAAAAATTTAAATCAAAAGCAAAACGAAGTTTTGTTAACAAAAAAAATAAATGACCGAAAGGGACAAACTAAATAAAAGTAACACACAGTAGACTGATCTGTTGTTTTATGTTTTCGTTTCTTCCTCTATCTTCTAGATTTATTTTCCTCCACTCCTAGTCCGTATCGGTCCTCGAATCTCCTTTTTTTAACTCCTTTCTTTCCTTGCTCGACTATTCCAGTCACTCACGCATTCACACATTCAGCCATTCGTTTCGTTGATCATCTATGGCGACCCCGGCTTCCTGAAGCTTGAGCTTTTTCGCTCCTATGGAAACCCCCGTTGTCGAATCACAACGAAACATTTCTCTTACTCTCACAATCAAAGATTTCAGCAAGTTGTTGGATGTTATCCCAAAACTTACCGAATCTAGTGGCCGAGTTCAGATTAACCTCAATTCTAATTTCTTTTTTCGAGAATAATTAAAAAATTAAAAGATCGGGGAAAAGCTTCTTCTGGGCATTTTCCCAGTTACCAAAAAATTAAACGCGGCAGAGTCGAATACCGATTCCTAAAACAACATACTTTTTTTGTATTCTTCAGGAGATGAGATTGAGGAATACAATCTTCAAAAACGCGAACCCTGCTCTTTCAAATTCATTTCGGTGATTCCTTTTTTTTTTTAAATAACATTATTTTAAAAAAGATAAAGATTTTAAAACGTTAAGGACCCATATCAAAATACAATATAATAAGTTACGTTTAGGCAAATTAAGTTAGAGTAAGTTACGTTATTTTTAAGTTAATTAGATAAGTTTAGTTATAATAAAAATAATGTGTTGTTCGCCTGAGAAGTGTAGGTAAGCGTTCGCCTGACTCGTTACCTCTTCAGCTCATCCGCTGGCATCTTTCACGTTGTTGACCTAAGACCCACTTGGAATATATGTGCATGTCTCGAACACCTGGTTTTTCTGGCTTTTGCAAAATACTGGCTAAGTACACCAATGGTTGATGGTACCATGGTTGCCCTCAATTTCACCAATACTTTGCAGCCGCAACGGAAAATGCAAAGAAGGAAGAGAAGGAATGTAAGAATAGTTTTTGTTGCAGTAAATCTTACCGTAACAGTACTATCTTACTGAGTAATTATAACAATAAACTGAAAACTGAAACTGAAACTGAAACACTCATACAAAAAGAGAAGTATGACAAAGTCTTAATGGGCTTATTAATTTATGACTATCAGCCATTTTCTGTTGTGAAAGACAAAGGTTTTAAAAGTTTTGTACAAACTTGTTGTCCGACCTACCAACTACCTGGCAGAAAGTACTTATCTAATTTTCTTTTAGACGGAATGTACGATGAGTGCTATGCTGACATTATGAATACATTACATTTAATCAAAAATGTCTTCATAACCACAGAGCATTGGACTTCCGTCGAAAACCAATATACGCAATATACGAAGTGCAATCGGCACATCAAATGCACTTAAGAATGTGTTGGTTACATGGAAAATATTTGGAAAAGTATTGGTAGTTATTATAGATAATGCGAGCAAAATAAACAAAGCTGTGCAAACTGATTTGGTTAAGAAACAATATTGTTGCTTCGCACACACACTGAATTTATGCGTCCTAAATTGTTTGAACTCCAACGTTATTGATGAGAATATTAATTATAACCTATTTTATTAAACGAGTATGCAGAAAATATCAAGAAAGTATCTTTGACATAAAAAAAAATTAGGATAACTTTCACTTATATAAGAAGTCCTCAGGCTTAAGAAAAACAACTTCATAGCCAAGTCATTTAGGGTCCACAACAGCAACTATCTGTGATTAACCACGTTAAGACTCGTTGGAATTCCACATTTTTTATGGTTTATGGTAACAATCACTTTTGCTTATTAGAATGCTCTTCAAATTATCATGTTGACTGAACAAGAGTGGTGCATAGCTAAACAATTATGATGCTTACTTTGCCCTCTTGAAAAAGCTATCAGAGAAATATGTGATGTGGCGACGATTATTTAACAGCAAGTAAAATTATACCGGTTTTCTTAGGCCTTATAAACATAACAGGAAAAACAATAAATAAAGGAAAAAGCCCAGTTCATTCATATAACGGTCAACAAACGATTGGCAAATTTAAAAAAAAGTTGGGTAACGTAGAAACTCATAACCATAGCTTCCAATTCATTTTTGGATACTAGATTTAAGCATCTTCATTCTCCAACTTAACTGCCCTTAGTGTTGTACAAAAAGATATTACCAACTGGGTAGTACGTAATATCCAATCGACAATAACTGAAGTTCCACAAGATTCTCAGCAAGAAATGGATGAAAGTTTTTGTTTCTGCCTCCATGTTGTGAGATTTATGAAAAAATAATAACGAAAATTCTATTTTCAGTTATAATATTTATTTAAATTTTTACATAAAGCATTTATTTATTAAAATCGCGACGCGCGTTTCGGACTTGCGTTTATCATCGGGCTTGTAAATACTTTTTTTATTTTATCAGCCCGATGATGGACGCAAGTCCGAAACGCGCAACGTGATTTTAATAAATAAATGTTGCATTTAAAAATTTAAATAAATATTATAACTGAAAATAGAATTTTCGATATTATTTTTTAAGAAATGGATGTTTAAGAACAATTCTCTTATTGGGCTGAATTTGAAAGCAAAGTAAATAGGATACAGCCTATGACAATAAATCCTTCAACATCAGCGATGGTAGAAGTTCAGCGTTACCTCAGCGCACAAAATTTAAACAGGAGTGAAGATCAAGGATGTTTATCCAAATCTTAGTCGCCTTGTGCAAATAAGATGTTGTATGGTTGCAAAAAGTGTACTATGCAAACGTCTTTTTTCGAAAGCAGGCATGATCGTTTCAGAACGTCGCTTCGTGCTAACTTATAACCGACCAAAGTTAATAAGCTTTTATATCTGAACCAAAACCAGAAATAGGATGTTTCATTAAAAAGCTATAAATTATTAAGGAATTTTTAATTTTATTTATTTTTATGTTTTCTTTCTTAGAGCTTTTATTTACATTATTTTTGTTAAGAAATGAATTCTTCATATAATTGTTTCTTATTTTTGTTCCTTTTAAAGTTCTCATTTAATTTTTAAACTATGTAATAATGTTAATGTACAAATGTTAAGCCTTAGGTTGCTTCGAGAGAAAGATTCTCCAAGTTATTTTTGGTCCCGTATGCATTAACGGAGAGTGCAGAAGAAGATATAATGAAACACTGTACCGGCTGTACAGCGGCACAGACCTAGCCAAAAGTCATATAGAGCGGAAGGACATCAATGTTCCGGCCCGGAAAATCTTCAAATCCTTCCCAGAGGTACGGCGCAGTAGAAGAAGACTGAAAATCAGGTGGTGCACACAAGTGAAAGAGGACCTCAACCGACTCCACGTGCGTAACTTAAGACAGCTAGCTAGGGATCGAGCTGCCTGAAGAAGTTTGTTGGTTGAGGCCTAGGTCCACCCCGGACTGTAGCGCCACCTTAGGTTAAGTAAGGTAATAATGTTACGATTATTTTAAACTTTAATATAATAAAACAAATGTTCCTGTTAGTTTTGAGTTTTGTTTTAAGTTTTTTAACAAATTGCAACTTCTAAAAGCAGTTTTTTGAATAAAGCCATAATTTGTTTACAACTTTAAAAATGGCTTCTATCATATATAGGGTGCTTGAGACAAGTTAATTTTGAAAGAAAAATTAAAATCTAGTTAAAATTATGCGACGTTGACTGCTATCTAAAGAGTGTTTAAATTGCTGCTACTAATAGCATTTTTTGCTATTCCGATTGCTGCTCATTGAAAATCGTTCTCCAGCATATCACTGGTTGGGATTGTGGATCATTTTTTCTAAGGTAAATTCATCGTCCAAAGCCTTACCCCTGCACCGAACATAGTTTTTGTTCATCTTCGTCTACCATTATCATGCTTGGCCATAAGATGGTGCACATTTACATGCATAAAATTACAGAAAATTTGCCTTTTATGCGGCATAATTCCCACACCACCTTGTTCACTCTAAAATTTAATCGATGATAATATTTTATGATTTCATTTAATGGTTAAGATGCATGTTGCGTCGCAACATCCTGCCAGGCCACCGGAAGAGGAACTTCTTTATTATTGGTCTTCTGGCGGTGGTTATATGTAGAGACATTAAGTGTTTGCTATAAGATGTTTATCATCAATGTATTGTTGTTGTTTACATTAAATATTAGAAAGTTTAGGTTTGGTGAATGATTTTTGCAATAAAAAAAGGTTGTAGATTATAATTTAGAATAGATAACTCGTACTTAAGTCAGTATAAAATAAGTTCAGATGTATAGGTTTAAAATGTAAAGATGTCGGTTCGTTTCATTTAGCATATGAAGAAAACAAGATTTTAGTCTGGGGCGTTTACCTAAAGTACTTGGCTCAGACAACGCGTACCTTTCTACCTGTCGTGGGTTGCCTTAGTAAAGAAGCATATAAAAATTGCTATGTATGCCTTTGTTATTTTGCTACATTGACCTTTCCATGCTTTTAGTTGAAAAGGACTACCATAATCCACTCCAAATATCTAAAAAGTTCTTGCTTGTTTGACTCTTAAGGCAGGCGAATTTCCCATTTTTTGCTGCCTGTCAATTGCTGTAAATCTGTAGCATTTTAAACATTTATGAATACAAATTTAAACTGTTGATTTGAGGTGAAAAACTCTTCCTGGACATAAACAATCAATCGCGTTTGAGCAGAAGAAATTGTTTGCATTGAAGTGGTCCAGATATGTGAGTTGACACCTGTTGTACCTTGAATCTCAAGATTGTAAGATAGTTACGCCAGTAGGCCACACCTCTTAGGACAAGATTTGACGATTAAAAACGCTCAAATGGAAGTTTTTTTCTTTCGAAACACCAACAAAAATCAAATAATTGTTGGTTTTGAGATCTTACATCTTAGGAAACAGAGGCTCTTAAAAGTGCAATTTGGTCGTCAAAGTTGCAATGCCAATGCTGTTTCCCTCACAATATCTAATGACAGATTGGTTTAATTTGGGAACATAAGCCGAATTCGAGAAAAAAAACAAATACTTGTCAGAGTGAGACCGATTTTTCAATACCGTTATGCAGGGGAATTGTGGTGTTTTAAGAATCTTTTGGTTGTTTTTAATACCTCGAAATACTTTCCGTTTGCTTTCAGTTTCAGTGGACTAGTGTTTGTTATGGCTTTTGTGTTTACTGGGACCACGGAATTATTTGTCTAGAATAAAAGGTTTAGACGAACATATACTATTCTATTTGATCCAAAGTGCTTGTTAATTGACCGCCTATATTCGTGTATTTGTTGTGTTGAATTTAGCTCAAATTTAACAATTTTTTTAATAAAGTGAGATTGAACTTTAAGTTACACAAGCGTTTCTGTATTGTTTACAATAAGTGGGCGCTTGAAATATTTTTATTTTTATTACTTACAGCATGTTATCATGCATGGCGCGAAGAAAAACAAGCGATCATTCGTTTCATTTTGTTCAAAAACCTGAAAAAATGGCAGTCTGCAATTTATGTAAATCAAACTTTTCATACAAACTTCAAATACAAATTTAAAGCGCCATCTTTCCGTTAAACATCGAACTATTTTTTCGCCATCATCAGGAGAATGTCCATGTAGTAGTGCCAGTGTGATAATTTCCGCAAACTCACAGGTCATGCAAATAGAAGAAGAAAATAATAGCTCCACGGTTGCAGAAAGAAATGCACCAATAACCAGACCTACGAAAGCTCAAAATACGCAACCAAATACTGCTAGTAGACAGCAAAGCAGCCAAGCTTTCATTCCAATTAAAATTGCGTTAGTGAAACCTGTTTTTCTCATAACTCTGTTTGTCAGGTCAAGGGGTTTGATGTTGATGTGACAGAGTAAGCCGAGTTGGAGGTGGTGTAGCAATTTTTACACGCAGAGGTTTATGCTGCAAGCTTATCCGTAAGGCTTCACCTGGTAGTGAGATTGAGTACCTATTCATCGAAGTTAAATCTCATAATAATAATAAATTATTGATAGGATCAGTATGTATAGGCCTCATCGGAATATCAATTTGTCTCCACTTATTTCTGTTCTTGATGACTTATCATTTTTTTCACCTTATCTATCAGTTGCTGGAGATTTCAATAATAATGTACTTCAAAGCACAGAGTTGACTGATAGTATGAGATCACTGAGTTTGTTTCCAGTTAATGTTTCAATACCGACACATTTCACTAAAAATAATAGTACCCTCTTAGATACGTTTTTTGTAAGACATTTAAGTAAAGTTCTGCTCTACAGCGAACTTTCTGCCTCAGCTTTTTCCAATCACGAACTTATTTACCTGACTTTTTTTATGACCAGACTTTTCTCCCTCTTACTTTACATTCAGACAATTTTTAAATTGTAATAAACATCAGTTAGAAATTGATTTTGGTTTAATTGATTGGTGTCAAATTGACTATCTACCATCGGTAGATGATCAGTTATCTTTTCTGCATATAAACATTGACTATCTCTACGATTCGCATGTTCCGCTTAAGACAGTACTACTCTAAAACAAGACTCGGTATTGGTTAAATAACAACATAATTAAACTCATCAGAGAACGCGATATGGCATACAGACGACGGAAAATATTTAAGCTTGATGCATTGCATAGTAGTTACAAAAGGTTAAGAAATAGAGTAGTTTGTGCTATACGAGAATCTAAAAAACTCTGAGGGGCTTGATGGCATGAATCCAGTTTTTCTCAAACCAATTCTTCCTTATATACTTAAATATATTACTCATTTGTTTAATAGTATTTTTATGACAGGCACGTTTCCATCAGCCTGGACACAAGCTAAGGTCATTCCAATACCGAAAAATCGGAATTGTGATGATTTTCGACCAAAAGCAATTTTACCTTTTCTCTCGAAAGTCTTGGAAAAATCATGAACAAACAAATACGCTGTTTTTTATCCGAACAAAAATGGATTTTCTCTTATCAGTCTGGTTTTATAGCTAAGCATAGCTGTACAACAGCTCTAATTAACGTTACTGAAGGAATAAGAAGCGCAATTGATAATGACAAAGTTATCATACTTACTCTTTTAGATTTTTCAAAACCTTTTGTTACGGTAAACAAAAATTAACTATGAATAAAGCTCTTAAACAAATTTAGTTTTTAATCGTCCTCAGCTAAATTAATTTACTCACCTATCTAAAAGATCGCAAACTGTTTTTGCGAACAATAAAATTGTCTTATTCTCTTCCATTACATAGAGGTGTTCCCCGGGGTTCTATACTGGGTCCCCTGCTGTTCTCAATGTATATTAATGATTTTTCTACCTATTTCCTAAAGTCCTCTTTGCACATGCACGTAGACGATATACAATTATACAATAGTTTTCCTATTGGAATGCTTGAGAATGGTTTTTTATGAAATAAATAATGATCTGCAGAAAATTGCAATATGCTCTCGGCAAAATGATCTTTGTCTGAACCCCAAAAAAATCAAAATGCATTGTTATAGCAAGAATGCTCATAGATACATCTTATTTCCCTGCGGTTTACATGAGCAACACCCCGATTGAGTTTGTCGACTCTGCAAAAAACCTAGGACTTACATTTAATCGTACTCTAACCTGGAATAATCATATAAGACTCACCTTAGGAAAGGTATATGGAGGTCAACAATTACTGTGGGCTTCCCAACATTTACCCTTGCTGCATAATATCATACAACTTCGCCAGCCTAAATATCTTTTTAACAGAATTCAATTCCATCGATCTCATAGGTCTGGAAATCTTATTCCTCTTCGTTTCTCATATCTTGTTTCTGAGCGCCAGTTTTATGTCTATGTTGTCCGACTATGGAACTCCCTCCCAACTCATTTAAAAATGATAATCTGCACTACTCAATTTAGTAAAAAGTTAAAAGAATTTTATAAAGCAACTTGATGTATTATTTTTAGGGGCTAAAGTATATAATGGTGATGATCTTGATAGTGTTTGTGGTGATGATGGTGTGTGTCATAATCTTGAACTTTTTTTTTTATTTTTAATATTCAATTTTTATTTCCTGTAAATTATCAGTTAATGAATTAATTATTTACTTAAAATGAAATGAATTGTCAATTTATGCAACATATTATAATATTTTATATTTCATAGAAAGTACTGTTACACTTTTTGCCGCGCGATTCCTAACACGAAACTCGAAATTAATTATTATAATTTAACAACCCGATCAAAATTAAAATTTTTATAAAACGCGTATGCGTACTGATAACAACGACGACGACGACGATGACGCACGCAACTATATAACCAATACACAAAAAAAAGAATGCAAAAAAGTGTAACAAGAGCTTAATTTGAATAGCTGTGACCACGGCTGCTCAGCTGGGATGTGTTCGGTGGAAGAATTTTTTTTTGATTTCTTCTGATAAACTTGATTGACTGATTGAATCAAAACAGCTTATCAGAAGAAAAATATATAAATATACTGTTGCAGTATAGTGCAGACAAAGTGGGCGCCAGGAATTTTTTTTGTAGGAAAATAAATTAGAAAAAATTTTTCCAAAATTCTAATTTTTGTAGTAGTAAAAGAGAATGAATAAAACGCAAATTTTATATGTCCCAATGGGAATTAAAAAAAAAATTTTTGTTTGGGAAGCCGTGGAAACCCAGGATATAAACCCAAAATTGGGTAACAAAGGAAATTACAACAGAATCCAAACAAAGAAATCTAACAAGGAAATCGAAAAGAGATATAGGGCGTTAACGTTAAACGGTATAGAAATTGTATCGCGTTCCACAAAAATTTAAATCAAAAGCAAAACGAAGTTTTATTAACAAAAAAAATAAATGACCGAAATGGACAAACTAAATAAAAGTAACACACATTAGACTGATCTGTTGTTTTATGTTTTCGTTTCTTCCTCTATCTTCTAAATTTATTTTCCTCTACTCCTAGTCCTTATCGGTCCTCGAATCTCCTTTTTTAACTCCTTTCTTTTATCGTTTTTAAATTTCTCCTCCAACACCTTTCCTCGATTTTTTTCCCTTTTTTTTCTTTTTCTCGATTTTTTTTTTATTTTTTCTTTAAAACCTGTCGTTTGGTTAGCTCTCCTCAGAGTGGCTTTCCCAGCTTTAAACAACCCATTCCTCCCTCAAACATTCCAGTCGCTCACGCATTCACACATTCAGCCATTCGTTTCGTTGATCATCTATGACGACCCTGGCTTCCTGAAGCTTGAGCTTTTACGCTCCCATGGAAACCCCCGTTGTCAAATCACAACGAAACATTTCTCTTACTCTCACAATCAAAGATTTCAGCAAGGTGTTGGATGTTATTCCAAAACTTACCGAATCTAGTGGCCGAGTTCAGATAAACCTCAATTCTAATTTCTTTTTCCGAGAATAATTAAAAAAAGAAAAGATCGAGGAAAAGCTTCTTCTGGGCATTTTCCCAGCTCACTTAATCGATGACAACTACATAACACGCTGCATTGTTTTGTAGTGCGTAATATACGAAGTGCAATCGGCACATCAAATGCACTTAAGAAAGTGTTGGTTACATGGAAAATATTTGGAAAGGTATTGGTAGTTATCATAGATAATGCGAGCAACATATCCAAAGTTGCACAGCTGATTTGGTTAAGAAACAATATTGTTGCTTCGCACACACACTGAATTTATGCGTCCGAAATTGTTTGAACTCCAACGTTATTGATGAAAATATTAATTATAACCTATTTTATTAAACGAGTATGCAGAAAATATCAAGAAAGTATCTTTGACATACAAAAAAATTAGGATAACTTTCACTTATATAAGAAGTCCTCAGGCTTACGAAAAACAACTTCATAGCCAAGTCATGCAGGGTCCACAACAGCAACTATCTGTGATTAACCACGTTAAGACTCGTTGGAATTCCACATGTTTTATGGTTTATGGTAACAATCCCTTTTGCTTATTTGAATGCTCTTCAAATTATCATGTTGACTGAACAAGAGTGGTGCATAGCTAAACAATTATGATGCTTACTTTGCCCTCTTGAAAAAAGCTATCAGAGAAATATGTGATGTGGCGACGATTATTTCACAGCAAGTAAAATTATACCGGTTTTCTTAGGCCTTATAAACATAACAGGAAAAACAATAAATAAAGGAAAAAGCCCAGTTCATTCATATAACGGTCAACAAAAGATTGGCAAATTTAAAAAAAAGTTGGGTAACGTAGAAACTCATAACCATAGCTTCCAATTCATTTTTGGATACTAGATTTAAGCATCTTCATTCTCCAACTTAACTGCCCTTAGTGTTGTACAAAAAGATATTACCAACTGGGTAGTACGTAATATCCAATCGACAATAACTGAAGTTCCACAAGATTCTCAGCAAGAACTGGATGAAAGTTTTTGTTTCTGCCTCCATGTTGTGAGATTTATGAAAAAATAATAACGAAAATTCTATTTTCAGTTATAATATTTATTTAAATTTTTAAATAAAGCATTTATTTATTAATATCGCGACGCTCGTTTCGGACTTGCGTTTATCATCGAGCTTGTAAATACTTTTTTTATTTTATTAGCCCGATGATGGACGCAAGTCCGAAACGCGCAACGTGATTTTAATATATAAATGTTGCATTTAAAAATTTAAATAAATATTATAACTGAAAATAGAATTTTCGATATTATTTTTTAAGAAATGGATGTTTAAGAACAATTCTCTTATTAGGCTGAATTTGAAAGCAAAGTAAATAGGATACAGCCTATGACAATAAATCCTTCAACATCAGCGATGGTAGAAGTTCAGCGTTACCTCAGCGCACAAAATTTAAACAGGAGTGAAGATCAAGTATGTTTATCCAAATCTTAGTCGCCTTGTGCAAATAAGATGTTGTATGGTTGCGAAAAGTGTACTATGCAAACGTCTTTTTTCGAAAGCAGGCATGATCATTTTAGAACGTCGGTCGCTTCGTGCTAACTTATAACCGACCAAAGTTAATAAGCTTTTATATCTGAACCAAAACCAGAAATAGGATATTTCATTAAAAAGCTATAAAATATTAAGGAATTTTTAGTTTTATTTATTTTTATCTTTTCTTTTTAGAGCTTTTATTTACATTATTTTTGTTAAGAAATGAAGGAATTCTTCATATAATTGTTTCTTATTTTTGTTCCTTTTAAAGTTCTCATTTAATTTTTAAACTATGTAATAATGTTAATGTACAAATATTAAGCTTTAGGCTGTTTCGAGGGACAGATTCCCATATGCATTAACGGAGAGTGCAGAAGAAGATACAATGAAACACTGTACCGGCTGTACAGCGGCACAAACCTAGCCAAAAGAGTAAAAATTCAACGTCTCAGATGGCTGGGTCATATAAAGCGGAAGGACATCAATGTTCCGGCCCGGAAAATCTTCGAATCCTTCCCAGAGGTACGGCGCAGTAGAGGAAGACTGAAACTCAGGTGGCGCACACAAGTGGAAGAGGACCTCAACCGACTCCACGTGCGAAACTGGAGACAGCTAGCTAGGGATCAAGATGACAGGTCCACCCAGGACTGTAGCGCCACCTTAGGTAAAGTAAGGTAATAATGTTACGATTATTTTAAACTTTAATATAATAAAACAAATGTTCCTGTTAGTTTTGAGTTCTGTTTTAAGTTTTTTAACAAATTGCAATTTCTAAAAGCAGTTTTTTGAATAAAGCCATAATTTGTTTACAACTTTGAAAATGGCTTCTATCATATATAGGGTGCTTGAGACAAGTTAATTTTGAAAGAAAAATTAAAATCTAGTTAAAATTTTGCGACGTTGACTGCTATCTAAAGAGTGTTTAAATAGCTGCTATTAATAGCATTTTTTGCTATTCCGATTGCTGCTCATTGAAAATCGCTCTTCAGCATATCCCTGGTTGGGATTGTGGATCATTTTTTCTAAGGTAAATTCATCGTCCAAAGCCTTACCCCTGCACCGAACATAGTTTTTGTTCATCTTCGTCTACCATTATCATGCTTGGCCATTATATGGTGCACATTTACATGCATAAAAATACAGAATTGAGGGCGGAGCCCTCAGCAAGTTTGCCTTTTATGCGGTGTTAATTTCCACAACAGCTTGTTCACTTTAAAATTTAATCGATGATAATATTTTATGATTTCCCAATTTTGAAAATAATAATGATGACATTAGATTTTGTGTTTTACCGTCGGCATTGCGAATATTTGATTGTTTTGCAATTGCATTTTACAGATGTAGATACTAGCGTTAATGGTTAAGATGCATGTTGCGTCGCAACATCCTGCCAGGCCACCGGAAGAGGAACTTCTTTATTATTGGTCATCTGACGGTGGTTATATGTAGAGAAATTAAGTGTTTGCTATAAGATGCTTATCATCAATGTATTGTTGTTGTTTACATTAAATATTAGAAAGTTTAGGTTTGGTGAATGTTTTTGCAATAAAAAAAGTTAGTAGATTATAATTTAGAATAGATAACATGTACTAAAGTCAGTATAAAATAAAATATAAAATACTTTCCGTTTGCTTTCAGTTTCAGTGGACTTGTGTTTGTTATGGCTTTTGTGTTTACTGGGACCACGGAATTATTTGTCTAGAATAAAATGTTTAGACCAACATTTACTATTCTATTTGATCCAAAGTGCTTGTTAATTGACTGCCTATATTCGTGTATTTGTTGTGTTGAATTTAGCTCCCACTTAACAATTTTTTTTAATAAAGTGAGATTGAACTTTAAGTTAAACAAGCGTTTCTGTATTGCTTACAATAAGTGGGCGCTTGGAATATTTTTGGTTTTGTTACTCACAGCATGTTATCATGTATGGCGCGAAGAAAAACAAGCGATTATTCGTTTCATTTTGTTCAAAAACCTGAAAAAATGGCAGTCTGCAATTTATATAAATCAAACTTATCATACAAACTTCAAATACAAATTTGAAGCTTCATCTTTCCGTTAAACATCGTACTATTTTTTCGTCTTCATCATGAGAGTGTCCATGAATTGTGATAATTTCTGCAAACTCACAGGTCATGCAAATAGAAGAGGAAAATAATAGGTCCACGGTTGCAGAAAGAAATGCACCAATAACTAGACCTACGAAAGCTCAAAATACGCAACCAAATACTGCTAGTAGACAGCAAAGCACAAAAGCTTTCATTCCAAATAAAATTGCGTTAGTAAAACCTGTTTTCTCGTAACTCTGTTTGTCAGGTCGAGGGGTTTGATGTTTTCCGATGTGACAGAGTAAGCAAAGTTGGAGGTGGTGTAGCAATTTTTACACGCAGAGGTTTATGCTGCAAACTTATCCGTAAATTGTGAGATTGAGTACATTTTCATCGAAGTTAAATCTCATAATAATATTAAATTATTGATAGGATCAGTATGTAGGCCTCATCGGAATATCAATTTCTCTCCACTTATTTCTGTTCTTGATGACTTACTATTTTTGTCACCTTATCTTATAGTTGCTGGAGATTTCAATAATAATGTACTTCAGAGCCCAGAGTTGACTGATAGTATGAGATCACTGAGATTGTTTTCAGTTAAAGTTTCAATACCGACACATTTCATTAAAAATAATAGTACCCTCTTAGATACGTTTTTTTGTAAGACATTTAAGTAAAGTTCTTCTCCACAGCCAACTTTTTGCCTCAGCTTTTTCCAATCACGAACTTATTTACCTGACTTTCGAATACTCAGCAGACTTTTCTTCCTCTTATTTTACATTCAGAGATTTTTAAAATTGTAATAAACATCAGTTAGAAATTGATTTGGGCTTAATTGATTGGTGTCAAATTTACTATCTACCATCGGTAGATGACCAGTTATCTTTTCTGCATATAAACATTGACTATCTCTACGATTCGCATGTTCCGCTTAAGACAGTACTACTCTAAAACAAGACTCGGTATTGGTTAAATAACAACATAGTTAAACTCATCAGAGAACGCGATATGGCATACAGATGACGGAAAATATTTAAGCTTGATGCATTGCATAGTAGTTATAAAAGGTTAAGAAATAGAGTAGTTTGTGCTATACGAGAATCTAAATCGAAAGCTTTATAGCAATAAAATCCAACTCTGAGGGGATTTATGGCATGAATCCAGTTTTTCTCAAACCAATTCTACCTTATATACTTAAATATATTACTCATTTGTTTAATAGTATTTTTATGACAGGCACGTTTCCATCAGCCTGGAAACAAGCTAAGGTCATTCCAATACCGAAAAATCGGAATTGTGATGATTTTCGACCAATAGCAATTTTACCTTTTCTCTCGAAAGTCTTGGAAAAATCATGAACAAACAAATACGCTGTTTTTTATTCGAACAAAAATTGATTTTCTCTTATCAGTCTGGTTTTATGGCTAAGCATAGCTGTACAACAGCTCTAATTGACGTTACTGAAGGAATAAGAAGCGCAGTTGATAATGACAAAGTTACCATACTTACTCTTTTAGATTTTTCAAAACCTTTTGTTACGGTAAACAAAAATTAACTATGCATAAAGCTCTTAAACAAATTTAGTTTTTAATCGTCCTCAGCTAAATTAATTTACTCACACCTATCTAAAAGATCGCAAACTGTTTTTGCGAACAATAATATTGTCTTATTCTCTTCCATTACATAGAGGTGTTCCCCAGGGTTCTATACTGGGTCCCCTGCTGTTCTCAATGTATATTAATAATCTTTCTACCTGTTTCCTAAAGTCCTTTTTGCACATGTACGCAGACGATGTACAATTATACAATAGTTTTCCTATTGGAATGCTTGAGAATGGTTTTTTATGAAATAAATAATGATCTGCAGAAAATTGCAATATGCTCTCGGCAAAATGATCTTTGTCTGAACGCCAAAAAAATCAAAATGCATTGTTATAGCAAGAATGCTCATAGATACATCTTATTTCCCTGCGGTTTACATGAGCAACACCCCGATTGAGTTTGTCGACTCTGCAAAAAACCTAGGACTTACATTTAATCGTACTCTAACCTGGAATAATCATATAAGACTCACCTTAGGAAAGGTATATGGAGGTCAACAATTACTGTGGGCTTCCCAACATTTACCCTTGCTGCATAATATCATACAACTTCGCCAGCCTAAATATCTTTTTAACAGAATTCAATTCCATCGATCTCATAGGTCTGGAAATCTTATTCCTCTTCGTTTCTCATATCTTGTTTCTGAGCGCCAGTTGTATGTCTATGTTGTCCGACTATGAAACTCCCTCCCAACTCATTTAAAAATGATAATCTGCACTACTCAATTTAGTAAAAAGTTAAAAGAATTTTATAAAGCAACTTGATGGATTATTTATATTTATATTTATATTTATATTTATATAAGTATATAATGGTGATGATCTTGATAGTGTTTGTGGTGATGATGGTGTGTGTCATAATCTTGAACTTTTTTTTTTATTTTTAATATTCAATTTTTATTTCCTGTAAATTATCAGTTAATGAACTAATTATTTACTTAAAATGAGATGAATTGTCAATTTATGCAACATATTATAATATTTTATATTTCATAGAAAGTACTGTTACACTTTTTGCCGCGCGATTCCTAACACGAAACTCGAAATTAATTATTATAATTTAACAACCCGATCAAAATTAAATTTTTTATAAAACGCGTATGCGTACTGATAACAACGACGACGACGACGATGACGCACGCAACTATATAACCAATACACAAAAAAAAGAACGCAAAAAAGTGTAACAAGAGCTTAATTTGAATAGCTGTGACCACGGCTGCTCAGCTGGGATGTGTTCGGTGGAAGAATTTTTTTTTGATTTCTTCTGATAAACTTGATTGACTGATTGAATCAAAACAGCTTATCAGAAGAAGAATATATAAATATACTGTTGCAGTAGAGTGCAGACAAAGTGGGCGCCAGGAATTTTTTTTTTGTAGGAAAATAAATTAGAAAAAAATTTTCCTAAATTCTAATTTTTGTAGTAGTAAAAGAGAATGAATAAAACGCAAATTTTATATGTCCCAATGGGAATTAAAAAAAGTTTTTATTTGGGAAACCTTGGAAACCCAGGATATAAACCCAAAATTAGGTAACAAAGGAAATTACAACAGAATCCAAACAAAGAAATCTAACAAGGAAATCGAAAACAGATATAGGGCGTTAACGTTAAACGGTATAGAAATTGTATCGCGTTCCACAAAAATTTAAATCAAAAGCAAAACGAAGTTTTATTAACAATAAAAAATAAATGACCGAAATGGACAAACTAAATAAAAGTAACACACATTAGACTGATCTGTTGTTTTATGTTTTCGTTTCTTCCTCTATTTTCTAGATTTATTTTCCTCTACTCCTAGTCCTTATCAGTCCTCGAATCTCCTTTTTTTAACTTCTTTCGTTTAGCGTTTTAAAATTTCTCCTCCAACACCCTTCCTCGATTTTTTTCCCTTTTTTTCTTTTTCTCGATTTTTTTTATTTTTTCTTCAAAACCTGTCGCTTGGTTAACTCACCTCAGAGTGGCTTTCCCAGCTTAAAACAACCCATTCCTCGCTCGACCATTTCAGTCACTCACGCATTCACACATTCAGCCATTCGTTTCGTTGATCATCTATGACGACCCCGGCTTCCTGAAGCTTGAGCTTTTTCGCTCCCATGGAAACCCCCGTTGTCGAATCACAACGAATCAAAGATTTCAGCAAGTTGTTGGATGTTATTCCAAAACTTACCGAATCTAGTGGCCGAGTTCAGATTAACCTCAATTCTAATTTCTTTTTCCGAAAATAATTAAAAAATGAATTTTTAGTTTTATTTATTTTTATGTTTTCTTTCTTAGAGCTTTTATTTACATTATTTTTGTTAAGAAATGAAGGAATTCTTCATATAATTGTTTCTTATTTTTGTTCCTTTTAAAGTTCTCATTTAATTTTTAAACTATGTAATAATGTTAATGTACAAATGTTAAGCTTTAGGCTGTTTCGAGAGACAGATTCTCCGGGTGATTTTTGGTCCCGTATGCATTAAGGGAGAGTGCAGAAGAAGATACAATGAAACACTGTACCGGCTGTTCAGCGGCACAAACCTAGCCAAAAGAGTAAAAATTCAACGTCTCAGATGGCTGGGTCATATAAAGCGGAAGGACATCAATGTTCCGGCCCGGAAAATCTTCGAATCCTTCCCAGAGGTACGGCGCAGTAGAGGAAGACTGAAACTCAGGTGGCGCACACAAGTGGAAGAGGACCTCAACCGACTCCACGTGCGAAACTGGAGACAGCTAGCTAGGGATCGAGATGACAGGTCCACCCAGGACTGTAGCGCCACCTTAGGTAAAGTAAGGTAATAATGTTACGATTATTTTAAACTTTAATATAATAAAACAAATGTTCCTGTTAGTTTTGAGTTCTGTTTTAAGTTTTTTAACAAATTGCAATTTCTAAAAGCAGTTTTTTGAATAAAGCCATAATTTGTTTACAACTTTAAAAATGGCTTCTATCAAATATAGGGTGCTTGAGACAAGTTAATTTTGAAAGAAAAATTAAAATCTAATGCGACGTTGACTGCTATCTAAAGAGTGTTTAAATTGCTGCTATTAATAGCATTTTTTGCTATTCCGATTGCTGCTCATTGAAAATCGCTCTTCAGCATATCCCTGGTTGGGATTGTGGATCATTTTTTCTAAGGTAAATTCATCGTCCAAAGCCTTACCCCTGCACCGAACATAGTTTTTGTTCATCTTCGTCTACCATTATCATGCTTGGCCATTAGATGGTGCACATTTACATGCATAAAAATACAGAATTGAGGGCGGAGCCCTCAGCAAGTTTGCCTTTTATGCGGTGTTAATTTCCACAACAGGTTGTTCACTTTAAAATTTAATCGATGATAATATTTTATGATTTCCCAATTTTGAAAATAATAATGATGACATTAGATTTTGTGTTTTGCCGTCGGCATTGCGAATATTTGATTGTTTTGCAATTGCTTCTTACAGATGTAGATATTAGCGTTAATGGTTAAGATGCATGTTGCGTCGCAACATCCTGCCAGGCCACCGGAAGAGGAACTTCTTTATTATTGGTCATCTGACGGTGGTTATATGTAGAGAAATTAAGTGTTTGCTATAAGATGCTTATCATCAATGTATTGTTGTTGTTTACATTAAATATTAGAAAGTTTAGGTTTGGTGAATGTTTTTGCAATAAAAAAAGTTAGTAGATTATAATTTAGAATAGATAACATGTACTAAAGTCAGTATAAAATAAAATATAAAATACTTTCCGTTTGCTTTCAGTTTCAGTGGACTTGTGTTTGTTATGGCTTTTGTGTTTACTGGGACCACGGAATTATTTGTCTAGAATAAAATGTTTAGACCAACATTTACTATTCTATTTGATCCAAAGTTTAGTTAATTGACTGCCTATATTCGTGTATTTGTTGTGTTGAATTTAGCTCAAACTTAACAAATTTTTTAATAAAGTGAGATTGAACTTTAAGTTAAACAAGCGTTTCTGTATTGCTTACAATAAGTGGGCGCTTGGAATATTTTTGTTTTTGTTACTCACAGAATGTTATCATGCATGGCGCGAAGAAAACAAGCAATCATTCGTTTCATTTTGTTCAAAAATCTGAAAAAAATGGCAGTCTGCAATTTATGTAAATCAAACTTGTCATACAAACTTCAAATACAAATTTAAAGCGTCATCTTTCCGTTAAACATCGTACTATTTTTTTGTCTTCATCAGGAGAGTGTCCATGAATTGTGATAATTTCTGTAAGCTCACAGGTCATGCAAATAGAAGAGGAAAATAATAGCTCCACGGTTGCAGAAAGAAATGCACCAATAACTAGACCTACGAAAGCTCAAAATACGCAACCAAATATTGCTAGTAGACAGCAAAGCACAAAAGCTTTCATTCCAAATAAAATTGCGTTAGTGAAACCTGTTTTCTCATAACTCTGTTTGTCAGGTCGAGGGGTTTGATGTTTTCCGATGTGACAGAGTAAGCAGAGTTGGAGGTGGTGTAGCAATTTTTACACGCAGAGGTTTATGCTGCAAACTTATCCGTAAGGCTTCACCTGGTAGTGAGATTGAGTACCTATTCATCGAATTTTAATCTCATAATAATATTAAATTATTGATAGGATCAGTATATAGGCCTCATCGGAATATCAATTTGTCTCCACTTATTTCTGTTCTTGATGACTTATCATTTTTTTCACCTTATCTATTAGTTGCTGGAGATTTCAATAATAATGTACTTCAAAGCACAGAGTTGACTGATAGTATGAGATCACTGAGTTTGTTTCCAGTTAATGTTTCAATACCGAAACATTTCACTAAAAATAATAGTACCCTCTTAGATACGTTTTTTGTAAGACATTTAAGTAAAGTTCTTCTCTACAGCCAACTTTTTGCCTCAGCTTTTTCCAATCACGAACTTATTTACCTGACTTTCGAATACTCACCAGACTTTTCTCCCTCTTACTTTACATTCAGACAATTTTAAAATTGTAATAAACATCAGTTAGAAATTGATTTGCGTTTAATTGATTGGTGTCAAATTTACTATCTACCATCGGTAGATGATCAGTTATCTTTTCTGCATATAAACATTGACTATCTCTACGATTCGCATGTTCCGCTTAAGACAGTACTACTCTAAAACAAGACTCGGTATTGGTTAAATAACAACATAATTAAACTCATCAGAGAACGCGATATGGCATACAGACGACGGAAAATATTTAAGCTTGATGCATTGCATAGTAGTTATAAAAGGTTAAGAAATAGAGTAGTTTGTGCTATACGAGAATCTAAATCGAAAGCATTATAGCAATAAAATCCAACTCTGAGGGGATTGATGGCATGAATCCAGTTTATCTCAAACCAATTCTACCTTATATACTTAAATATATTACTCATTTGTTTAATAGTATTTTTATGACAGGCACGTTTCCAGCAGCCTGGAAACAAGCTAAGGTCATTCCAATACCGAAAAATCGGAACTGTGATGATTTTCGACCAATAGCAATTTTACCTTTTCTCTCGAAAGTCTTGGAAAAATCATGAACAAACAAATACGCTGTTTTTTATTCGAACAAAAATTGATTTTCTCTTATCAGTCTGGTTTTATGGCTAAGCATAGCTGTACAACAGCTCTAATTGACGTTACTGAAGGAATAAGAAGCGCAGTTGATAATGACAAAGTTACCATACTTACTCTTTTAGATTTTTCAAAACCTTTTGTTACGGTAAACAAAAATTAACTATGCATAAAGCTCTTAAACAAATTTAGTTTTTAATCGTCCTCAGCTAAATTAATTTACTCACACCTATCTAAAAGATCGCAAACTGTTTTTGCGAACAATAATATTGTCTTATTCTCTTCCATTACATAGAGGTGTTCCCCAGGGTTCTATACTGGGTCCCCTGCTGTTCTCAATGTATATTAATAATCTTTCTACCTGTTTCCTAAAGTCCTCTTTGCACATGTACGCAGACGATGTACAATTATACAATAGTTTTCCTATTGGAATGCTTGAGAATGGTTTTTTATGAAATAAATAATGATCTGCAGAAAACTGCAATATGCTCTCGGCAAAATGATCTTTGTCTGAACGCCAAAAAATCAAAATGCATTGTTATAGCAAGAACGCTCATAGATACATCTTATTTCCCTGCGGTTTACATGAGCAACACCCCGATTGAGTTTGTCGACTCTGCAAAAAA
Source organism: Platycheirus rosarum (assembly GCA_963971375.1). Classification (NCBI taxonomy): domain Eukaryota; kingdom Metazoa; phylum Arthropoda; class Insecta; order Diptera; family Syrphidae; genus Platycheirus; species Platycheirus rosarum. Next base: position 194,234,939 of record OZ020507.1, on the reverse strand, counting down.
CCTAGGACTTACATTTAATCGTACTCTAACCTGGAATAATCATATAAGACTCACCTTAGGAAAGGTATATGGAGGTCAACCATTACTGTGGGCTTCCCAACATTTAACCTTGCTGCATAATATCATACAACTTCGCCAGCCTAAATATCTTTTTAACAGAATTCAATTCCATCGATCTCATAGGTCTGGAAATCTTATTCCTCTTCGTTTCTCATATCTTGTTTCAGAGCGCCAGTTTTATGTCTATGTTGTCCGACTATGGAACTCCCTCCCAACTCATTTAAAAATGATAATCTGCACTACTCAATTTAGTAAAAAGTTAAAAGAATTTTATAATTTTATATTTTTAGGGGCTAAGGTATATAATGGTGATCTTGATAGTGTTTGTGGTGATGATGGTGTGTGTCATAATCTTGAACTTTTTTTTTTATTTTTAATATTCAATTTTTATTTCCTGTAAATTATCAGTTAATGAATTAATTATTTACTTAAAATGAAATGAATTGTCAATTTATGCAACATATTATAATATTTTATATTTCATAGAAAGTACTGTTACACTTTTTGCCGCGCGATTCCTAACACGAAACTCGAAATTAATTATTATAATTTAACAACCCGATCAAAATTAAAATTTTTATAAAACGCGTATGCGTACTGATAACAACGACGACGACGACGATGACGCACTCAACTATATAACCAATACACAAAAAAAGAATCCAAAAAAGTGTAACAACAGCTTAATTTGAATAGCTGTGACCACGGCTGCTCAGCTGGGATGTGTTCGGTGGAAGAATTTTTTTTTTATTTCTTCTAATAAACTTGATTGACTAATTGAATCAAAACAGCTTATCAGAAGAAGAATATATAAATATACTGTTGCAGTATAGTGCAGACAAAGTGGGCGCCAGGAATTTTTTTTTTGTAGGGAAATAAATTAGAACAAAATTTTCCAAAATTCTAATTTTTGTAGTAGTAAAAGAGAATGAATAAAACGCAAATTTTATATGTCCCAATGGGAATTAAAAAAAGTTTTTATTTGGGAAACCTTGGAAACCCAGGATATAAACCCAAAATTAGGCAACAAAGGAAATTACAACAGAATCCAAACAAAGAAATCTAACAAGGAAATCGAAAACAGATATAGGGCGTTAACGTTAAACGGTATAGAAATTGTATCGCGTTCCACAAAAATTTAAATCAAAAGCAAAACGAAGTTTTATTAACAAAAAAAAAATAAATGACCGAAATGGACAAACTAAATAAAAGTAACACACATTAGACTGATCTGTTGTTTTATGTTTTCGTTTCTTCCTCTATCTTCTAGATTTATTTTCCTCTACTCCTAGTCCTTATCGGTCCTCGAATCTCCTTTTTTTAACTTCTTTCGTTTACCGTTTTAAAATTTCTCCTCCAACACCCTTCCTCGATTTTTGTCCCTTTTTTTTCTTTTTCTCGATTTTTTTTTATTTTTTCTTCAAAACCTGTCGCTTGGTTAACTCTCCTCAGAGTGGCTTTCCCAGCTTAAAACAACCCATTCCTCGCTCGACCATTCCAGTCACTCACGCATTCACACATTCAGCCATTCGTTTCGTTGATCATCTATGACGACCCCGGCTTCCTGAAGCTTGAGCTTTTTCGCTCCCATGGAAATCCCCGTTGTCGAATCACAACGAAACATTTCTCTTACTCTCACAATCAAAGATTTCAGCAAGTTGTTGGATGTTATTCCAAAACTTACCGAATCTAGTGGCCGAGTTCAGATTAACCTCAATTCTAATTTCTTTTTCCGAAAATAATTAAAAAATGAATTTTTAGTTTTATTTATTTTTATGTTTTCTTTCTTAGAGCTTTTATTTACATTATTTTTGTTAAGAAATGAAGGAATTCTTCATATAATTGTTTCTTATTTTTGTTCCTTTTAAAGTTCTCATTTAATTTTTAAACTATGTAATAATGTTAATGTACAAATGTTAAGCTTTAGGCTGTTTCGAGAGACAGATTCTCCGGGTGATTTTTGGTCCCGTATGCATTAACGGAGAGTGCAGAAGAAGATACAATGAAACACTGTACTGGCTGTTCAGCGGCACAAACCTAGCCAAAAGAGTAAAAATTCAACGTCTCAGATGGCTGGGTCATATAAAGCGGAAGGACATCAATGTTCCGGCCCGGAAAATCTTCGAATCCTTCCCAGAGGTACGGCGCAGTAGAGGAAGACTGAAACTCAGGTGGCGAACACAAGTGGAAGAGGACCTCAACCGACTCCACGTGCGAAACTGGAGACAGCTAGCTAGGGATCGAGATGACAGGTCCACCCAGGACTGTAGCGCGACCTTAGGTAAAGTAAGGTAATAATGTTACGATTATTTTAAACTTTAATATAATAAAACAAATGTTCCTGTTAATTTTGAGTTCTGTTTTAAGTTTTTTAACAAATTGCAATTTCTAAAAGCAGTTTTTTGAATAAAGCCATAATTTGTTTACAACTTTAAAAATGGCTTCTATCAAATATAGGGTGCTTGAGACAAGTTAATTTTGAAAGAAAAATTAAAATCTAGTAAAAATTATGCGACGTTGACTGCTATCTAAAGAGTGTATAAATTGCTGCTATTAATAGCATTTTTTGCTATTCCGATTGCTGCTCATTGAAAATCGCTCTTCAGCATATCCCTGGTTGGGATTGTGGATCATTTTTTCTAAGGTAAATTCATCGTCCAAAGCCTTACCCCTGCACCGAACATAGTTTTTGTTCATCTTCGTCTACCATTATCATGCTTGGCCATTAGATGGTGCACATTTACATGCATAAAAATACAGAATTGAGGGCGGAGCCCTCAGCAAGTTTGCCTTTTATGCGGTGTTAATTTCCACAACAGCTTGTTCACTTTAAAATTTAATCGATGATAATATTTTATGATTTCCCAATTTTGAAAATAATAATGATGGCATTAGATTTTGTGTTTTGCCGTCGGCATTGCGAATATTTGATTGTTTTGCAATTGCTTCTTACAGATGTAGATATTAGCGTTAATGGTTAAGATGCATGTTGCGTCGCAACATCCTGCCAGGCCACCGGCAGAGGAACTTCTTTATTATTGGTCATCTGATGGTGGTTATATGTTGCATCAATGTATTGTTGTTGTTTACATTAAATATTAGAAAGTTTAGGTTTGGTGAATGGTTTTTGCAATAAAAAATTTTTGTAGATTATAATTTAGAATAGATAACATATACTTAAGTCAGTATAAAATAAAATATTAAATACTTTCCGTTTGCTTTCAGTTTCAGTGGACTTGTGTTTGTTATGGCTTTTGTGTTTACTGGGACCACGGAATTATTTGTCTAGAATAAAATGTTTAGACCAACATTTACTATTTTATTTGATCCAAAGTGCTTGTTAATTGACTGCCTATATTCGTGTATTTGTTGTGTTGAATTTAGCTCCCACTTAACAATTTTTTTTAATAAAGTGAGATTGAACTTTAAGTTAAAAAAGCGTTTCTGTATTGCTTACAATAAGTGGGCGCTTGGAATATTTTTGTTTTTGTTACTCACAGCATGTTATCATGCATGGCGCGAAGAAAAACAAGCAATCATTCGTTTCATTTTGTTCAAAAACCTGAAAAATGGCAGTCTGCAATTTATATAAATCAAACTTGTCATACAAACTTCAAATACAAATTTAAAGCTTCATCTTTCCGTTAAACGTCGTACTATTTTTTTTTCTTCATCAGGAGAGTGTCCATGAATTGTGATAATTTCTGCAAACTCACAGGTCATGCAAAACGAAGAGGAAAATAATAGGTCCACGGTTGCAGAAAGAAATGCACCAATAACTAGACCTACGAAAGCTTAAAATACGCAACCAAATACTGTTAGTAGACAGCAAAGCACCCAAGCTTTCATTTCAATTAAAATTGCGTTAGTAAAACCTGTTTTCTCATAACTCTGTTTGTCAGGTCGAGGGGTTTGATGTTTTCCGATGTGACAGAGTAAGCAGAGTTGGAGGTGGTGTAGCAATTTTTACACGCAGAGGTTTATGCTGCAAACTTATCCGTAAGTTGTGAGATTGAGTACATATTCATCGAAGTTAAATCTCATAATAATATTAAATTATTGATAGGATCAGTATGTAGGCCTCATCGGAATATCAATTTCTCTCCACTTATTTCTGTTCTTGATGACTTACTATTTTTGTCACCTTATCTTATAGTTGCTGGAGATTTCAATAATAATGTACTTCAAAGCCCAGAGTTGACTGATAGATCACTGAGTTTGTTTTCAGTTAAAGTTTCAATACCGACACATTTCACTAAAAATAATTGTACCCTCTTAGATACGTTTTTTTGTAAGACATTTAAGTAAAGTTCTTCTCCACAGCCAACTTTTTGCCTCAGCTTTTTCCAATCACGAACTTATTTACCTGACTTTCGAATACTCAGCAGACTTTTCTTCCTCTTATTTTACATTCAGAGAAGTTTAAAATTGTAATAAACATCAATTAGAAATTGATTTGGGTTTAATTGATTGGTGTCAAATTTACTATCTACCATCGGTAGATGACCAGTTATCTTTTCTGCATATAAACATTGACTATCTCTACGATTCGCATGTTCCGCTTAAGACAGTACTACTCTAAAACAAGACTCGGTATTGGTTAAATAACAACATAGTTAAACTCATCAGAGAACGCGATATGGCATACAGACCACGGAAAATATTTAAGCTTGATGCATTGCATAGTAGTTATAAAAGGTTAAAAAATAGAGTAATTTGTGCTATACGAGAATCTAAATCGAAAGCTTTATAGCAATAAAATCCAACTCTGTGGGGATTGATGGCATGAATCCAGTTTTTCTCAAACCAATTCTACCTTATATACTTAAATATATTACTCATTTGTTTAATAGTATTTTTATGACAGGCACGTTTCCATCAGCATGGAAACAAGCTAAGGTCATTCCAATACCGAAAAATCGGAATTGTGATGATTTTCGACCAATAGCAATTTTACCTTTTCTCTCGAAAGTCTTGGAAAAATCATGAACAAACAAATACGCTGTTTTTTATTCGAACAAAAATTCATTTTCTCTTATCAGTCTGGTTTTATAGCTAAGCATAGCTGTACAACAGCTCTAATTCACGTTTCTGAAGGAATAAGAAGCGCAGTTGATAATGACAAAGTTACCATACTTACTCTTTTAGATTTTTCAAAACCTTTTGTTACGGTAAACAAAAATTAACTATGCATAAAGCTCTTAAACAAATTTAGTTTTTAATCGTCCTCAGCTAAATTAATTTACTCATACCTATCTAAAAGATCGCAATCTGTTTTTGCGAACAATAATATTGTCTTCTTCTCTTCCATTACATAGAGGTGTTCCCCAGGGTTCTATACTGGGTCCCCTGCTGTTCTCAATGTATATTAATAATCTTTCTACCTGTTTCCTAAAGTCCTCTTTGCACATGTACGCAGACGATGTACAATTATACAATAGTTTTCCTATTGGAATGCTTGAGAATGGTTTTTTATGAAATAAATAATGATCTGCAGAAAATTGCGATATGCTCTCGGCAAAATGATCTTTGTCTGAACGCCAAAAAAATCAAAATGCATTGTTATAGCAAGAACACTCATAGGTACATCTTATTTCCCTGCGGTTTACATGAGCAACACCCCGATTGAGTTTGTCGACTCTGCAAAAAACCTAGGACTTACATTTAATCGTACTCTAACCTGGAATAATCATATAAGACTCACCTTAGGAAAGGTATATGGAGGTCAACAATTACTGTGGGCTTCCCAACATTTAACCTTGCATAATATCATACAACTTCGCCAGCCTAAATATCTTTTTAACAGAATTCAATTCCATCGATCTCATAGGTCTGGAAATCTTATTCCTCTTCGTTTCTCATATCTTGTTCCTGAGCGCCAGTTTTATGTCTATGTTGTCCGACTATGGAACTCATTCAAAAATGATAATCTGCACTACTCAATTTAGTAAAAAGTTAAAAGAATCTATAAAGCAACTTGATGGATTATTTATATTTATATTTATATTTATATTTATATAAGTATATAATGGTGATCATCTTGATAGTGTTTGTGGTGATGATGGTGTGTGTCATAATCTTGAACTTTTTTTTTTCATTTTTAATATTCAATTTTTATTTCCTGTAAATTATCAGTTAATGAACTAATTATTTACTTAAAATGAAATGAATTGTCAATTTATGCAACATATTATAATATTTTATATTTCATAGAAAGTACTGTTACACTTTTTGCCGCGCGATTCCTAACACGAAACTCGAAATTAATTATTATAATTTAACAACCCGATCAAAATTAAAATTTTTATAAAACGCGTATGCGTACTGATAACAACGACGACGACGACGATGACGCACGCAACTATATAACCAATACACAAAAAAAAGAATGCAAAAAAGTGTAACAACAGCTTAATTTGTATAGCTGTGACCACGGCTGCTCAGCTGGGATGTGTTCGGTGGAAGAATTTTTTTTTGATTTCTTCTGATAAACTTGATTGACTGATTGAATCAAAACAGCTTATCAGAAGAAGAATATATAAATATACTGTTGCAGTAGAGTGCAGACAAAGTGGGCGCCAGGAATTTTTTTTTGTTGTAGGAAAATAAATTAGAACAAAATTTTCCAAAATTCTTATTTTTGTAGTAGTAAAAGAGAATGAATAAAACGCAAATTTTATATGTCCCAATGGGAATTAAAAAAAGTTTTTTATTTGGGAAACCTTGGAAACCCAGGATATAAACCCAAAATTAGGTAACAAAGGAAATTACAACAGAATCCAAACAAAGAAATCTAACAAGGAAATCGAAAAGAGATATAGGGCGTTAACGTTAAACGGTATTGAAATTGTATCGCGTTCCACAAAAAATTAAATCAAAAGCAAAACGAAGTTTTATTAACAAAAAAAATAAATGACCGAAATGGACAAACTAAATAAAAGTAACACACAGTAGACTGATCTGTTGTTTAATGTTTTCGTTTCTTCCTCTATCTTCTAGATTTATTTTCCTCTACTCCTAGTCCTTATCGGTCCTCGAATCTCCTTTTTTTAACTTCTTTCGTTTACCGTTTTCAAAATTTCTCCTCCAACACCCTTCCTCGATTTTTTTCCCTTTTTTTCTTTTTCTCGATTTTTTTTTTATTTTTTCTTCAAAACCTGTCGCTTGGTTAGCTCTCCTCAGAGTGGCTTTCCCAGCTTAAAACAACCCATTCCTCCCTCGACCATTCCAGTCACTCACGCATTCACACATTCAGCTATTCGTTTCGTTGATCATCTATGACGACCCCGGCTTCCTGAAGCTTGAGCTTTTTCGCTCCCATGGAAACCCCCGTTGTCGAATCACAACGAAGCATTTCTCTTACTCTCGCAATCAAAGATTTCAGCAAGTTGTTGGATGGTATTCCAAAACTTACCGAATCTAGTGGCCGAGTTCAGATTAACCTCAATTCTAATTTCTTTTTCCGAAAATAATTAAAAAATGAATTTTTAGTTTTATTTATTTTTATGTTTTCTTTCTTAGAGCTTTTATTTACATTATTTTTGTTAAGAAATGAAGGAATTCTTCATATAATTGTTTCTTATTTTTGTTCCTTTTAAAGTTCTCATTTAATTTTTAAACTATGTAATAATGTTAATGTACACATTTTAAGCTTTAGGCTGTTTCGAGAGACAGATTCTCCGGGTGATTTTTGGTCCCGTATGCATTAACGGAGAGTGCAGAAGAAGATACAATGAAACACTGTACCGGCTGTTCAGCGGCACAAACCTAGCCAAAAGAGTAAAAATTCAACGTCTCAGATGGCTGGGTCATATAAAGCGGAAGGACATCAATGTTCCGGCCCGGAAAATCTTCGAATCCTTCCCAGAGGTACGGCGCAGTAGAGGAAGACTGAAACTCAGGTGGCGCACACAAGTGGAAGAGGACCTCAACCGACTCCACGTGCGAAACTGGAGACAGCTAGCTAGGAATCGAGATGACAGGTCCACCCAGGACTGTAGCGCCACCTTAGGTAAAGTAAGGTAATAATGTTACGATTATTTTAAACTTTAATATAATAAAACAAATGTTCCTGTTAATTTTGAGTTCTGTTTTAAGTTTTTTAACAAATTGCAATTTCTAAAAGCAGTTTTTTGAATAAAGCCATAATTTGTTTACAACTTTAAAAATGGCTTCTATCAAATATAGGGTGCTTGAGACAAGTTAATTTTGAAAGAAAAATTAAAATCTAGTAAAAATTATGCGACGTTGACTGCTATCTAAAGAGTGTTTTAATTGCTGCTATTAAAAGCATTTTTTGCTATTCCGATTGCTGCTCATTGAAAATCGCTCTTCAGCATATCCCTGGTTGGGATTGTGGATCATTTTTTCTAAGGTAAATTCATCGTCCAAAGCCTTACCCCTGCACCGAACATAGTTTTTGTTCATCTTCGTCTACCATTATCATGCCATCAGATGGTGCACATTTACATGCATAAAAATACAGAATTGAGGGCGGAGCCCTCAGCAAGTTTGCCTTTTATGCGGTGTTAATTTCCACAACAGCTTGTTCACTTTAAAATTTAATCGATGATAATATTTTATGATTTCCCAATTTTGAAAATAATAATGATGACATTAGATTTTGTGTTTTGCCGTCGGCATTGCGAATATTTGATTGTTTTGCAATTGCTTCTTACAGATGTAGATATTAGCGTTAATGGTTAAGATGCATGTTGCGTCGCAACATCCTGCCAGGCCACCGGAAGAGGAACTTCTTTATTATTGGTCATCTGATGGTGGTTATATGTAGAGAAATTAAGTGTTTGCTATGTTTGCAGCAATGTATTGTTGTTGTTTACATTAAATATTAGAAAGTTTAGGTTTGGTGTGAATGGTTTTTGCAATAAAAAATTTTTTGTAGATTATAATTTAGAATGTGACAGAGTAAGCAGAGTTGGAGGTTGTGTAGCAATTTTTACACGCAGAGGTTTATGCTGCAAACTTATCCGTAAGTTGTGAGATTGAGTACATATTCATCGAAGTTAAATCTCATAATAATATTAAATTATTGATAGGATCAGTATGTAGGCCTCATCGGAATATCAATTTGTCTCCACTTATTTCTGTTCTTGATGACTTACTATTTTGTTCACCTTATCTTATAGTTGTTGCAGATTTCAATAATAATGTACTTCAAAGCCCAGAGTTGACTGATAGTATGAGATCACTGAGTTTGTTTCCAGTTAATGTTTCAATACCGACACATTTCACTAAAAATAATAGTACCCTCTTAGATACGTTTTTTGTAAGACATTTAAGTAAAGTTCTTCTCTACAGCCAACTTTTTGCCTCAGCTTTTTTCAATCACGAACTTATTTACCTGACTTTCGAATACTCAGCAGACTTTTCTTCCTCTTATTTTACATTCAGAGAAGTTTGAAATTGTAATAAACATCAGTTAGAAATTGATTTGGGTTTAATTGATTGGTGTCAAATTTACTATCTACCATCGGTAGATGACCAGTTATCTTTTCTGCATATAAACATTGACTATCTCTACGATTCGCATGTTCCGCTTAAGTAATACTCTAAAACAAGACTCGGTATTGGTTAAATAACAACATAGTTAAACTCATCAGAGAACGCGATATGGCATACAGACGACGGAAAATATTTAAGCTTGATGCATTGCATAGTAGTTATAAAAGGTTAAGAAATAGAGTAGTTTGTGCTATACGAGAATCTAAATCGAAAGCTTTATAGCAATAAAATCCAACTCTGAGGGGATTGATGGCATGAATCCAGTTTTTCTCAAACCAATTCTACCTTATATACTTAAATATATTACTCATTTGTTTAATAGTATTTTTATGACAGGCACGTTTCCATCAGCCTGGAAACAAGCTAAGGTCATTCCAATACCGAAAAATCGGAATTGTGATGATTTTCGACCAATAGCAATTTTACCTTTTCTCTCGAAAGTCTTGGAAAAATCATGAACAAACAAATACGCTGTTTTTTATTCGAACAAAAATTCATTTTCTCTTATCAGTCTGGTTTTATAGCTAAGCATAGCTGTACAACAGCTCTAATTTACGTTACTGAAGGAATAAGAAGCGCAGTTGATAATGACAAAGTTACCATAATTACTCTTTTAGATTTTTCAAAACCTTTTGTTACGGTAAACAAAAATTAACTATGCATAAAGCTCTTAAACAAATTTAGTTTTTAATCGTCCTCAGCTAAATTAATTTACTCATACCTATCTAAAAGATCACAATTTGTTTTTGCGAACAATAATATTGTCTTATTCTCTTCCATTACATAGAGGTGTCCCCCAGGGTTCTATACTGGGTCCCCTGCTGTTCTCAATGTATATTAATAATCTTTCTACCTGTTTCCTAAAGTCCTCTTTGCACATGTACGCAGACGATATACAATTATACAATAGTTTTCCTATTGGAATGCTTGAGAATGGTTTTTTATGAAATATATAATGATCTGCAGAAAATTGCAATATGCTCTCGGCAAAATGATCTTTGTCTGAACTCCAAAAAAATCAAAATGCATTGTTTTAGCAAGAACACTCATAGATACATCTTATTTCCCTGCGGTTTACATGAGCAACACCCCGATTGGGTTTGTCGACTCTGCAAAAAACCTAGGACTTACATTTAATCGTACTCTAACCTGGAATAATCATATAAGACTCACCTTAGGAAAGGTATATGGAAGTCAACAATTACTGTGGGCTTCCCAACATTTAACCTTGCTGCATAATATCATACAACTTCGCCAGCCTAAATATTTTTTTAACATAATTCAATTCCATCGATCTCATAGGTCTGGAAATCTTATTCCTCTTCGTTTCTCATATCTTGTTTCTGAGCGTCAGTTTTATGTCTATGTTGTCCGACTATGGAACTCCCTCCCAACTCATTTAAAAATGATAATCTGCACTACTCAATTTAGTAAAAAGTTTAAAGAATTGTATAAAGCAACTTGATGGATTATTTTTAGGGGCTAAAGTATATAATGGTGATGATCTTGATAGTGTTTGTGGTGATGATGGTGTGTGTCATAATCTTGAACTTTTTTTTTTATTTTTAATATTCAATTGTTATTTCCTGTAAATTATCAGTTAATGAACTAATTAATTACTTAAAATGAAATGAATTGTCAATTTATGCAACATATTATAATATTTTATATTTCATAGAAAGTACTGTTACACTTTTTGTCGCGCGATTCCTAACACGAAACTCGAAATTAATTATTATAATTTAACAACCCGATAAAAATTAAAATTTTAATAAAACGCGTACGCGTACTGATAACAACGACGACGACGACGATGCAACTATATAACCAATAAACAAAAAAAAAAGAATGCAAAAAAGTGTAACAACAGCTTAATTTGAATAGCTGTGACCACGGCTGCTCAGCTGGGATGTGTTCGGGTGAAGAATTTTTTTTTGATTTCTTCTGATAAACTTGATTGACTGATTGAATCAAAACAGCTTATCAGAAGAAGAATATATAAATATACTGTTGCAGTAGAGTGCAGACAAAGTGGGCGCCAGGAATTTTTTTTGTAGGAAAATAAATTAGAACAAAATTTTCCAAAATTCTAATTTTTGTAGTAGTAAAAGAGAATGAATAAAACGCAAATTTTATATATATTTATATTTTTTATATGTTATATGTTAAAAATAGTTTTTATTTGGGAAACCTTCGAAACCCAGGATATAAACCCAAAATTAGGTAACAAAGGAAATTACAACAGAATCCAAACAAAGAAATCTAACAAGGAAATCGAAAAGAGATATAGGGCGTTAACGTTAAACGGTATAGAAATTGTATCGCGTTCCACAAAAATTTAAATCAAAAGCAAAACGAAGTTTTACTAACAAAAAAAATAAATGACCGAAATGGACAAACTAAATAAAAGTAACACACATTAGACTTATCTGTTGTTTTATGTTTTCGTTTCTTCCTCTATCTTCTAGATTTATTTTCCTCAACCCCTAGTCCTTATCGGTCCTCGAATCTCCTTTTTTAACTTCTTTCTTTTATCGTTTTTAAATTTCTCCTCCAACACCTTTCCTCGATTTTTTTCCCTATTTTTTCTTTTTCTCGATTTTTTTTTTATTTTTTCTTTAAAACCTGTCGTTTGGTTAGCTCTCCTCAGAGTGGCTTTCCCAGCTTTAAACAACCCATTCCTCCCTCAAACATTCCAGTCGCTCACGCATTCACACATTCAGCCATTCGTTTCGTTGATCATCTATGACGACCCTGGCTTCCTGAAGCTTGAGCTTTTACGCTCCCATGGAAACCCCCGTTGTCAAATCACAACGAAACATTTCTCTTACTCTCACAATCAAAGATTTCAGCAAGTTGTTGGATGTTATTCCAAAACTTACCGAATCTAGTGGCCGAGTTCAGATAAACCTCAATTCTAATTTCTTTTTCCGAGAATAATTAAAAAAAGAAAAGATCGAGGAAAAGCTTCTTCTGGGCATTTTCCCAGTTACCAAAAAATTAATCGCGGGAGATTCGAAGAGCGATTACTAAAACAACATTCTTTTGTTTTATTCTTCACGAGATGAGATGGAGGAATACAATCTTCAAAATCGCGAACCCTACTCTTTCAAATCCATTTCGGTGATTCCTTTATTTTTTAAAAACATTTTAAAAAAGATCAAGATTTTAAAACGTTAAGGACCCATATCAAAATACAAATATAATAAGTTACGTTTAGGCAAATTAAGTTTAGTAATAATAAAAATAATGTGTTGTTCGCCTGAAAAGTGTAGGTAAGAGTTCGCCTGACTCGTTACCTCTTCAGCTTATCCGCTGGCATCTTTCACGTTGTTGACCTCAGACCCACTTGGAATATATGTGCATGTCTCGAACACCAGGTTTTCCTGGCTTTTGCAAAATACTGGCTAAGTACACTAATGGTTGATGGAACCATGGTTGCCCTCAATTTCACCAATACTTTGCAGCCGCAACGGAAAATGAAAAGAAGGAAGGGAAGGAATGTAAGAAAAGTTTTTTCTGCGGTAAATCTTACCGTAACAATACTACGTACTGATACTTGCTCTAAATTAAAAGATATTGTATCTTGAGTAATTACAACAATAAACTGAAACTGAAACGCTCATACAAAAAGAGAAGTATGATAAAGTTTTAATGGGCATATTAATTTATGACTATCAGCCAATTGCTGTTGTGATAGACAAAGGTTTTAAAAGTTTTGTACAAACTTGTTGCCCGACCTACCACCTGGCAGAAAGTACTTATCTAATTTTCTGTTAGACGGGATGTACGATGAGTGCTTTGCTGACATTATGAATAAATTACATTTAATCAAAAATGTCCTCATAACCACAGAGCATTGGACTTCCGTCGAAAACCAAAGGTACTTAGAAGTTACTGCTCACTTTATCGATGACAACTACATAACACGCTGCATTGTTTTGTAGTGCGTAATATACGAAGTGCAATCGGCACATCAAATGCACTTAAGAAAGTGTTGGTTACATGGAAAATATTTGGAAAGGTATTGGTAGTTATCATAGATAATGCGAGCAACATATCCAAAGTTGCACAGCTGATTTGGTTAAGAAACAATATTGTTGCTTCGCACACACACTGAATTTATGCGTCCGAAATTGTTTGAACTCCAACGTTATTGATGAAAATATTAATTATAACCTATTTTATTGAACGAGTATGCAGAAAATATCAAGAAAGTGTCTTTGACATACAAAAAAATTAGGATAACTTTCACTTATATAAGAAGTCCTCAGGCTTACGAAAAACAACTTCATAGCCAAGTCATGCAGGGTCCACAACAGCAACTATCTGTGATTAACCACGTTAAGACTCGTTGGAATTCCACATGTTTTATGGTTTATGGTAACAATCCCTTTTGCTTATTTGAATGCTCTTCAAATTATCATGTTGACTGAACAAGTGTGGTGCATAGCTACACAATTATGATGCTTACTTTGCCCTCTTGAAAAAAGCTATCAGAGAAATATGTGATGTGGCGACGATTATTTCACAGCAAGTAAAATTATACCGGTTTTCTTAGGCCTTATAAACATAACAGGAAAAACAATAAATAAAGGAAAAAGCCCAGTTCATTCATATAACGGTCAACAAAAGATTGGCAAATTTAAAAAAAAGTTGGGTAACGTAGAAACTCATAACCATAGCTTCCAATTCATTTTTGGATACTAGATTTAAGCATCTTCATTCTCCAACTTAACTGCCCTTAGTGTTGTACAAAAAGATATTACCAACTGGGTAGTACGTAATATCCAATCGACAATAACTGAAGTTCCACAAGATTCTCAGCAAGAACTGGATGAAAGTTTTTGTTTCTGCCTCCATGTTGTGAGATTTATGAAAAAATAATAACGAAAATTCTATTTTCAGTTATAATATTTATTTAAATTTTTAAATAAAGCATTTATTTATTAATATCGCGACGCTCGTTTCGGACTTGCGTTTATCATCGGGCTTGTAAATACTTTTTTTATTTTATTAGCCCGATGATGGACGCAAGTCCAAAACGCGCAACGTGATTTTAATATATAAATGTTGCATTTAAAAATTTAAATAAATATTATAACTGAAAATAGAATTTTCGATATTATTTTTTAAGAAATGGATGTTTAAGAACAATTCTCTTATTGGGCTGAATTTGAAAGCAAAGTAAATAGGATACAGCCTATGACAATAAATCCTTCAACATCAGCGATGGTAGAAGTTCTGCGTTACCTCAGCGCACAAAATTTAAACAGGAGTGAAGATCAAGGATGTTTATCCAAATCTTAGTCGCCTTGTGCAAATAAGATGTTGTATGGTTGCGAAAAGTGTACTATGCAAACGTCTTTTTTCGAAAGCAGGCATGATCATTTCAGAACGTCGCTTCGTGCTAACTTTTAACCGACCAAAGTTAATAAGCTTTTATATCTGAACCAAAACCAGAAATAGGATATTTCATTAAAAAGATATAAATTATTAAGCAATTTTTAGTTTTATATATTTTTATGTTTTCTTTCTTAGAGCTTTTATTTACATTATTTTTGTTAAGAAATGAAGGAATTCTTCCTTTTAAAGTTCTCATTTAATTTTTAAACTATGTAATAATGTTACTGTACAAATGTAAAAAATGGAAAATCTTCGAATCCTTCCCAGAGGTACGGCGCAGTAGAGGAAGACCGAAACTCAGGTGGCGCACACAAGTGGAAGAGGACCTCAACAGCTAGCTCAACCTCAACCGAGACAGCTAGCTAGAGATCGAGATGACAGGTCCACCCAGGACTGTAGCGCCACCTTAGGTAAAGTAAGGTAATAATGTTACGATTATTTTAAACTTTAATATAATAAAACAAATGTTCCTGTTAGTTTTGAGTTCTGTTTTAAGTTTTTTAACAAATTGCAATTTCTAAAACAGTTTTTTGAATAAAGCCATAATTTGTTTACAACTTTAAAAATGGCTTCTATCATATATAGGGTGCTTGAGACAAGTTAATTTTGAAAGACAAAAAAAAAAAATTAAAAATTAAAGAGTGTTTAAATTGCTGCTATTAATAGCATTTTTTGCTATTCCGATTGCTGCTCATTGAAAATCGCTCTTCAGCATATCCCTGGTTGGGATTGTGGATCATTTCTAAGGTAAATTCATCGTCCAAAGCCTTACCCCTGCACCGAACATAGTTTTTGTTCATCTCCGTCTACCATTATCAAGCTTGGCCATTAGATGGTGCACATTTACATGCATACAAATACAGAATTGAGGGCGGAGCCCTCAGCAAGTTTGCCTTTTATGCGGTGTTAATTTCCACAACAGCTTGTTCACTTTAAAATTTAATCGATGATAATATTTTATGATTTCCCAATTTTGAAAATAATAATGATGATATTAGATTTTGTGTTTTGCCGTCGGCATTGCGAATATTTGATTGTTTTGCAGTTGCATTTTACAGATGTAGATATTAGCGTTAATGGTTAAGATGCATGTTGCGTCGCAACATCCTGCCAGGCCACCGGAAGAGGAACTTCTTTATTATTGGTCATCTGATGGTGGTTATGTGTAGAGAAATTAAGTGTTTGCTATGTTTGCATCAATGTATTGTTGTTGTTTACATTAAATATTAGAAAGTTTAGGTTTGGTGTGAATGGTTTTTGCAATACAAATTTTTTGTAGATTATAATTTAGAATAGATAACATGTACTAAAGTCAGTATAAAATAAAATATAAAATACTTTCCGTTTGCTTTCAGTTTCAGTGGACTTGTGTTTGTTATGGCTTTTGTGTTTACTGGGACCACGGAATTATTTGTCTAGAATAAAATGTTTAGACCAACATTTACTATTCTATTTGATCCAAAGTGCTTGTTAATTTACTGCCTATATTCGTGTATTTGTTGTGTTGAATTTAGCTCCCACTTAACAATTTTTTTTTAATAAAGTGAGATTGAACTTTAAGTTAAAAAAGCGTTTCTGTATTGCTTACAATAAGTGGGCGCTTGGAATATTTTTGTTTTTGTTAATCACAGCATGTTATCATGCATGTCGCGAAGAAAAACAAGCGATCATTCGTTTCATTTTGTTCAAAAACCTGAAAAAATGGCATTCTGCAATTTATGTAAATCAAACTTGTCATACAAACTT
This sequence comes from Platycheirus rosarum, assembly GCA_963971375.1. Taxonomy (NCBI): domain Eukaryota; kingdom Metazoa; phylum Arthropoda; class Insecta; order Diptera; family Syrphidae; genus Platycheirus; species Platycheirus rosarum. The sequence continues at coordinate 194,218,205 of OZ020507.1, read as the reverse complement.
CAAATACAAATTTAAAGCGTCATCTTTCCGTTAAACATCGTACTATTTTTTCGTCTTCATCAGGAGAGTGTCCATGAATTGTGATAATTTCTGCAAACTCACAGGTCATGCAAATAGAAGAGGAAAATAATAGGGCCACGGTTGCAGAAAGAAATGCACTAATAACTAGACCTACGAAAGCTCAAAATACGCAACCAAATACTGCTAGTAGACAGCAAAGCACAAAAGCTTTCATTCCAAATAAAATTGCGTTAGTGAAACCTGTTTTCTCATAACTCTGTTTGTCAGGTCGAGGGTTTTGATGTTTTCCGATGTGACAGAGTAAGCAGAGTTGGAGGTGGTGTAGCAATTCTTACACGCAGAGGTTTATGCTGCAAACTTATCCGTAAGTTGTGAGATTGAGTACATATTCATCGAAGTTAAATCTCATAATAAAATTAAATTATTGATAGGATCAGTATGTAGACCTCATCGGAATATCAATTTGTCTCCACTTATTTCTGTTCTTGATGACTTACTATTTTTTTCACCTTATTATATAGTTGCTGGAGATTTCAATAATAATGTACTTCAAAGCCCAGAGTTGACTGATAGTATGAGATCACTGAGTTTGTTTTCAGTTAATGTTTCAATACCGACACATTTCACTAAAAATAATAGTACCCTCTTAGATACGTTTTTTGTAAGACATTTAAGTAAAGTTCTTCTCTACAGCCAACTTTTTGCCTCAGCTTTTTCCAATCACGAACTTATTTACCTGACTTTCGAATAATCAGCAGACTTTTCTCCCTCTTATTTTACATTGAGAGAATTTTAAAATTGTAATAAACATCAGTTAGAAATTGATTTGGGTTTAATTGATTGGTGTCAAATTTACTATCTACCATCGGTAGATGACCAGTTATCTCTTCTGCATATAAACATTGACTATCTCTACGATTCACATGTTCCGCTTAAGACAGTACTACTCTAAAACAAGACTCGGTATTGGTTAAATAACAACATAGTTAAACTCATCAGAGAACGCGATATGGCATACAGACGACGGAAAATATTTAAGCTTGATGCATTGCATAGTAGTTATAAAAGGTTAAGAAATAGAGTAGTTTGTGCTATACGAGAATCTAAATCGTAAGCTTTATAGCAATAAAATTCAACTCTGAGGGGATTGATGGCATGAATCCAGTTTTTCTCAAACCAATTCTACCTTATAAACTTAAATATATTACTCATTTGTTTAATAGTATTTTTATGACAGGCACGTTTCCATCAGACTGGAAACAAGCTAAGGTCATTCCAATACCGAAAAATCGGAATTGTGATGATTTTCGACCAATAGCAATTTTACCTTTTCTCTCGAAAGTCTTGGAAAAATCATGGACAAACAAATACGCTGTTTTTTTATCCGAACAAAAATTGATTTTCTCTTATCAGTCTGGTTTTATATCTAAGCATAGCTGTACAACAGCTCTAATTGACGTTACTGAAGGAATAAGAAGCGCAGTTGATAATGACAAAGTTACCATACTTACTCTTTTAGATTTTTCAAAACCTTTTGTTACGGTAAACAAAAATTAACTATGCATAAAGCTCTTAAACAAATTTAGTTTTTAATCGTCCTCAGCTAAATTAATTTACTCACACCTATCTAAAAGATCGCAAACTGTTTTTGCGAACAATAATATTGTCTTATTCTCTTCCATTACATAGAGGTGTTCCCCGGGGTTCTACAATGGGTCCCCTGCTGTTCTCAATGTATATCAATGATTTTTCTACTTATTTCCTAAAGTCCTCTTTGCACATGCACGCAGATGATATACAATTATACAATAGCTTTCCTATTGGAATGCTTGAAATTGGTTTTTTATGAAATAAATAATGATCTGCAGAAAATTGCAATATGCTCTCGGCAAAATGATCTTTGTCTGAACCCCAAAAAAATCAAAATGCATTGTTATAGCAAGAACACTCATAGATACATCTTATTTCCCTGCGGTTTACATGAGCAACACCCCGAATGAGTTTGTCGACTCTGCAAAAAACCTAGGACTTACATTTAATCGTACTCTTACCTGGAATAATCATATAAGACTCACCTTAGGAAAGGTATATGGAGGTCAACGATTACTGTGGGCTTCCCAACATTTAACTTTGCTGCATAACATCATACAACTTCGCCAGCCTAAATATCTTTTTAACAGAATTCAATTCCATCGATCTCATAGGTCTGGAAATTTTATTCCTCTTCGTTTCTCATATCTTGTTTCTGAGCGCCAGTTTTATGTCTATGTTGTCCTCCCAACTCATTTAAAAATGATAATCTGCACTACTCAATTTAGTAAAAAGTTAAAAGAATTTTATAAAGCAACTTGATGGATTATTTATATTTATATTTATATTTATATAAGTATAAGTTAATAAATTTAAAGCGTATTTATTTTAAAAAAATATTTTTTTCAGGCAGCTTGCCTGACCTTTATTATTCAACGTTTAGTAAAGAACTAACTTAAAAAATAAATCTCAAGCAAAAGTCATGAAGTGTCTTTTTGCTTGCTTGCATTCCCATTACAATTTACCAATTTCAATTTTCTTGTGAATTAAAATAAATCTCAAGCAAAAGTCATGAAGTGTCTTTTTGCTTGCTTGCATTCCCATTACAATTTACCAATTTAAATTTTCTTGTGAATTAAAATAAATCTCAAGCAAAAGTCATGAAGTGTCTTTTTGCTTGCTTGCATTCCCATTACAATTTATCAATTTCAATTTTCTTGTGAATTTTGTTTATCAGACGCATGGTCAGCATTTCCGTTGAATGTTCGCTGCTCGTGTTCGTGTTAACTCTTCCCCTCTTAGGAACGATCGTCATCGATCGTCAAAAGTATGGTAGGTTGTTGAACTTAGGACTGCTTCGATGTTGGATTGAGTTTATCTCGAGCATAGGAAATTTGTCCACAATTGCCACTGGTCCATTGGCTTCTGGTGTTGGCTGTTTTATTACGATTTTCGTATTTTGACGTTTTGGCAAGATCTTCCATATGATCACTATTACGAAAAGAAATCCAAGGACGGAAATGAATGAATATGTTGTTACTTGATGATGATTATTTTCTATTTGCAGGAGATGAATTTCGTTAGTGTTGTTAATATGAAGATCTTTCATCATTTCTAGTGAGAGTAATTCACGGTATTCGTTTTCCTTAGGATTTGTTTGGAATATTGCTGGAAGGGGTGTTATGATAGAACCTTCTTTAGAGATGTATGGGGTCCCGTTTAGATTGATGGTCATATTACGAAATTTGAGCAGGAATGTTCCATTTAAATTGTGGCTTGTATTGTCGAATTCAAGAGTTCCGGTAAACTGATTCAGCAATATAATGTCTGGTGTTATTTCGTCTATGGTTGGAATGTGATAATTATTCACTATGTTACAAGTAGCTGGTAAGCTTTTTAACAAATTGGGAATTCAAGAGTCATTTGTAATATTTACAATATTTCTAGAGTTACAAATTGATAGATTATTAAAAGTTTTACATTTTTTTGTTGTTCCATACAATTGGTCGTTATTTCTTAAAACATCGTATAAAATTTCAGTTACAATATTTTTCTTTTTAATTGGTTTAATTAATAGATTGTCATATATTTCTTTGTCTGTTAAAGGGATGTTTATTATATAAAGAATTGATAAATTATTACTTATAATTTTAATTTCTGCAAAATCTAAAGCTTCTTCTATTGTTGTGTAAGGTAATTGTTGTTCATTAAGTATTTTAGTAGCTAAATCTATTTCGTTTTTTGACAGTTTAAAAGAGTTAATTGTTCCTAGTTTAGCCCAATGAATGGCATAGCTTATATTCTCTAGTTCTTCTTTTACAATTTTTATTCTGTATTTAAGATTTGTAATGATTTCATAATTGATTTTATTATTGTCTTTAAGTAAATTTTGAATTTCATTCTGAATTTTTGTAATGTTATTTATTCGTTCGTTGTATAACTCGTTAATGATAACTTGTTTATTATTATTTTTTAAAACATCTGTAATTTTTTCTTTTATTGTTAAAAAGTCATCATGATCGGGGTTGCCAGCAATCCATTTCCAGCCTTTACCTATGAAATCTAAAGAGCGTTTAGATTTAGTTTTAAGGTTATGTAAAAAGGTGCGGATTTGTTGAATTTCGTGTGATAGTAAAGGGAAAATGGTTTGGTTTTGGGTTGTTTCGAGATTAAGGATTGGTGATATGTCGGAAAGGAATTGTTCATACTGGTCAAGATTAATAATATGGATTAATTAAAAATGTCCGTTCTGTATCTTCGTTTGTCCTGTATGTAAAGAGACGATTTGCGAATTTGAAAAGTCCATGATTTGAATTTCAGCTTGGCAAAGGTATAGAGTACATCTGAAAATAATTAATTTCTTATGTTACTTTTGTGGACTATTTTTCCAGATTCAGTTAATATTGTAGAGTTCTTATTTTCTTTAACAATTTCTTGTCTATATCTACCTGTCAGTTTTGAGCCAATACGTTTATTGTTTTTAACATAAATAACCTGTCGTATCTGGTAGTTTCTTATGAGTTGTTTATTTTTGTTATGGTATTTAGTATCTTTTTCTTGTTTAAGTCTGAGTTTTTCTATGTTAATTTGACGTGTTTTTTCGAACTCTTCAGGGTTTAGCCTGGGTATTCGTCCGTAAAACAGTTCTATTGGTTTTTTGCCTGTGCTTGAATGAATAGTGAAATTGTATTCATTGACAGCTCGTTCTAAAAGTTCTTCAAAGGACCGGGAGGGTCCATCCGTTTTCAAACATCTCATGATTTCAGAAAGAGTAGAGTGAAAACGTTCGACTTGTCCGTTCACTTCACTTTTGTATGGTGGAGTTTTGAAGATTTTGATCTGAAGATAATCTTCTAACATTGAAGTTATTGAGGCTGAATTGAGAGCTTTTTCGTTGTCTATTACAACAACTTCGGGTACGCAGAAGTAAAATAGTATGGTTCGTAAGGGTTGTCTTATGTCTTCAATTGATCTTGATGAAATAATTTTTGCTTGCGCAAATTTTGTAAATTTGTCTACAGCAGTAAGAACGAGGTATCTTTCCGTAGAAAAAATATCGATATGTAGTGTGTGTCCGGGGTAGTTGGGAATTGGTGTCAGATTTAGATGGGGTTTATTGGGATGTCTGTCGTATTTATTTTCCTTGCACGTTATACATCGGTTGACTAGGTTTTTGATTTTTGAAGCCATTTTAGGAAAATAGAAGTTATCTAAAAGTTGTTTTCGATTTTCTTCGGCATTGAGATGAGCGCGCCGGTGTATCTTTAGAATCTTCTCTTCTTGTTCGATTGGGTTGGCTATGTCTTCAACGATTTTTTGTGTGAATCGGATGCGATAGTCTTTGAAATGCAAAGGATAGATCTCTTGAACCAGTCCCATTGTCGTTTCGTCTGTAAGAAGTCCGTTTATGGTATTTGGACTAAGGTATCTTTTAAAAATATTGATTATGTCATTTTGTGAGTAGTCTGGTCGAATTAGAATGTGTGATAACTGTTTTCGTTTCCTATTTTTAGGAGAAGTTGGTTTCGGAAAATATTTATAGGGATTTCAACGGAAGGAATAAGATTGTGCGCTGAGCTGTCAGCACTATGATCCGTTGGAGTCATTGAATTAATTTCTACATTTGGAGGTCTAGAGAGAGAGTCTGCAACAACATTTTCTTTCCCTGGTTTATATTTTAGCTCGTAATTATACTCTTCCAAAATGGCTTTCCACCTTTTCATTTCGGAGTTCGTATTTTTGTTGCTAAGAGCGTACGTCAGGGGTTGATGATCTGTGAAAATGTTTGCCTTGCGGGATCCGTAAAGGAAATTTCTAAGAGAGTTGAGTGACCAGATTATTGCCAGCATTTCTTATTCGTTGGTGGCATAAACTTCTTCTGATTTGTTCAACGTTCTTGAAAGAAATGTTATTGGTTTGTCGTCTTGGGAAAGGACTGCGCCGATGGCGTAGTCGGAAGCGTCTGTTGTTAGCTGAAAACTTTTCTCAAAGTCTGGGTATTGAAGAATGACTTCTGCAGAAACGAGAGATTTCTTTAATTTATTGAATGCTTCAAGGGCTTCTTGATTAAGTTCAATGAGTTTTTTCTTTGACATTTTTTTTGACACATGTCCGTCTTCCCCTCTTAAAAGGGATGTCAGGGGCTTCGCCAATTTGGTGTAGTCTTTAATGAAGCGGCGATAGTATCCTGACATACCGAGGAAAGATCGAAGCTCTTTTAGATTTTTGGGAATAGGCCGTTCGACAATAGCTTGAACTTTTTTTGGATTAGTTCTTATACCATCCCTGCTGATAACAAAACCTAAGAATTCAATTTCTTTTTGGAAAAATTCGCATTTATCCAGTTGTATTTTCATGTTTGCATTCTCTAATGTGTTGAAGACTTTTTGGAGATTTTCAAAGTGTTCGTCCTCGTCTTTTCCAAAGATCAAAATGTCGTCAATGTAGACATAACAACATATTCCAATAAGGTCTCTTAGGATGTCATCCAAAGCTCTCTGAAAGATGGATGGAGCATTTTTGAGTCCGAATGGAAGGCGAGTAAATTCGAACTTGCCGTTGTTTACCGAAAAGGCAGTTTTTTCTATGTCAGATTCTTTTAGTGGGATCTGATGAAACCCACTTTTCAAATCAACTATAGAGAACCATTGGTTTTTATTAAGGTTTGCGAGAATTTCATAAATTTCGGGATTCGGGTATTTGTCGGCTATGGTTAAAGCGTTAAGCTTACGGTAATCAATTACCATTCGAAATTTCTTTTCTCCTGAGGCGTCCATTTTTTTGGGGACTACCCAAACTGGAGAATTATAAGGTGATTTTGATGGCCTTATAATACCGTCTTCTAATAATTTTTGGATCTCTATTTCTACTTCATTCTTGAGCGCCATTGGGTAAGGATACGATTTTGAATATACTGGATCTCGAGTTGTAGTTCGGATTTCTCCTTTGACAGTGGTGGTGTATGTTAATTTTTCATTTGGTTCGGAAAAAAGATTAGGACATTTATGGATGATGTTTATAAGTTTGGTATGTTGATTTTCGTTCATGTGATCAGTCCTGATATTTATATTGTTTACCAATTGTGACAGATGCTGTTTAAGAGGAATTGAAATTCGTGGGTGAGTGGAACTAGGGTGAATGGACATGTGATTCTTCTTTGTATGGATTATTGCGTTTAAATGTTTAAGGGTGTCGTGCCCTAAAATTCCATCGAATGAGATAAGACTGGGGAGGATAAAAAATTTAATTTTATCGGTTTGAGGTCCAAAAAGTTGAATAAGTGAGTGGTATGTTATTTTGATGCTGCCTCCAACAGAGTTAGCATAAAAATGTTTTTCGTTAGGAAGAGGATTTTTTATGTGACGAGGCTGAATATAATTTTTATTCGACCCAGTGTCAACAAGGAATTTCAGAATTTCTCCGCTTCTGGAAATATGTTCGAAAAAGGGAAGCGAAGAGGACTTTAATCTAAAAAATAAATGTCATCTAGTTCTTCTGGTTGATCTAGATTGTTGTTCTCTTCTTGATCAACATATTCCTCTAATGATTCGTCGTACTTCTGGTCTTCGTTTAGGATTTCTGCTTCATATTCTTCCAGGGTTTTTCCTACATCATCTGGTTGAGTATGATAAATTCTTTGCATCTTCTGTGGTGGGTGCGTTTGTTGCGAATGTTGACGTTTTTGAAGGAATTGTTGATTTCTTGGTCTATTTTGGTAGTTGACCTTTTGAGTTCTTAGAGAGTAATCAATGGACATCGGCTTCGGCGGAAGAGGTCGTTGATTTGGTAGAGTTCTTTGCTGTTGTTGCTGTTGATATCTGTGTTGGTATTGTGTGTCCCTATTAAATTGTGGCGGTTGAGGAGCACGGGGGTTATGAAGTAAATGAGGGTAAAACTCACGTCTGGGAGCCGGTATTGGTGTTGGTCTTGGAAAGTTTTCTCTTCTAGGAGGAACCGGAGGTGCTTGTTGAAATATTTTTCGACTTCATCTATTGGAATTATTTGCATGTTGTGCTCGAAAGTCTACATTTTGTAGTTTAAGGGACAAATGTAAGGCTTGGGGAAGATCTACTGGTTCTCTTATACTGAGTAACCTAGGCAGATCTCCTTTCAGACCCCTGACAAAGGTATCTAAATTTTTGTCACGGTAGCACTGAGTCATATTATTCATGGAATCTTGACTCATTTCAATTGATCCTAATTTATTGAGGATCAAAGACAAATGGTGATAGACGACCTGATAGAATTCAGGAATCGTGCTATTACCTTGAACCAGTGTAGTCATCTGGTATTCGAGGGTGCCCAAATCCCTCTTGTCCGCATAATGCAGAGTAAGGCATTTTGATATTTTTTCCCAACTAAGGGGTGTGTTGTAGGACTCCAGGACCACGTCGGCATGTCCTGTTATCTTATTTCGTATGACAGATAAAATACCGTAGTATCTTGGAGTACCTTTGAGGTGCTCATACATTTTAAGAATCCTGTCAATGCTTTTTTTCCATGAATTGAATTCATGAGTTTGCCCAGAAAATTCTCTTAGACTTTTAACCACGTCTGGTATTTTATCTAATTCATTCAGATTATTATCTGCTAAATTAATTGGTTGGTCTGTATCATTATTTATGTCAGCTGCAGGGTTCATAATAGAATTGAAAATTTGTCTTCCCTGAATATGAAGGGTTTCGGCTACTAATCACGTGATTAGTTGTACCAATTCATTTTGGTTATTTTGGTTTAGATTTAAACCTTGCGCAGGTTGAATGGGTTGAATGGGTTGACCAGGTGCGGGAGGAGGTTGGTTAAGTATGGGTGGTCTGATTAAGTTGTTTTGATTCGCCATTTTCACTAAACGAGGTTTTCTTTTTTATAAATTCAAATGAATATGTTTCGTTAAAAACAATTTTATCAAAAACCAAGGAAAAGGGTGGAAACAAATGAAGGCACTAAAAATGTCTATGTTTTAGAAAAATTCAGATAAAAATAAAAATTTCACAAATTTGTTAATCCTTCAAAAAAGAATAAAATAATTTATTTTCTATTATGTTTCGCTCAATTTTTTTGACATTTAAAATTTCTTTTAATAATTTTAATTTTGCAAAATTAGTATTTTTTCTACTAATTAAACTTAAATTGCTTCAAATAAAATTTTTTTAATTCTTTGAAATATTTTTTTTTTGTTTAAATTTGTTTATATAAATTATTAATATGATTTTTATTCAATTAACTTACAGAATTAACAAAAATACTGCTTTCATTTTCTTAACAAATTTGTATTTCTCCGGGTCTTGGGTTTCCAGGAGTGCGGGACTGCTTCTATGATGGCAAGGCGGCTGTCAGAGTTTCTGATTCCTTTTTGGTCCTTTTTGTTATAAGGACTTACTTAGGGGCTTCTTTATTTGTCTTTCCTTGGCACTTCACTGTTGTCCTTAGTAGTTTGGTTATCTACTTCTAAGAATCATGCACTTAGCACTATTTATAAAATGTTTTGATTATTCACTTTTTATAATGCTTTCCGCCGAAGGTATTTGAGTGTTTTGGTTATTCACTATTTCTAAATACTTTCACTGAAGGAAGTTTTAGTGTTTTGGATATTCACTTAAAAATTTTAGTGTTTTGGTTATGCACTTAAAAAATTTTTTACTTTGCACGATAAGGACAACGGTGTCAATTAAGCAGCCCCACGTTGGGCGCCAGTTAATAAATTTAAAGCGTATTTATTTTAAAAAAATATTTTTTTCAGGCAGCTTGCCTGACCTTTATTATTCAACGTTTAGTAAAGAACTAACTTAAAAAATAAATCTCAAGCAAAAGTCATGAAGTGTCTTTTTGCTTGCTTGCATTCCCATTACAATTTACCAATTTCAATTTTCTTGTGAATTAAAATAAATCTCAAGCAAAAGTCATGAAGTGTCTTTTTGCTTGCTTGCATTCCCATTACAATTTACCAATTTCAATTTTCTTGTGAATTAAAATAAATCTCAAGCAAAAGTCATGAAGTGTCTTTTTGCTTGCTTGCATTCCCATTACAATTTACCAATTTCAATTTTCTTGTGAATTTTGTTTATCAGACGCATGGTCAGCATTTCCGTTGAATGTTCGCTGCTCGTGTTCGTGTTAACTTATAAAATGGTGATGATCTTGATAGTGTTTGTGGTGATGATGGTGTGTGTCATAATCTTGAACTTTTTTTTTTATTTTTAATATTCAATTTTTATTTCCTGTATATTATCAGTTAATGAACTAATTATTTACTTAAAATGAAATGAATTGTCAATTTATGCAACATATTATAATATTTTATATTTCATAGAAAGTACTGTTACACTTTTTGCCGCGCGATTCCTAACACGAAACTCGAAATTAATTATTATAATTTAACAACCCGATCAAAATTAAAATTTGTATAAAACGCGTACGCGTGCTGATAACAACGACGACGACGACGATGACGCACGCAACTAACGGGTGTTTTATTAAGAGCTTGAGAACTTTAAAAAAAAAAAAAAACGCATAAAATTTGCAAAATCTCATCGGTTCTTTATTTGAAACGTTAGATTGGTCCATGACATTTACTTTTTGAAGATAATTTCATTTAAATATTGACCGCGGCTGCGTCTTAGGTGGACCATTCGGAAAGTCCAATTTTGGGCAACTTTTTCGAGCATTTCGGCCGGAATAGCCCGAATTTCTTCGGAAATGTTGTCTTCCAAAGCTGGAATAGTTGCTGGCTTATTTCTGAAGACTTTAGACTTGACGTAGCCCCACAAAAAATAGTCTAAAGGCGTCAAATCGCATGATCTTGGTGGCCAACTTACCGGTCCATTTCTTGAGATGAATTGTTCTCCGAAGTTTTCCCTCAAAATGGCCATAGAATCGCGAGCTGTGTGGCATGTAGCGCCATCTTGTTGAAAGCACATGTCAACCAAGTACAGTTCTTCCATTTTTGGCAACAAAAAGTTTGTTAGCATCGAACGATAGCGATCGCCATTCACCGTAACGTTGCGTCCAACAGCATCTTTGAAAAAATACGGTCCAATGATTCCACCAGCGTACAAACCACACCAAACAGTGCATTTTTCGGGATGCATGGGCAGTTCTTGAACGGCTTCTGGTTGCTCTTCACTCCAAATGCGGCAATTTTGCTTATTTACGTAGCCATTCAACCAGAAATGAGCCTCATCGCTGAACAAAATTTGTCGATAAAAAAGCGGATTTTCTGCCAACTTTTCTAGAGCCCATTCACTGAAAATTCGACGTTGTGGCAGATCGTTCTGCTTCAGTTCTTGCACGAGCTGTATTTTATACGGTTTTACACCAAGATCTTTGCGTAAAATCTTCCATGTGGTCGAATAACACAAACCCAATTGTTGCGAACGGCGACGAATCGACATTTCACGGTCTTCAGCAACACTCTCAGAAACAGACGCAATATTCTCTTCTGTACGCGCTGTACGCATTCGTGTGGTTGGTTTAATGTCCAATAAAGTAAACTGAGTGCGAAACTTGGTCACAATCGCATTAATTGTTTGCTCACTTGGTCGATTATGTAGACCATAAATCGGACGTAAAGCGCGAAACACATTTCGAACCGAGCACTGATTTTGGTAATAAAATTCAATGATTTGCAAGCGTTGCTCGTTAGTAAGTCTATTCATGATGAAATGTAAAAGCATACTAAACATCTTTCTCTTTGACACCATGTCTAAAATCCCGCGTGATCTGTCAAATACTAATGCATGAAAATCCTAACCTCAAAAAAATCACCCGTTATATAACCAATACACAAAAAAAAGAATGCAAAAAAGTGTAACAACAGCTTAATTTGAATAGCTGTGACCACGGCTGGGATGTGTTCGGTGGAAGAATTTTTTTTTGATTTCTTCTGATAAACTTGATTGACTGATTGAATCAAAACAGCTTATCAGAAGAAGAATATATAAATATACTGTTGCAGTAGAGTGCAGACAAAGTTGGCGCCAGGAATTTTTTTTTGTAGGAAAATAAATTAGAACAACATTTTCCAAAATTCTAATTTTTGTAGTAGTAAAAGAGAATGAATAAAACGCAAATTTTATATGTCCCAATGGAAATTAAAAATAGTTTTTATTTGGGAAACCTTGGAAACCCAGGATATAAACCCAAAATTAGGTAACAAAGGAAATTACAACAGAATCCAAACAAAGAAATCTAACAAGGAAATCGAAAAGAGATATAGGGCGTTAACGTTAAACGGTATAGAAATTGTATCGCCTTCCACAAAAAAATAAATCAAAAGCAAAACGAAGTTTTATTAACAAAAAAAATAAATGACCGAAATGGACAAACTAAATAAAAGTAACACACATAAGACTTATCTGTTGTTTTATGTTTTCGTTTCTTCCTCTGTCTTCTAGATTTATTTTCCTCTACTCCTAGTCCTTATCGGTCCTCGAATTTCCTTTTTTAAACTTCTTTCTTTTACCGTTTTAAAATTTCTCCTCCAACACCTTTCCACGATTTTTTTTCCTGTTTTTCTTTTTCTCGATTTTTTTTATTTTTTCTTCAAAACCTGTCGCTTGGTTAGCTCTCCTTAGAGTGGCTTTCCCAGCTTAAAACAACCCATTCCTCGCTCGACCATTCCAGTCACTCACGCATTCACACATTCAGCCATTCGTTTCGTTGATCATCTATGACGACCCCGGCTTCCTGAAGCTTGAGCTTTTTCGCTCCCATGGAAACCCCCGTTGTCGAATCACAACGAAACATTTCTCTTACTCTCACAATCAAAGATTTCAGCAAGTTGTTTGATGTTATTCCAAAACTTACCGAATCTAGTGGCCGAGTTCAGATTAACCTCAATTCTAATTTCTTTTTCCGAAAATGATTAAAAAATGAATTTTTAGTTTTATTTATTTTTATGTTTTCTTTCTTAGAGCTTTTATTTACATTATTTTTGTTAAGAAATGAAGGAATTCTTCATATAATTGTTTCTTATTTTTGTTCCTTTTAAAGTTCTCATTTAATTTTTAAACTATGTAATAATGTTAATGTACAAATGTTAAGCTTTAGGCTGTTTCGAGAGACAGATTCTCCGGGTGATTTTTGGTCCCGTATGCATTAACGGAGAGTGCAGAAGAAGATACAATGAAACACTGTACCGGCTGTTCAGCGGCACAAAGCTAGCCAAAAGAGTAAAAATTCAACGTCTCAGATGGCTGGGTCATATAAAGCGGAAGGACATCAATGTTCCGGCCCGGAAAATCTTCGAATCCTTCCCAGAGGTACGGCGCAGTAGAGGAAGACTTAAACTCAGGTGGCGCACACAAGTGGAAGAGGACCTCAACCGACTCCACGTGCGAAACTGGAGACAGCTAGCTAGAGATCGAGATGACAGGTCCACCCAGGACTGTAGCGCCACCTTAGGTAAAGTAAGGTAATAATGTTACGATTATTTTAAACTTTAATATAATAAAACAAATGTTCCTGTTAGTTTTGAGTTCTGTTTTAAGTTTTTTAACAAATTGCAATTTCTAAAACAGGTTTTTGAATAAAGCCATAATTTGTTTACAACTTTAAAAATGGCTTCTATCATATATAGGGTGCTTGAGACAGGTTAATTTTGAAAGACAAAAAAAAAAAATTAAAAATTAAAGAGTGTTTAAATTGCTGCTATTAATAGCATTTTTTGCTATTCCGATTGCTGCTCATTGAAAATCGCTCTTCAGCATATCCCTGGTTAGGATTGTGGATCATTTCTAAGGTAAATTCATCGTCCAAAGCCTTACCCCTGCACCGAACATAGTTTTTGTTCATCTCCGTCTACCATTATCATGCTTGGCCATTAGATGGTGCACATTTACATGCATACAAATACAGAATTGAGGGCGGAGCCCTCAGCAAGTTTGCCTTTTATGCGGTGTTAATTTCCACAACAGCTTGTTCACTTTAAAATTTAATCGATGATAATATTTTATGATTTCCCAATTTTGAAAATAATAATGATGATATTAGATTTTGTGTTTTGCCGTCGGCATTGCGAATATTTGATTGTTTTGCAATTGCATTTTACAGATGTAGATATTAGCGTTAATGGTTAAGATGCATGTTGCGTCGCAACATCCTGCCAGGCCACCGGAAGAGGAACTTCTTTATTATTGGTCATCTGATGGTGGTTATATGTAGAGAAATTAAGTGTTTGCTATGTTTGCATCAATGTATTGTTGTTGTTTACATTAAATATTAGAAAGTTTAGGTTTGGTGTGAATGGTTTTTGCAATAAAAATTTTTTGTAGATTATAATTTAGAATAGATAACATATACTAAAGTCAGTTTAAAATAAAATATAAAATACTTTCCGTTTGCTTTCAGTTTCAGTGGACTTGTGTTTGTTATGGCTTTTGTGTTTACTGGGACCACGGAATTATTTGTCTAGAATAAAATGTTTAGACCAACATTTACTATTCTATTTGATCCAAAGTGCTTGTTAATTGACTGTCTATATTCGTGTATTTGTTGTGTTGAATTTAGCTCAAACTTAACAAATTTTTTAATAAAGTGAGATTGAACTTTAAGTTAAACAAGCGTTTCTGTATTGCTTACAAATTTTTGGAATTTGCTTGGAAAATTTTTGTTTTTGTTACTCACAGCATGTTATCATGCATGGCGCGAAGAAAAACAAGCAATCAATCGTTTCATTTTGTTCAAAAACCTGAAAAAATGGCAGTCTGCAATTTATGTAAATCAAACTTGTCATACAAACTTCAAATACAAATTTAAAGCGTCATCTTTCCGTTAAACATCGTACTATTTTTTTGTCTTCATCAGGAGAGTGTCCATGAATTGTGATAATTTCTGTAAACTAACAGGTCATGCAAATAGAAGAGGAAAATAATAGCTCCACGGTTGCAGAAAGAAATGCACCAATAACTAGACCTACGAAAGCTCAAAATACGCAACCAAATACTGCTAGTAGATAGCAAAGCACCCAAACTTTCATTCCAAATAAAATTGCGTTAGTGAAACCTGTTTTTCTCATAACTCTGTTTGTCAGGTCGAGGGGTTTGATGTTTTCCGATGTGACAGAGTAAGCAGAGTTGGAGGTGGTGTAGCAATTTTTACACGCAGAGGTTTATGCTGCAAACTTATCCGTAAGTTGTGAGATTGAGTACATATTCATCGAAGTTAAATCTCATAATAATATTAAATTATTGATAGGATCAGTATGTAGGCCTCATCGGAATATCAATTTGTCTCCACTTATTTCTGTTCTTGATGACTTACTATTTTGTTCACCTTATCTTATAGTTGCTGCAGATTTCAATAATAATGTACTTCAAAGCCCAGAGTTGACTGATAGTATGAGATCACTGAGTTTGTTTCCAGTTAATGTTTCAATACCGACACATTTCACTAAAAAGCATAGTACCCTCTTAGATACGTTTTTTGTAAGACATTTAAGTAAAGTTCTTCTCTACAGCCAACTTTTTGCC
Organism: Platycheirus rosarum; assembly: GCA_963971375.1. Lineage (NCBI taxonomy): Eukaryota > Metazoa > Arthropoda > Insecta > Diptera > Syrphidae > Platycheirus > Platycheirus rosarum. Next base: position 194,202,687 of record OZ020507.1, on the reverse strand, counting down.
TCAGCTTTTTCCAATCACGAACTTATTTACCTGACTTTCGAATACTCAGCAGACTTTTCTTCCTCTTATTTTACATTCAGAAAAGTTTAAAATTGTAATAAACATCAGTTAGAAATTGATTTGGGTTTAATTGATTGGTGTCAAATTTACTATCTACCATCGGTAGATGACCAGTTATCTTTTCTGCATATAAACATTGACTATCTCTACGATTCGCATGTTCCGCTTAAGACAGTACTACTCTAAAACAAGACTCGGTATTAGTTAAATAACAACATAGTTAAACTCATCAGAGAACGCGATATGGCATACAGACGACGGAAAATATTTAAGCTTGATGCATTGCATAGTAGTTATAAAAGGTTAAGATATAGAGGAGTTTTGTGTTATACGAGAATCTAAATCGAAAGCTTTATAGCAATAAGATCCAACTCTGAGGGGATTGATGGCATGAATCCAATTTTTCTCAAACCAATTCTACCTTATATACTTAAATATATTACTCATTTGTTTAATAGTATTTTTATGAGAGGCACGTTTCCATCAGCCTGGAAACAAGCTAAGGTCATTCCAATACCGAAAAATCGGAATTGTGATGATTTTCGACCAATAGCAATTTTACCTTTTCTCTCGAAAGTCTTGGAAAAATTTACTCATACCTATCTAAAAGATCGCAATCTGTTTTTGCGAACAATAATATTGTCTTATTCTCTTCCATTACATAGAGGTGTTCCCCAGGGTTCTATACTGGGTCCCCTGCTGTTCTCAATGTATATTAATAATCTTTCTACCTGTTTCCTAAAGTCCTCTTTGCACATGTACGCAGACGATATACAATTATACAATAGTTTTCCTATTGGAATGCTTGAGAATGGTTTTTTATGAAATAAATAATGATCTGCAGAAAATTGCAATATGCTCTCGGCAAAATGATCTTTGTCTGAACGCCAAAAAAATAAAAATGCTTTGTTATAGCTAGAACACTCATAGATACATCTTATTTCCCTGCGGTTTACATGAGCAACACCCCGATTGGGTTTGTCGACTCTGCAAAAAACCTAGGACTTACATTTAATCGTACTCTAACCTGGAATAATCATATAAGACTCACCTTAGGAAAGGTATATGGAGGTCAACGATTACTGTGGGCTTCCCAACATTTAACCTTGCTGCATAATATCATACAACTTCGCCAGCCTAAATATCTTTTTAACAGAATTCAATTCCCTCGATCTCATAGGTCTGGAAATCTTATTCCTCTTCGTTTCTCATATCTTGTTTCTTAGCGCCAGTTTTATGTCTATGTTGTCCGACTATGGAACTCCCTCCCAACTCATTTAAAAATGATAATCTGCACTACTCAATTTAGTAAAAAGTTAAAAGAATTTTATAAAGCAACTTGATGGATTATTTAGGGGCTAAAGTATATAATGGTGATGATCTTGATAGTGTTTGTGGTGATGATGGTGTGTGTCATAATCTTGAACTTTTTTTTTTTATTTTTAATATTCAATTTTTATTTCCTGTAAATTATCAGTTAATGAATTAATTATTTACTTAAAATGAAATGAATTGTCAATTTATGCAACATATTATAATATTTTATATTTCATAGAAAGTACTGTTACACTTTTTGCCGCGCGATTCCTAACACGAAACTCGAAATTAATTATTATAATTTAACAACCCTACCAAAATTAAAATTTTTATAAAACGCGTACGCGTACTGATAACAACGACGACGACGACGATGACGCACGCAACTATATAACCAATAAACAAAAAAAAGAATGCAAAAAAGTGTAACAACAGCTTAATTTGAATAGCTGTGACCACGGCTGCTCAGCTGGGATGTGTTCGGTGGAAGAATTTTTTTTTGATTTCTTCTGATAAACTTGATTGACTGATTGAATCAAAACAGCTTATCAGAAGAAGAATATATAAATATACTGTTGCAGTAGAGTGCAGACAAAGTGGGCGCCAGGAATTTTTTTTGTAGGAAAATAAATTAGAACAAAATTTTCCAAAATTCTAATTTTTGTAGTAGTAAAAGAGAATGAATAAAACGCAAATTTTATATGTCCCAATGGGAATTAAAAAAAGTTTTTATTTGGGTAACCTTGGAAACCCAGGATATAAACCCAAAATTAGGTAACAAAGGAAATTACAACAGAATCCAAACAAAGAAATCTAACAAGGAAATCGAAAAGAGATATAGGGCGTTGACGTTAAACGGTATAGAAATTGTATCGCGTTCCACAAAAATTTAAATCAAAAGCAAAACGAAGTTTTATTAACAAAAAAAATAAATGACCGAAATGGACAAACTAAATAAAAGTAACACACATTAGACTGATCTGTTGTTTTATGTTTTCGTTTCTTCCTCTATCTTCTAGATTTATTTTCCTCAACCCCTAGTCCTTATCGGTCCTCGAATCTCCTTTTTTAACTCCTTTCTTTTATCGTTTTTAAATTTCTCCTCCAACACCTTTCCTCGATTTTTTTCCCTTTTTTTTCTTTTTCTCGATTTTTTTTTATTTTTTCTTTAAAACCTGTCGTTTGGTTAGCTCTCCTCAGAGTGGCTTTCCCAGCTTTAAACAACCCATTCCTCCCTCAAACATTCCAGTCGCTCACGCATTCACACATTCAGCCATTCGTTTCGTTGATCATCTATGACGACCCTGGCTTCCTGAAGCTTGAGCTTTTACGCTCCCATGGAAACCCCCGTTGTCAAATCACAACGAAACATTTCTCTTACTCTCACAATCAAAGATTTCAGCAAGTTGTTGGATGTTATTCCAAAACTTACCGAATCTAGTGGCCGAGTTCAGATAAACCTCAATTCTAATTTCTTTTTCCGAGAATAATTAAAAAAAGAAAAGATCGAGGAAAAGCTTCTTCTGGGCATTTTCCCAGTTACCAAAAAATTAATCGCGGGAGATTCGAAGAGCGATTACTAAAACAACATTCTTTTTTTTATTCTTCACGAGATGAGATGGAGGAATACAATCTTCAAAAACGCGAACCCTACTCTTTCAAATCCATTTCGGTGATTCCTTTTTTTTTTTAAAACATTTTAAAAAAGATCAAGATTTTAAAACGTTAAGGACCCATATCAAAATACAAATATAATAAGTTACGTTTAGGCAAATTAAGTTTAGTAATAATAAAAATAATGTGTTGTTCGCCTGAAAAGTGTAGGTAAGAGTTCGCCTGACTCGTTATCTCTTCAGCTTATCCGCTGGCATCTTTCACGTTGTTGACCTCAGACCCACTTGGAATATATGTGCATGTCTCGAACACCAGGTTTTCCTGGCTTTTGCAAAATACTGGCTAAGTACACCAATGGTTGATGGTACCATGGTTGCCCTCAATTTCACCAATACTTTGCAGCCGCAACGGAAAATGAAAAGAAGGAAGGAAAGGAATGTAAGAAAAGTTTTTTCTGCGGTAAATCTTACCGTAACAATACTACGTACTGATACTTGCTCTAAATTAAAAGATATTGTATCTTACTGAGTAATTACAACAATAAACTGAAACTGAAACACTCATACAAAAAGAGAAGTATGATAAAGTTTTAATGGGCATATTAATTTATGACTATCAGCCAATTGCTGTTGTGATAGACAAAGGTTTTAAAAGTTTTGTACAAACTTGTTGTCCGACCTACCAACTACCTGGCAGAAAGTACTTATCTAATTTTCTGTTAGACGGGATGTACGATGAGTGCTATGCTGACATTATGAATAAATTACATATAATCAAAAATGTCCTCATAACCACAGAGCATTGGACTTCCGTCGAAAACCAAAGGTACTTAGAAGTTACTGCTCACTTTATCGATGACAACTACATAACACGCTGCATTGTATTGTAGTGCGTAATATACGAAGTGCAATCGGCACATCAAATGCACTTAAGAAAGTGTTGGTTACATGGAAAATATTTGGAAAAGTATTGGTAGTTATCATAGATAGGTTAAGAAACAATATTGTTGCTTCGCACACACACTGAATTTATGCGTCCGAAATTGTTTGAACTCCAACGTTATTGATGAGAATATTAATTATAACCTATTTTATTAAACGAGTATGCAGAAAATATCAAGAAAGTATCTTTGACATACAAAAAAATTAGGATAACTTTCACTTATATAAGAAGTCCTCAGGCTTACGAAAAACAACTTCATAGCCAAGTCATGCAGGGTCCACAACAGCAACTATCTGTGATTAACCACGTTAAGACTCGTTGGAATTCCACATGTTTTATGGTTTATGGTAACAATCACTTTTGCTTATTTGAATGCTCTTCAAATTATCATGTTGACTGAACAAGAGTGGTGCATAGCTAAACACTTATGATGCTTACTTTGCCCTCTTGAAAAAGCTATCAGAGAAATATGTGATGTGGCGACGATTATTTCACAGCAAGTAAAATTATACCGGTTTTCTTAGGCCTTATAAACATAACAGGAAAAACAATAAATAAAGGAAAAAGCCCAGTTCATTCATATAACGGTCAACAAAAGATTGGCAAATTTAAAAAAAAGTTGGGTAACGTAGAAACTCATAACCATAGCTTTCAATTCATTTTTGGATACTAGATTTAAGCATCTTCATTCTCCAACTTAACTGCCCTTAGTGTTGTACAAAAAGATATTACCAACTGGGTAGTACGTAATATCCAATCGACAATAACTGAAGTTCCACAAGATTCTCAGCAAGAAATGGATGAAAGTTTTTGTTTCTGCCTCCATGTTGTGAGATTTATGAAAAAATAATAACGAAAATTCTATTTTCAGTTATAATATTTATTTAAATTTTTAAATAAAGCATTTATTTATTAAAATCACGACGCGCGTTTCGGACATGCGTTTATCATCGGGCTTGTAAATACTTTTTTTATTTTACTAGCCCGATGATGGACGCAAGTCCGAAACGCGCAACGTGATTTTAATAAATAAATGTTGCATTTAAAAATTTAAATAAATATTATAACTGAAAATAGAATTTTCGATATTATTTTTTAGGAAATGGATGTTTAAGAACAATTCTCTTATTGGGCTGAATTTGAAAGCAAAGTAAATAGCATACAGCCTATGACAATAAATCCTTTAACATCACCGATGGTAGAAGTTCAGCGTTACCTCAGCGCACAAAATTTAAACAGGAGTGAAGATCAAGGATGTTTATCCAAATCTTAGTCGCCTTGTGCAAATAAGATGTTGTATGGTTGCGAAAAGTGTACTATGCAAACGTCTTTTTTCGAAAGCAGGCATGATCATTTCAGAACGTCGGTCGCTTCGTGCTAACTTATAACCGACCAAAGTTAATAAGCTTTTATATCTGAACCAAAACCAGAAATAGGATATTTCATTAAAAAGATATAAATTATTAAGGAATTTTTAGTTTTATATATTTTTATGTTTTCTTTCTTAGAGCTTTTATTTACATTATTTTTGTTAAGAAATGAAGGAATTCTTCATATAATTGTTTCTTATTTTTGTTCCTTTTAAAGTTCTCATTTAATTTTTAAACTATGTAATAATGTTAATGTACAAATGTTAAGCTTTAGGCTGTTTCGAGAGACAGATTCTCCGGGTGATTTTTGGTCCCGTATGCATTAACAGAGAGTGCAGAAGAAGATAGAATGAAACACTGTACCGGCTGTAGAGCGGCACAGACCTAGCCAAAAGAGTAAAAATTCAACGTCTCAGATGGCTGGGTCATATAGAGCGGAAGGACATCAATGTTCCGGCCCGGAAAATCTTCGAATCCTTCCCAGAGGTACGGCGCAGTAGAGGAAGACCGAAACTCAGGTGGCGCACACAAGTGGAAGAGGACCTCAACAGCTAGCTCAACCTCAACCGAGACAGCTAGCTAGAGATCGAGATGACAGGTCCACCCAGTACTGTAGCGCCACCTTAGGTAAAGTAAGGTAATAATGTTACGATTATTTTAAACTTTAATATAATAAAACAAATGTTCCTGTTAGTTTTGAGTTCTGTTTTAAGTTTTTTAACAAATTGCAATTTCTAAAACAGTTTTTTGAATAAAGCCATAATTTGTTTACAACTTTAAAAATGGCTTCTATCATATATAGGGTGCTTGAGACAAGTTAATTTTGAAAGACAAAAAAAAAAATTAAAAATTAAAGAGTGTTTAAATTGCTGCTATTAATAGCATTTTTTGCTATTCCGATTGCTGCTCATTGAAAATCGCTCTTCAGCATATCCCTGGTTAGGATTGTGGATCATTTCTAAGGTAAATTCATCGTCCAAAGCCTTACCCCTGCACCGAACATAGTTTTTGTTCATCTCCGTCTACCATTATCATGCTTGGCCATTAGATGGTGCACATTTACATGCATACAAATACAGAATTGAGGGCGGAGCCCTCAGCAAGTTTGCCTTTTATGCGGTGTTAATTTCCACAACAGCTTGTTCACTTTAAAATTTAATCGATGAGAATATTTTATGATTTCCCAATTTTGAAAATAATAATGATGATATTAGATTTTGTGTTTTGCCGTCGGCATTGCGAATATTTGATTGTTTTGCAATTGCATTTTACAGATGTAGATATTAGCGTTAATGGATAAGATGCATGTTGCGTCGCAACATCCTGCCAGGCCACCGGAAGAGGAACTTCTTTATTATTGGTCATCTGATGGTGGTTATGTGTAGAGAAATTTAGTGTTTGCTATTTAGGTTTGGTGAATGGTTTTTGCAATAAAAATAATTTGTAGATTATAATTTAGAATAGATAACATATACTAAAGTCAGTATAAAATAATATATAAAATACTTTCCGTTTGCTTTCAGTTTCAGTGGACTTGTGTTTGTTATGGCTTTTGTGTTTACTGGGACCACGGAATTATTTGTCTAGAATAAAATGTTTAGACCAACATTTACTATTCTATTTGATCCAAAGTGCTTGTTAATTGACTGCCTATATTCGTGTATTTGTTGTGTTGAATTTAGCTCCCACTTAACAATTTTTTTTTAATAAAGTGAGATTTAAGTTAAAAAAGCGTTTCTGTATTGCTTACAATAAGTGGGCGCTTGGAATATTTTTGTTTTTGTTACTCACAGCATGTTATTATGCATGTCGCGAAGAAAACAAGCGATCATTCGTTTCATTTTGTTCAAAAACCTGAAAAATGGCAGTCTGCAATTTATGTAAATCAAACTTGTCATACAAACTTCAAATACAAATTTAAAGCGTCATCTTTCCGTTAAACATCGTACTATTTTTTCGTCTTCATCAGGAGAGTGTCCATGAATTGTGATAATTTCTGCAAACTCACAGGTCATGCAAATAGAAGAGGAAAATAATAGGTCCACGGTTGCAGAAAGAAATGCACTAATAACTAGACCTACGAAAGCTCAAAATACGCAACCAAATACTGCTAGTAGACAGCAAAGCACCCAAGCTTTTATTCCAAATAAAATTGCGTTAGTGAAACCTGTTTTCTCATAACTCTGTTTGTCAGGTCGAGGGGTTTGATGTTTTCCGATGTGACAGAGTAAGCAGAGTTGGAGGTGGTGTAGCAATTTTTACACGCAGAGGTTTATGCTGCAAACTTATCCGTAAGTTGTGAGATTGAGTACATATTCATCGAAGTTAAATCTCATAATAAAATTAAATTATTGATAGGATCAGTATGTAGGCCTTATCGGAATATCAATTTGTCTCCACTTATTTCTGTTCTTGATGACTTACTATTTTTTTCTCCTTATCTTATAGTTGCTGGAGATTTCAATAATAATGTACTTCAAAGCCCAGAGTTGACTGATAGTATGAGATCACTTAGTTTGTTTTCAGTTAATGTTTCAATACCGACACATTTCACTAAAAATAATAGTACCCTCTTAGATACGTTTTTTGTAAGACATTTAAGTAAAGTTCTTCTCTACAGCCAACTTTTTGCCTAAGCTTTTTCCAATCACGAACTTATTTACCTGACTTTCGAATACTCAGCAGACTTTTCTCCCTCTTATTTTACATTCAGAGAATTTTAAAATTGTAATAAACATCAGTTAGAAATTGATATGGGTTTAATTGATTGGTGTCAAATTTACTATCTACCATCGGTAGATGACCAGTTATCTCTTCTGCATGTAAACATTGACTATCTCTACGATTCGCATGTTCCGCTTAAGACAGTACTACTCTAAAACAAGACTCGGTATTGGTTAAATAACAACATAGTTAAACTCATCAGAGAACGCGATATGGCATACAGACGACGGAAAATATTTAAGCTTGATGCATTGCATAGTAGTTATAAAAGGTTAAGAAATAGAGTAGTTTGTGCTATACGAGAATCTAAATCGAAAGCTTTATAGCAATAAAATCCAACTCTGAGGGGATTGATGGCATGAATCCAGTTTTTCTCAAACCAATTCTACCTTATATACTTAAATATATTACTCATTTGTTTAATAGTATTTTTATGACAGGCACGTTTCCATCAGCCTGGAAACAAGCTAAGGTCATTCCAATACCGAAAAATCGGAATTGTGACGATTTTCGACCAATAGCAATTTTACCTTTTCTCTCGAAAGTCTTGGAAAAATCATGGACAAACAAATACGCTGTTTTTTTATCCGAACAAAAATTGATTTTCTCTTATCAGTCTGGTTTTATAGCTAAGCATAGCTGTACAAGAGCTCTAATTGACGTTACTAAAGGAATAAGAAGCGCAGTTGATAATGACAAATTTACCGTACTTACTCTTTTAGATTTTTCAAAACCTTTTGTTACGGTAAACAAAAATTAACTATGCATAAAACTCTTAAACAAATTTAGTTTTTAATCGTCCTCAGCTAAATTAATTTACTCACACCTATCTAAAAGATCGCAAACTGTTTTTGCGAACAATAATATTGTCTTATTCTCTTCCATTACATAGAGATGTTCCCCGGGGTTCTATACTGGGTCCCCTGCTGTTCTCAATGTATATCAATGATTTTTCTACCTATTTCCTAAAGTCCTGTTTGCACATGCACGCAGACGATATAAAATTATACAATAGTTTTCCTATTGGAATGCTTGAAAATGGTTTTTTATGAAATAAATAATGATCTGCAGAAAATTGCAATATGCTCTCGGCAAAATGATCTTTGTCTGAACCCCAAAAAAATCAAAATGCATTGTTATAGCAAGAACACTCATAGATACATCTTATTTCCCTGCGGTTTACATGAGCAACACCCCGAATGAGTTTGTCGACTCTGCAAAAAACCTAGGACTTACATTCAATCGTACTCTTACCTGGAATAATCATATAAGACTCACCTTAGGAAAGGTATATGGAGGTCAACGATTACTGTGGGCTTCCCAACATTTAACCCTGCTGCATAATATCATACAACTTCGCCAGCCTAAATATCTTTTTAACAGAATTCAATTCAATCGATCTCATAGGCCTGAAAATCTTATTCCTCTTCGTTTCTCATATCTTGTTTCTGAGCGCCAGTTTTATGTCTATGTTGTCCTCCCAACTCATTTAAAAATGATAATCTGCACTACTCAATTTAGTAAAAAGTTAAAAGAATTTTATAAAGCAACTTGATGGATTATTTATATTTATATTTATATTTATATTTATATAAGTATATAATGGTGATGATCTTGATAGTGTTTGTGGTGATGATGGTGTGTGTCATAATCTTGAACTTTTTTTTTTATTTTTAATATTCAATTTTAATTTCCTGTAAATTATCAGTTAATGAACTAATTATTTACTCAAAATGAAATGAATTGTCAATTTATGCAAGATATTATAATAGTTTATATTTCATAGAAAGTACTGTTACACTTTTTGCCGCGCGATTCCTAACACAAAACTCGAAATTAATTATTATAATTTAACAACCCGATCAAAATTAAAATTTGTATAAAACGCGTACGCGTACTGATAACAACGACGACGACGACGATGACGCACGCAACTATATAACCAATACACAAAAAAAAGAATGCAAAAAAGTGTAACAACAGCTTAATTTGAATAGCTGTGACCACGGCTGCTCAGCTGGGATGTGTTCGGTGGAAGAATTTTTTTTTGATTTCTTCTGATAAACTTGATTGACTGATTGAATCAAAACAGCTTATCAGAAGAAGAATATATAAATATACTGTTGCAGTAGAGTGCAGACAAAGTGGGCGCCAGGAATTTTTTTTTTTTGTAGGAAAATAAATTAGAACAAAATTTTCCAAAATTCTAATTTTTGTAGTAGTAAAAGAGAATGAATAAAACGCAAATTTTATATGTCCCAATGGAAATTAAAAAAAGTTTTTATTTGGGAAACCTTGGAAACCCAGGATATAAACCCAAAATTAGGTAACAAAGGAAATTACAACAGAATCCAAACAAAGAAATCTAACAAGGAAATCGAAAAGAGATATAGGGCGTTAACGGTATAGAAATTGTATCGCGTTCCACAAAAAATTAAATCAAAAGCAAAACAAAGTTTTATTAACAAAAAAAATCAATGACCGAAATGGACAAACTAAATAAAAGTAACGCACATTAGACTTATCTGTTGTTTTATGTTTTCGTTTCTTCCTCTGTCTTCTAGATTTATTTTCCTCTACTCCTAGTCCTTATCGGTCCTCGAATCTCCTTTTTTAAACTTCTTTCTTTTACCGTTTTAAAATTTCTCCTCCAACACCTTTCCTCGATTTTTTTCCCTTTTTTCTTTTTCTCGATTTTTTTTATTTTTTCTTCAAAACCTGTCGCTTGGTTAGCTCTCCTCAGAGTGGCTTTCCCAGCTTAAAACAACCCATTCCTCACTCGACCATTCCAGTCACTCACGCATTCACACATTCAGCCATTCGTTTCGTTGATCATCTATGACGACCCCGGCTTCCTGAAGCTTGAGCTCTTTCGCTCCCATGGAAACCCCCGTTGTCGAATCACAACGAAACATTTCTCTTACTCTCACAATCAAAGATTTCAGCAAGTTGTTGGATGTTATTCCAAAACTTACCGAATCTAGTGGCCGAGTTCAGATTAACCTCAATTCTAATTTCTTTTTCCGAAAATAATTAAAAAATGAATTTTTAGTTTTATTTATTTTTATGTTTTCTTCCTTAGAGCTTTTATTTACATTATTTTTGTTAAGAAATGAAGGAATTCTTCATATAATTGTTTCTTATTTTTGTTCCTTTTAAAGTTCTCATTTAATTTTTAAACTATGTAATAATGTTAATGTACAAATATTAAGCTTTAGGCTGTTTCGAGAGACAGATTCCCATATGCATTAACGGAGAGTGCAGAAGAAGATACAATGAAACACTGTACCGGCTGTACAGCGGCACAAACCTAGCCAAAAGAGTAAAAATTCAACGTCTCAGATGGCTGGGTCATATAAAGCGGAAGGACATCAATGTTCCGGCCCGGAAAATCTTCGAATCCTTCCCAGAGGTACAGCGCAGTAGAGGAAGACTGAAACTCAGGTGGCGCACACAAGTGGAAGAGGACCTCAACCGACTCCACGTGCGAAACTGGAGACAGCTAGCTAGGAATCGAGATGACAGGTCCACCCAGGACTGTAGCGCCACCTTAGGTAAAGTAAGGTAATAATGTTACGATTATTTTAAACTTTAATATAATAAAACAAATGTTCCTGTTAGTTTTGAGTTCTGTTTTAAGTTTTTTAACAAATTGCAATTTCTAAAAGCAGTTTTTTGAATAAAGCCATAATTTGTTTACAACTTTAAAAATGGCTTCTATCATATATAGGGTGCTTGAGACAAGTTAATTTTGAAAGAAAAATTCAAATCTAGTTAAAATTATGCGACGTTGACTGCTATCTAAAGAGTGTTTAAATTGCTGCTATTAATAGCATTTTTTGCTATTCCGATTGCTGTTCATTGAAAATCGCTCTTCAGCATATCCCTGGTTGGGATTGTGGATCATTTTTTCTAAGGTAAATTCATCGTCCAAAGCCTTACCCCTGCACCGAACATAGTTTTTGTTCATCTCCGTCTACCATTATCATGCTTGGACATTAGATGGTGCACATTGACATGCATAAAAATACAGAATTGAGGGCGGAGCCCTCAGCAAGTTTGCCTTTTATGCGGTGTTAATTTCCACAACAGCTTGTTCACTTTAAAATTTAATCGATGATAATATTTTATGATTTCCCAATTTTGAAAATAATAATGATGACATTAGATTTTGTGTTTTGTCGGCATTGCGAATATTTGATTGTTTTGCAATTGCATTTTACAGATGTAGATATTAGCGTTAATGGTTAAGATGCATGTTGCGTCGCAACATCCTGCCAGGCCACCGGCAGAGGAACTTCTTTATTATTGGTCATCTGATGGTGGTTATATGTTGCATCAATGTATTGTTGTTGTTTACATTAAATATTAGAAAGTTTAGGTTTGGTGAATGGTTTTTGTAATAAAATTTTTTTGTAGATTATAATTTAGAATAGATAACATGTACTAAAGTCAGTATAAAATAAAATATAAAATACTTTCCGTTTGCTTTCAGTTTCAGTGGACTTGTGTTTGTTATGGCTTTTGTGTTTACTGGAACCACGGAATTATTTGTCTAGAATAAAATGTTTAGACCAACATTAACTATTCTATTTGATCCAAAGTGCTTGTTAATTGACTGCCTATATTCGTGTATTTGTTGTGTTGAGCTAACACTTTACAATTTTTTTTAATAAAGTGAGATTGAACTTTAAGTTAAAAAAGCGTTTCTGTATTGCTTACAATACAATTGCTTACAGGTCATGCAAATAGAAGAGGAAAATAATAGCTCCACGGTTGCAGAAAGAAATGCACCAATAACCAAACCTACGAGAGCTCAAAATACCCAAGCAAATACTGCTAGTAGACAGCAAAGCACCCAAACTTTCATTCCAATTAAAATTGCGTAAGTGAAACCTGTTTTTCTCATAACTCTGCTTGTCAGGTCGAGGGGTTTGATGTTTTCCGATGTGACAGAGTAAGCAGAGTTGGAGGTGGTGTAGCAATTTTTACACGCAGAGGTTTATGCTGCAAACTTATCCGTAAGTTGTGAGATTGAGTACCTATTCATCGAAGTTAAATCTCATAATAATATTAAATTATTGATAGGATCAGTATATAGGCCTCATCGGAATATCAATTTGTCTCCACTTATTTCTGTTCTTGATGACTTATCATTTTTTTCACCTTATCTTTTAGTTGCTGGAGATTTCAATAATAATGTACTTCAAAGCACAGAGTTGACTGATAGTATGAGATCACTGAGTTTGTTTCCAGTTAATGTTTCAATACCGAAACATTTCACTAAAAATAATAGTACCCTTTTAGATACGTTTTTTGTAAGCTTTTTAAGTAAAGTTCTTCTCTACAGCCAACTTTCTGCCTCAGCTTTTTCGAATCACGACCTTATTTACCTGACTTTCGAATACTCACCAGACTTTTCTCCCTCTTACTTTACATTCAGACAATTTTAAAATTGTAATAAACATCAGTTAGAAATTGATTTGGGTTTAATTGATTGGTGTCAAATTTACTATCTACCATCGGTAGATGATCAGTTATCTTTTCTGCATATAAACATTGACTATCTCTACGATTCGCATGTTCCGCTTAAGACAGTACTACTCTAAAACAAGACTCGGTATTGGTTAAATAACAACATAGTTAAACTCATCAGAGAACGCGATATGGCATACAGACGACGGAAAATATTTAAGCTTGATGCATTGCATAGTAGTTATAAAAGGTTAAGAAATAGAGTAGTTTGTGCTATACGAGAATCTAAATCGAAAGCTTTATAGCAATAAAATCCAACTCTGAGGGGATTGATGGCATGAATCAAGTTTTTCTCAAACCAATTCTACCTTATATACTTAAATATATTACTCATTTGTTAAATAATATTTTTATGACAGACACGTTTCCATCAGCCTGGAAACAAGCTAAGGTCATTCCAATACCGAAAAATCGGAATTGTGATGATTTTCGACCAATAGCAATTTTACCTTTTCTCTCGAAAGTCTTGGAAAAATCATGAACAAACAAATACGCTGTTTTTTATCCGAACAAAAATTGATTTTCTCTTATCAGTCTGGTTTTATAGCTAAGCATAGCTGTACAACAGCTCTAATTGACGTTACTGAAGGAATAAGAAGCGCAGTTGATAATGACAAAGTTACCATACTTACTCTTTTAGATTTTTCAAAACCTTTTGTTACGGTAAACAAAAATTAACTATGTTTATGCATAAACAAATTTATGCTCTTAAACAAATTTAGTTTTTAATCGTCCTCAGCTAAATTAATTTACTCACACCTATCTAAAAGATCGCAAACTGTTTTTGCGAACAATAATATTGTCTTATTCTCTTCCATTACATAGAGGTGTTCCCCGGGGTTCTATACTGGGTCCCCTGCTGTTCTCAATGTATATTAATGATTTTTCTACCTATTTCCTAAAGTCCTCTTTGCACATGCACGCAGACGATATACAATGATTGATAATATTTTATGATTTCCCAATTTTGAAAATAATAATGATGACATTAGATTTTGTGTTTTGCCGTCGGCATTGCGAATATTTGATTGTTTTGCAATTGCATTTTACAGATGTAGATATTAGCGTTAATGGTTAAGATGCATGTTGCGTCGCAACATCCTGCCAGGCCACCGGAAGAGGAACTTCTTTATTATTGGTCATCTGATGGTGGTTATATGTAGAGAAATTAAGTGTTTGCTATGTTTGCATCAATGTATTGTTGTTGTTTACATTAAATATTAGAAAGTTTAGGTTTGGTGTGAATGATTTTTGCAATAAAATTTTTTTGTAGATTATAATTTAGAATAGATAACATGTACTAAAGTCAGTATAAAATAAAATATAAAATACTTTCCGTTTGCTTTCAGTTTCAGTGGACTTGTGTTTGTTATGGCTTTTGTGTTTACTGGTACCACGGAATTATTTGTCTAGAATAAAATGTTTAGACCAATATTTACTATTCTATTTGATCCAAAGTGCTTGTTAATTGACTGCCTATATTCGTGTATTTGTTGTGTTGAATTTAGCTCAAACTTAACAGTTTTTTTTAATAAAGTGAGATTGAACTTTAAGTTAAAAAAGCGTTTCTGTATTGCTTACAATAAGTGGGCGCTTGGAATATTTTTGTTTTTGTTACTCACAGCATGTTATCATGCATGTCGCGAAGAAAAACAAGCGATCATTCGTTTCATTTTGTTCAAAAACCTGAAAAAATGGCAGTCTGCAATTTATGTTAATCAAACTTGTCATACAAACTTCAAATACAAAATTTAAAGCGTCATCTTTCCGTTAAACATCGTACTATTTTTTCGTCTTCATCAGGAGAGTGTCCATGAATTGTGATAATTTCTGCAAACTCACAGGTCATGCAAATAGAAGAGGAAAATAATAGGTCCACGGTTGCAGAAAGAAATGCACCAATAACTAGACCTACGAAAGCTCAAAATACGCAACCAAATACTGCTAGTAGACAGCAAAGCACAAAAGCTTTCATTCCAAATTAAATTGCGTTAGTGAAACCTGTTTTCTCATAACTCTGTTTGTCAGGTCGAGGGGTTTGATGTTTTCCGATGTGACAGAGTAAGCAGAGTTGGAGGTGGTGTAGCAATTTTTACACGCAGAGGTTTATGCTGCAAACTTATCCGTAAGTTGTGAGATTGAGTACATATTCATCGAAGTTAAATCTCATAATAATATTAAATTATTGATAGGATCAGTATGTAGGCCTCATCGGAATATCAATTTGTCTCCACTTATTTCTGTTCTTGATGACTTACTATTTTTTTCACCTTATCTTATAGTTGCTGGAGATATCAATTATAATGTACTTCAAAGCACAAAGTTGACTGATAGTATGAGATCACTGAGTTTCTTTCCAGTTAATGTTTCGATACCGACACATTTCACTAAAAATAATAGTACCCTCTTAGATAGGTTTTTTTTGTAAGACATTTAATTAAAGTTCTTCTCAACAGCCAACTTTTTGCCTCAGCTTTTTCCAATCACGACCTTATTTACCTGACTTTCGAATACTCACCAGACTTTTCTCCCTCTTACTTTACATTCAGAGAATTTTAAAATTCTAATAAACATCAGTTAGAAATTGATCTGGGTTTAATTGATTGGCGTCAAATTTACTATCTACCATCGGTAGGTGACCAGTTATCTCTTCTGCATATGAACATTGACTATCTCTACGATTTGCATGTTCCACCTAAGACAGTACTACACCAAAACAAGACTCGGTATTGGTTAAATAACAACATAGATAAACTCATCAGAGAACGCGATAGCATACAGATCATTTTTGAAACTTCGTGTGCCAGTTCTATTGCCGCATCTAAACCATTTCTTCTTCTTCTTAGGTGGCGCTACAGTCCGGGGTGGACCAACAAGCTTCTCCAGCTAGCTCGGTCCCTAGCTAGCTGTCTCCAGTTTCGCACGTGGAGTCGGTTGAGGTCTTTTGCCACTTGTGTGCGCCACCTGAGTCTCGGTCTTCCTCTACTCCGCCGTCCCTCTGGGGTGGATTCGAAGATTTTCCAGGCCGAAGCATTGATTTCCAACCGTTCTATATGACCCAACCATCTGAGACGTGGAATTTTTACTCTTTTGGCTAGATCTGTGTCGCTGTACAGCCGGTAAAGTTCTTCATTGTATCTTCTTTGCAGTGCCGCCTTATATGCTTCTTGTTTAGCTGCGTGTGCTTGCCGGCACTCATCATCAAACCAGGGGTTTCGTTGTGGTGACCGGCATTTTGGGAATGCTGCCACTGGTTTTCAATACTTGATGCTGGCGGTAAATGACCCCTTTGGAGGTTATTTGAAACTCGATCGGAAAAGGAACTGGAGATTTCTTGCGATTGCAGCCGTCCGACTATAAACTTCCTCACAGTATTTCCTTTTCTTGGCGTGGGTCGTGATATCCTATGTCGTACCATGGCTACAACGAGGTAGTGGTCTGAGTCAATGTTTGCCCATCGGAAAGTTCGGACATCCATCATACTGGAGTAGTGCCTTGCATCGATCGCAATGTGGTCAATTTGGTTGACAGTGGATTGATCAGGAGATCTCCTTGTTCCTTTGTGAATGTTGAGGTGTGGGAACTTGGTACTTGCTATTACAATATTTCGCCCCGCAGCAAAGTCAATTAGCCTGAATCCGTTATCGGAGGTGGTGTCGTGCATACTGTGTTTTCCGATTGTATCACCAAAAACATCTTCTCTCCCTAGCTTGGCGTTAAAGTCGCCTAGGACAATTTTAATGTCATAGCTAGGGCATTGCTCATATGTTTTGTCCAGGAGCTCAAAAAACATTTCTTTGGTGTCATCATCTTTTTCCTCTGTGGGGCATGCGCGCATATGAGGCTAATATTGGCCTTGATGCGGATTGTCATGAGGCGCTCGTTCACACATTTGTAACTCAAAACCTATTGCCGGAGCCTACCTTACCCATGTATTCTATGTAATTATATCCACATGTGAGTTTCCTACGCAATGGAAAATGGCAAAAGTAATAAATATTCTGAAAACCTCAAAAGGAGACGAATTTAGACCGATTTCAAAATTACCTTTTCATTCGAAGGTGTTGGAAAAAATCATTCAAAAACAAATGAGTTTTCATTGAGCATGAAAATATAGTAACATGAAGGCAATCTGGGTTTCGTAGGAAAAATATTTGCATTACTGCCTTAATAGGTGTTTCAGAGAACATAATGGAATCTATTGATAAGAAATATGTAACGTTTTTGATACTCTTTGAGTTTTTAAAAGCATTCGACATGGTAAATCATTCCATACTTTGTTAAAAGCTCTCCCAATTTTTTAACTTTTCTTCTAAGGCAGATAAGTTGATTTTTTCTTACTTAAGCGGAAGAAAAAAGTCTTCTCCAATTTCCTATTAAATAAATGCGGTGTCCCTCAAGGATCCATACTTGGGCCTCTGTTGTTTACCCTCTACCTTTATGAGCTTCCTTTAATCTGTAAAGATTGCTCCATTCGACTATATGCAGATGATGCTCAGTTGAACCTTAGCTGCCCGTTGGGATTAATTGAACATTTTGCTACCTGCATAAATGAATATTTGTTAGAAATTGAACGCTGCTTACATCAAAATATTGTGAATACTAATTTTACTCTTCAGCCATCCACTCAAAAGTACACCGCACGTTTCTCTTTCTTTGACAAGAATTCCCTCGGATGAATTTATCTCGTGTGTGCAGGCCTATTATCCATGAAAGAAACTTGCATCAAATAAACCGAACACCTATCAGTCCTCGTTATATGCATTTCCAACCACCTTCCTTGGAATGACCAAATAGTTGACATTGCCCAGAATGCTGCAAAATGTCTAGGTTTTCTTCTAGGTTTTTCACTCTGTCTGATCGGGCTATTGTCTTTAAAGCGTATAATAAAGCATGTGTCGGTATCATGCTTTTCACCCCTCCCTATTTTACTAACACCAGTGTTTTAACTAATAATATAAGTGTAACTGTAAATAAAACGAATTGTAAAAAAAAATCACATATAGGATGTAAAAGGGTCTACTTAGTTATTTATTATGTGCAATCACAGCTATACTCTTATTTTTGGCAGTACTCTTTTAATTAATAACACATGTTACTTTTGAGTTGAGTTTGAGTTGTTTAAAGAATATGATTATTTGAATTATTTTAATTGTAGTATGTTATTCAAACTAAAAATAATTAATTTCAAACATAAATTTAAAATACTAAGTTGTATAAAACTGTTAAAAAGATATAATTAAATTTCAACTTAACCTGGATATAAGTAAATGTCCAGAAGCATCCAAATTCCACGCCATACGTTGACTGCTCCCATAAAACTTATTATAAAATAAGTATCTGCTAAAATAATTCTTAATGTTCCACTGACATAGCCACATGTCCACGGGCAAAAAGGTTCGAGACCAAACGTTATCCCAACTATTCCATATCCTAACACCTGCAATTGACAAAATTTGAAATGTTCATTATAAGTAATTATGTAATATTTAATGACAAATATAACTTAAGATATTTCTTACATTACCAGCTTCAAAACTATCCATCGTTCATAAAGAGTTATAATAAAAACAAACCTACAATACATAACATTCGTATCAATTTTTAAAAGCAAAATAATTTTATTTTTGTTGGATGAAATGGCGCGACTATACAAAAAGTTGAAAAAGAATTTGAACACCAGAAAAAAAGCCAAGTAAAAAACGCAAGTCTGATGTATCACCAGAACCTGTTTAGTCTTTAAACGAAATAAAATAACCGCATGCAGCTAAACTCTCAACAAAGACAAGCCTTTAACTCACGATCATAATCGTCGGACAAACGGTCTTCAATAAGTTGTTACCCATTATTAAAGAAACGGTACAAAAAAACTTTGAAGTTACTTCTTTAAATATTAAAATGTGTAAAATTATTAAGCTATTCCGACAGCTATTGATTGCTATCTAAAAAACTTAAGGACACAAAAATAGCGGGTCTTTCATTAAGCGTGTGTGAGATATTATTGTATTTATTTATTCCTTTGAAAGGCCTGTAAATGCCATTATGTATGGAATATACCATAGTTCATAAGTTTATCTCGGCTTTTTTAGGTGAAGCGCATCCAAAATGTCCAATATTTTATAACCGATGACGCCGCCAGACCAAACTTCACACCAAACATTGTCTTTTTCTGATTCTCCTGGACGTTCTTAGGGATAGCGGGAATGTTTTCAGTTGATGTTGCGTTTTGTTGGCGAATGGGTATTGGTTGATTGTTTACAGAACCAGTGGCCTTCCTCCCGATAGGACGATTATAGCGACCTTACAATGAGCTAACCACGCGAAACGTTGCACGAACAGAACACACTTTTTAATAAAAACAATTTCATCGTTTGCACGTGTTTTTGAACTTTATGTTAATTTAAAATGCTTTGGCAAAACAGATTGATTAAATGACAGCCAATTTAGCAAATGTAACTTCAACAAGATGGCCGCTATCACATGCCATTCGCTCCCTTTCAATATCATCCAGATACTGACAATCCTATCCAGATACTGACATGCAGATATTGACCATAATACATAGACACCAACTAAAAAAGGATATGTACCTAATGAAAGCATGAAAACATTGAAATTGTCCGACTATGCAATTAAAAAACTATCGATCGACTCTCTTGCTTTCTTGCTTCCTTTAAAGCCTCTTATGACGTCTAGGAGGAATACTTATATTGGTTTCTACTGAGTTTAACTAATAAACATACTTTTAGAATTTTATTATATAACTTTTTTTTTATATATTTATATGTGTACAATGGATCATATTACTAATTTATTTTAGAGTAATGAAAATTACCTAAAAAATATACTTTTTTTAATCGCCTAAGAAGCAACTCATAATTTTTAATTTTTCGGTTTTATAACATTCGGCACTGTATATAGTTCTTCGGCGAATGGGTGTTGGTTGATTTTGTACTGAACCAGTGGACTCAAATTTATGCAACACACTGCGAATAGTCCTCTCGGTAGGATGATTTTGGGCGGTAGAATGGGCTAAGCGCGCGAAACATTTATCAATTTTATAATTTGCACTTGTTGTTCAACGCTATGTCCATTTAAGGTTATTTGGCAAAACAGATTGAATAAATGACAGCCAATTTAGCAGATGTTGTTCAACAAGATGACCGCTATCACATCCCAAAGTTCGGAAGTCCCTTTTGGAAGACCCTTTAGAATGGCTCACATCACGGTTGCCGTTGTGAGACTTTAGTCGCATTTTTACCCATTTTTGGGACTCATGTGACCATGAGACGATTTTCTTAAAAACTGGCTATTTTGCGACTTTTTCAAAATCATGCGACTTTTTTACCCCAAATTTTATAAGTTTCAGTCAATGATTTAAGATATTGGTTTACTCAACTTATCAACTTAAATAAAGACAGGAATTCATTTAAGAGTTTCGGGTGCAACCATTCAAAAGAGACGTTTTTCGGACCTATGCTAAGACGCTCAAAGAAAACGTATTTAAGTTATAGCCTTTTGTCAGCTTTAGGTTAATCTTTTAAAGTAAAAATATAAGAAAAAACTAAATCAAAGAACATTAAACTTTTTTTCTTGAACAGAATTTTGGGGGAAAATGTATTTAGCTGATCATTGATGAAAAAACCAAAGTTTCTACTGAAAAGTGCTTTGTAATGGTAGACAAAAAGATCGAAAGGACATACGACTTCTTCCCTCTTAAAAAATCTTTTTGGATTTGCGTTTAATAATGCTGAAACAACAAAAGTGGGATCATAGCATTAAAAAATCAAATATTTGCCACACTGGTTGCTTACTCAATTGTAATTCGTATCTCGCCGAGTGCAGTCGCTTTTTCAATTTACTCCGTCTTTTCATTTATTTGTGCCCTTATTTAACTCCACTTAATAGTATTTCCGTGCTTTTTCCCCATAAACCAATCCAAGCAAATCTTTAAAAAAAATTAAAAAATATAATAATAATTGTGTGCTTTATTGATCCTATAAATTGAACCAATCATACAAACTAAATATGTCTCAACAGTGCGCGAGTTTTAATTGTGTCAACAACGACAATATCGTTGAGTGGGTCACATGCAATGGATTATGCGGAAAACATTTCCATGCTACATGTGTCGGATTAAATAAAAGGTCTGTTCTTTACCTTAAAGAATTTTCCCGTAATTTTGTATTTTATTGCGATGAGTGCAAAAATATATCTCTGTCCCACATAATGCTCGCGATTAAATGCTTAAGCGACTCGTTCGCAAGCTCTGCGGAAAAAAATAAACTTTACCACAAACAATGCCTGACCCAATTCGAAAAATTTGATGAGTTCATCAAATCGTTTGATGAATTTAACCAAAACAATGCACAATCCGCGACCTACCTAAAAAGAGATATAAAGAAAATAAATGAACAATTATCTGCCCTCCAACTCCCCATTACAAACAACATTAACATTGAAATTTTTTTTTTTTTTTTTTTTTTATAATTAACGCGCGCACAAGGGACTATTTGTTTCCCTTTTAATGTAACACACTGCGCGGGCATTAGGAAGATAGGGAGGGGAGAGATAGGAGGTGTCGATTAACATTGGTTTTGAATGTTTGCATGTTGAAATGGCAAGGGAAAATCTCGCCGGGTAAACCATTCCAAAGTCGTGTTGTACGGCTAAAAAAAGAATCTCTATATTTCACGGTACGTCCGAAATTGGGCTCAAGGGTGAACTGATGGGCATTCCTAGCAAGACGAGTATTACGGGCGAAACTTTTAAGGGGAGGAATGCAGCTGGCTACCTCGAGTGAACATTTTTTATAAAAGAACCGATAAAATAAGGAAAGACATGAAACATTGCGTCGGTGTTCGAGAGGGGCAATTGTTTCAGCGGCAGTTCTATTTCCTATCAATCTTAACGCTCGATTTTGTATTCTATCAAGCAGGTGAAGCGATGATTGTGAAGCACCTGCCCACAGGTGGGAGTTGTACTCGAGTTTAGGGCGTATAAACGCTTTATAAATTGTAGCCAGATCAGATGGGGAAAAATACTTCTTACACCGATACAGAAAACCTAAGCACTTTGCGGCATTCTTAGCGATCTCAAATATATGGTCGTTCCAACGGAGGTCGTCGTTGACACACATACCGAGTACTGAGAGCTTTTCGGTTTCTTCGATGTAAGTGCCATTCATGGACAATGGCATTGGGGGAATGTTTAGCTTTAACGACAGAAGACAGCATTGAGTTTTCGAAGCATTAAACTCCACACGATTTCTATTACCCCATTTGACAATGCTGTATAAATCGGAGTTTAATGAGCTTGACATACGGCACCGTTGCAATTGTACGTCCGAAGGCGAAGGACGTGAATTATCGAACGAATATGAAAAGCTGAGGGTAGAGTCGTCAGCAAAACTGTTAAGTGGATTAGAAGTAACAGACAGAAGATCATTTATAAAAATGAGGAAAAGAGTCGGAGACAGAACAGAGCCCTGGGGCACACCAGCATTTATTTTATGGGAATCAGACTTGAATCCGTCCAATACAACTTGTATTGAACGGTCCAGGAAATGGTGGCTAATATAAAAAAAACAATTTCTAGTGAAATTAAATCAACAATTTCCCCCTTAATAGCGTCATTTGACACGCTACGGACTGTGATCGATATTCAGTCACAAGCTCCAGCCCCAAAGACTGTATCTCCTCCGGTTGATTATGAACCCATACTTTTTAATCTAATGTGTCAGATTGAAGAACTTAAAGACAACATCAAAGATACTCGTTATGTAGTGAATGGTTTCGCCGAGGAATTAAAACTAGCAACAAGGAATGTTCTCGAAGCTCCCTCTAATCCCCAATATAATACATCAATATTGGAGGAAATATTGGACACTATTGAGGTAGCTCCAAATCTGCCCATTCCCATACCTCTACACTCCCAACCAAATAACAAAATTGCCTCGCCAACTCAGGAACCTACCCTTAATCGTTTCGGTACTTTGTGGAAACTCTCGGAATGGAACAACGGACTGAAGAAACTCGATGACGCTAGTGGCTCAACTTTTCAATCCAGCAGTTTCACTCTTGAAAGAGTTCCTTCCAATGCGGACTCAAAGTGGATCCACGACTTTTTTAGAAATAAGTTTGATATAAACGTAACTAAAATTGAAAAAATTAAACCCAACACTTTCTTAATATCTTTCCCTTCCAAATATGAATGGCTGTTCCTCAACCTATCAGGTGGTGTTTTCAAATTTGCCAATATGTTGATATCCAAACATCCCAAGTCATTAAAACCCAAACCTATATTCCAAGCGAATAAACACCACCCTCGCTCAGATCCTAACTGGTCGTTCAAAATGCACATAATGCCAGATTTTACACCTCCATTTATAATTCCAAACCAACCCCGTCACTATTCACAAACCGTTTCCGATGCAAGACCCCAACCTAAGACTCAACATAGACCCCAACCAAATCACCAACATATACCCCAAACTAAGCCCCAACCTTAACCTCAACCTAAACCGCAAAATATACCGCAACCTAAACCTAGACTGTCTTTACTTAAATCCAAAGTGAAAGACCAGCAAACCCCATTAACACCGAAACACGCTCACCAACGAGTGTCTTTCAACATCAATCCTGACTATCCTTCATCACCTTTAAATTCCTCGAATCCTACTGAATCTCCTCAGTTTCCAAGCTTCGACCTCACCACCGGGGCAAAATACCGTAACTTTGTAAGCTCCCATATTTTAAACCCAAACTCTTCTCTGCCTCCAACAGATTCACGTCCACCCCCTGCTTTGATCCTCTCATTCCACCTAATGTAAAACTAACTCAACAGACCCTTGTTGATTCCACTGAGTCCCGTTATGCCCTTTCCAAACTAAGAGATAGCAAACTGTTAGACAACATTCGCCTGTACCTAGCCTATCTCCACGATAAACCTGACGATTTGTGCATAGACGGTAAAACGAAAAGTTATGTGTCAGCGTCAATTAAAAAGGAAGGTCTGCCTACTGATATGGTACCATTAAGGCAGATGTACGACAAATATCACGAGCTTTTGAACATATCCTCAAAACGAATCTCCAAAGATCTCTCCGCCTTTTCTTCGTTTCTTCATTCTAAAAGAATTTCCTACCTTCAAAGAGTACGTTCCGACTCTGATAAATTTTATCGCTCCTAACACTTTCTCTCCCCAACTACTCTACAATCACCACCCTCTTTCCCTTTATTACCAAAATGTAAGAGGTCTTCGCTCTAAAACACACTCTGTGTATTCACAGTCACAAGCCCTACCCTATGACGTTTTTGCGCTTACTGAAACAAATCTTTCTAAAGACATTAAAAGTCAAGAGCTGTTTCCTTCGTTCTTTAATGTTTTTCGCGACGACGAAGAGTCTCTTCCTAAATCTCCGTGCAGAGGCGTCCTTATTGCTGTCCATAACAAGTTCGATTCGACCCTGGTTTCTTCTTCCTCCTCAAACATGCTCGACTACATATCCATTAAACTATCACTCCCAAATCAGTCCTTATACCTTGTGTGTTTCTACATTCTTCCTGGCCAACCCGTTGAATCTTACAAGCTTGCTGTTGATGCCATTGATGAAGTTCTAGCTATTTCTGAAGCACAAGACGAAGTTCTAATCTTTGGAGACTTCAATCTTCCCCAACTTCAGTGGAACATTTCTGATGATGTACCATCCTTCGCTGCCAATCCCGTTTCATCCAAGGAATCTGTTTTTGTTGACGGTCTTTCTGATTCCGCCCTTTACCAAGTGAGTGGAATTCTGAATTACATGGGCCGGCAATTCGATCTTATCTTCACCTCTGACCCGATTAACTCATCTGTTTCAGAAAGCACCATCCCATTATCTGTAGTTGATCGATTTCACCCCCCCTCTCCTTCTCTCTTTTTTCATTTCCTCTCCACCTACTCTCCCTAATATTTCTAACTGTTCATTCAACTATCATAAGGCTAATTTCAAAAAAATAAATGACTACCTCATCCATACCTCATTCGATTTTACAAATCTATCACTTAATGAAGCAACTAATCTTTTTTATGAAAAAGTGCAGTTTTGCATAAATCTTTATGTTCCCTTTTCGCGTAACAGGTATTTTTCAACTTCTCCCCCGTGGTACAGTCATAAACTACGCGAGCTACGAAACAGGAGAAATAAGCTTTGGGTTAAATATCTTCGCTCTCGTTCAATTTTCGATTACTCTGACTACTTGGGAGTATTTTATAAATTTTGGAATCTATATGAAACGCTCTACAATGACTTTGCTTCCAACACCCAAGCAAATTTAATAACGGATCCCAAATCGTTTTATAAGTTTATTAACTTTAAAAAGAAAAATGATGGTTTCCCTCCCTCTCTTCTCTATAACAACCAATCATCCAATGATCCATCTACCATCGCCAATTTCTTCGCCAGTTACTTCAAACAGTCTTTTGCACCAAAAACCTTAGATCCTGACAAATCTTATTTTTCCTACCTTCCTCATTTTAATACCGGCCCCTTAAATACGAATTTGGATACTTCATTAGTTCTAAATGGCATCCTTGAACTTAAAGACGAGTATACTCCTGGTCCCGATGGTATACCTGCAATTTTACTTAAAAAATGTTGCTCGAGTTTGGTCCTTCCTATTACTAACTTGTTCCAACTATCCCTTTCCACCGGATCTTTCCCCGATTTATGGAAAATATCCACTATCACACCAATTCATAAAAAAGGTCCCAAAAACGAAGTTTGTAATTATCGGCCCATCGCCAAACTTTCTCATATCCCCAAACTCTTCGAAAGCATTCTGTATGACTCACTTTCTTTCCAATGCAAATCTCTAATATCCTCAACTCAACATGGTTTTTGTAAGGGAAGATCTACCACAACTAATCTTGTTGAGTTCGTTACATTTTCACTCTCTGCCATGGAAAAGGGCTACGAAGTAGACGTCATCACTACAGATTTCAGCAAGGCTTTCGACAAAGTTTAATTCTTTTTAAGCTTTCCTTTCTTGGATTGAGTCCTAACCTTCTTAAATGGATATCCTCGTATCTTGACAACCGCCAATACAGAGTCCGTTTTCGTTCTGTTCTTTCAGTTCCATTTGTGGCCACCTCTGGGGTACCCCAAGGTAGCCATCTTGGACCTCTTTTATTTATCCTTGCCATTAATGATGTTGAAAAGATAATCCAATCATCTTCTATCTCCCTTTATGCTGATGATGCTAAAATTTTCAAAGTAATCTCCTCTGGTCATGATTCTCTCCTGCTTCAAAATGACCTCAATTCATTTGTCAATTGGTGCAGTAAGAATTTTCTCGAACTCAACATTGCCAAATGTGAGCTAATTACGTTCTCTCGAAAAAGTAAAAGTCCTTCCCTTAGATCTTATTATCTTCAAACCCTTTCCATTAACCGCGTACAGGTTATCCGCGATTTAGGCGTCCTCTGTGATTGCGAATTAAATTTTCGCTCCCATATCGATAATGCTATATCAAGAGCTAACTCCGCCCTTGGTTTTATCAAAAGGTGGTCCAAAGAGTTTCGGAACCCATTTGTAACCAAATCCCTCTATATTTCCTATGTTCGTCCTCTCCTTGAGTATGCATCGCAAGTATGGGCCCCCTATCACGCGGTTCATATCTCCAGAATTGAGAGCGTTCAACGCCGTTTTCTACTCTTTGCTCTCCGAAGTCTTTTTGACCCTAATAACTTCTCATCTCTGCCACCCTACCTTAACCGACTCAAAATTATAAATCTACACCCCCTTGAAGTCCGTAGGAATGTGTTTGACATCATTTTCATTCATCGAATTCTTACAGGTGCCACTGACTGTTCCTCACTTTTTGATCTCATCTTGTTTAACACTAACCCACGCAACTTAAGATCATCACGTCTTTTTTACCTTCCTCCCCATCGTACTTCCTATGGTCTCAATGAACCTTTAACCCGCATGTTGAGTAAAATCAATTCAATCTCTCCTCTTTTCGATTTCAACATTCCAAGTCCTTGTCTGAAAGACCAGCTCTTACATCATCTTTCCTCCTTATAAGTTAATTTAGTTTAATTAGTTTTTAAGTTTAGTTGTTTAAGTTAAGCTTGTATTAAGCTAATAAATGGGGCATTAGCCCCACCAAAATTAAGCCGTTCTATATATTAGACTAACCAAGTCGCTACACCAGCCCTTCCTAACAATGTGCAAGAATTATGAAGAAGTGTTTGAATTTTTTTAATTTAAAAGATTAAGATTTTTTTAAGATATTCAGGCTAGTTTTGGTGCTCCATAACGCAGGCTCCTTAGTTCTAAAAGCTCGATATCATAACGTGTGAGATACAGATACGTTTGAGAAGCAGCCAATCAGCCACACGTTTCTGACTCCCAAAAGCGCAGACGTATTAGTAGTTCCAAAATGCACAGGGGCCGGTACACATATGTCGCTGATGGGACATTTTTCATTTTGTAGGCGAAGAGAGAATTTTCCACTCAGTTATCGTTCTTGTTTCTTTTTACTATGGTCTGAATATAGTAATTTGATTGCTTAAGCTGCTTTTGCTTTAATTTCAAAACGATAAAAAAGTTAAGATAATACGAAGTATCTGGTCTAAAGACTGGCTTTTAAAAAGAAAAGAATATTCTCATACCTACTTTTTAGATGAGTTGAAAATATATCCTTGTAATTGGAATAACTAAAGATTCTTTCACTAAACGCTTCCTTACTTCCAAAAACGAAGTTTGTAATTATCGGCCCATCGCCAAACTTTCTCATATCCCCAAACTCTTCGAAAGCATTCTGTATGACTCACTTTCTTTCCAATGCAAATCTCTAATATCCTCAACTCAACATGGTTTTTGTAAGGGAAGATCTACCACAACTAATCTTGTTGAGTTCGTTACATTTTCACTCTCTGCCATGGAAAAGGGCTACGAAGTAGACGTCATCACTACAGATTTCAGCAAGGCTTTCGACAAAGTTTAATTCTTTTTAAGCTTTCCTTTCTTGGATTGAGTCCTAACCTTCTTAAATGGATATCCTCGTATCTTGACAACCGCCAATACAGAGTCCGTTTTCGTTCTGTTCTTTCAGTTCCATTTGTGGCCACCTCTGGGGTACCCCAAGGTAGCCATCTTGGACCTCTTTTATTTATCCTTGCCATTAATGATGTTGAAAAGATAATCCAATCATCTTCTATCTCCCTTTATGCTGATGATGCTAAAATTTTCAAAGTAATCTCCTCTGGTCATGATTCTCTCCTGCTTCAAAATGACCTCAATTCATTTGTCAATTGGTGCAGTAAGAATTTTCTCGAACTCAACATTGCTAAATGTGAGCTAATTACGTTCTCTCGAAAAGTAAAAGTCCTTCCCTTAGATCTTATTATCTTCAAACCCTTTCCATTAACCGCGTACAGGTTATCCGCGATTTAGGCGTCCTCTGTGATTGCGAATTAAATTTTCGCTCCCATATCGATAATGCTATATCAAGAGCTAACTCCGCCCTTGGTTTTATCAAAAGGTGGTCCAAAGAGTTTCGGAACCCATTTGTAACCAAATCCCTCTATATTTCCTATGTTCGTCCTCTCCTTGAGTATGCATCGCAAGTATGGGCCCCCTATCACGCGGTTCATATCTCCAGAATTGAGAGCGTTCAACGCCGTTTTCTACTCTTTGCTCTCCGAAGTCTTTTTGACCCTAATAACTTCTCATCTCTGCCACCCTACCTTAACCGACTCAAAATTATAAATCTACACCCCCTTGAAGTCCGTAGGAATGTGTTTGACATCATTTTCATTCATCGAATTCTTACAGGTGCCACTGACTGTTCCTCACTTTTTGATCTCATCTTGTTTAACACTAACCCACGCAACTTAAGATCATCACGTCTTTTTTACCTTCCTCCCCATCGTACTTCCTATGGTCTCAATGAACCTTTAACCCGCATGTTGAGTAAAATCAATTCAATCTCTCCTCTTTTCGATTTCAACATTCCAAGTCCTTGTCTGAAAGACCAGCTCTTACATCATCTTTCCTCCTTATAAGTTAATTTAGTTTAATTAGTTTTTAAGTTTAGTTGTTTAAGTTAAGCTTGTATTAAGCTAATAAATGGGGCGTTAGCCCCACCAAAATTAAGCCGTTCTATATATTAGACTAACCAAGTCGCTACACCAGCCCTTCCTAACAATGTGCAAGAATTATGAAGAAGTGTTTGAATTTTTTTAATTTAAAAGATTAAGATTTTTTTAAGATATTCAGGCTAGTTTTGGTGCTCCATAACGCAGGCTCCTTAGTTCTAAAAGCTCGATATCATAACGTGTGAGATACAGATACGTTTGAGAAGCAGCCAATCAGCCACACGTTTCTGACTCCCAAAAGCGCAGACGTATTAGTAGTTCCAAAATGCACAGGGGCCGGTACACATATGTCGCTGATGGGACATTTTTCATTTTGTAGGCGAAGAGAGAATTTTCCACTCAGTTATCGTTCTTGTTTCTTTTTACTATGGTCTGAATATAGTAATTTGATTGCTTAAGCTGCTTTTGCTTTAATTTCAAAACGATAAAAAAGTTAAGATAATACGAAGTATCTGGTCTAAAGACTGGCTTTTAAAAAGAAAAGAATATTCTCATACCTACTTTTTAGATGAGTTGAAAATATATCCTTGTAATTGGAATAACTAAAGATTCTTTCACTAAACGCTTCCTTACTTTAAATTAAAGTAAAACAAAGTGTGTGTGAGATGTCGTCGACATTTTTTATTTGTTTTGAAAGGTGTCCTGTTGAAAACCAGATGTCGCTGGTGCCCATTTAATCCAATTCAGACCAAAAGAAGTTGTTGATCATCGACCTATAGCGCACGCTGTTGACGGTGATCATGAACATCGTTCTCAAAGAAATATGGACCGATAACCCTGCCAGTCCAAAATCCACAAAATCCACAGTGACTTTACCGAGATGAATTTGTCGCTCTTGGATCACATGTGGATTGGTATCTTCCCAAAATCGACAATTTTGTTTGTTCACATACCCATTCATCCAAAACAACGCCTCATCGCTGAAGATGATTTAACTATGAAAATTAGGGTCAGTTGCAAACTGCTCCATTCAGCTCCAGGGCCATTTGAATTTTGTACAGGTGCAGGCCCAAGTGAAGATGCAAAATTCGCCAAGTTGTGGTCTGCGAAATCGACTGCATCTGATTTTCCTTAACGGACGGCGGCGATATTTTCGGTAGATCTTGCGTTTCGTCGACAATCGGTGTTGGTTCCTAGTTAACTGAACCAGTGCACTCAAAAGTATTCATAATAGAGGATAAGTCCTTTCGGTAGGACGATTATGGTGACCGTACAATGGGCGAAGTGCGCGGAAGTTTGCCCGAACAGAATACCCATTTTGATAAAACAAAAGATATAAAAAGATATTTATATATATAAAAATATATATCCTTATATGGTTTACTGAACCAGTGATCTCAAATTTATCAACCACGCTGTAGGACGATTATGGCGACCGTACAATGGACGAAGTGCGCGGAAAGAACACCCATTTTTATTAAACAATTTATCGTTTGCATGTGTTGTTGATCGCTATTTCTGTCCACAGTGATTTGGCAAAACAGACTGAATAAATGACAGTTAATTTGACAGATTTAACAATTTGGCCGCTATCAATAGTCCAAGTTCGAAAGTCCCTTTTTAAGACCCTTAATTAAGAATAAACAAAAAAAATACTTAAAACTGTTGTAGCATGTACCATAACTCTTCCTGAAAAAATACATTTTTCACGTTCTTTTTCCTTGTTTTTGTATCGTTAATTAAATTAATGTTTTCCACAAAACTGCCAGTGATAATTGTGTTTCATGAAGTTCCGACTTTTGTCGACCTTAAACTTAACTGCACACACACAGAGTTGTAGGATATTTTATTAACTACTAGTTGGATTATAAACTTATTGTGCTTTAAAGTGCACCAAGAAGGAGTTATAATCCAAATAGTGAACAAAGTGCCGATTTTCAATAATTATTTTGTTGTGTAGGGGCGGTGGGGCGTGGATGTAGAAATGTGTCTTTTGGTATCTATCGGGCATTGCAAACATTAAATCGAAAACTCAGAACTACCCAAACTTTTTGTAGGATAAAACCACTTTATTTACTGCAATATAAAGTTGCTGTGAAAAGCTACATTTATTTGGAGAATTTTTTAAAAACGTTCACAAGCTCCCCGGCTATAGCAATGTTTTTTTTTTTTTATAATTTACACGCGCGAAAGGGGTTTGTGTGTACCCTTAAAATGTTTAAACACCACACGAGCATTGTGGAAATGAGGAGGGATAAAAGAGGAGATACCGATGCACATTAGTTTTAAAGTTCTGCATATCAAAATGGGAGGGAAAAACAGAGCCTGGAAAAGCATTCCAGATTCGTGTTGTGCGACTAAAGAAAGAATCTCTATACTTAACAGTACGTCCAAAGTTGGGCTCAAGGGTAAACTGATGGGCATTCCTAGCAGTTCGAGTATTACGGTTGAATCGTTACAGGGGAGGAATGCAGCTGGCTATTTCGCTACAACATTGTTTATTAAAATAACGATAAAATAACGAAAGGCACGAAACATTACGGCGGTGCCCAAGAGATGTAAACGTTTCTGTTATTGTTCGGTCGCCTATCATTTTCCAGGCTATTTTTTGAATTCTTTCTAGAAAACTCAAGTGGGTTATAGGAGCACCTGCCCAAATATGGGAATTATACTCGAGTTTCGGTCGAATATATGCTTTATATACTGTAGCCAGATCAGACGGTGTGAAGAACTTCTTGCATCTTCGAAGGAAACCTAAACACCTCGCAGCATTCTTGGCGATGTAAAATATGTGGTCATTCCACAGAAGGTGGTCTGTAATGCACATACTGAGAACTGAGAGGTGTTCTGTTTCTTCAATGCAAGTGACGCTCATGGATAGTGGCATTGGAGGTATGTTTTGCTTTAACGACAAAAGACAACAAGTTTTAGAAGCATTAAATTCTACGCGATTTCTTATTCCCCATTCCCATTGTACAATGCTGTCAAGATCAGAATTTAATGAACTTATTATACGCTGCCGTTGCAGTTCAACATCCGAAGAACATGGATGTGAATCTGGAAACGAATATGAAAAGCTGAGAGTACTGTCGTCAGCAAAACAATTGATTGGATTAGTTGTTTCAGATAAAAAGTCATTGATAAATATAAGGAAAAGAGTCGGAGACAAAACAGAGCCCTGGGGCACACCAGCATTTATTTTGTGAATATCAGATTTGAAATCGTCCAATACAACTTGAATTGAGCGGTTCGAAAGGTAATTACTAATCCAACGAAGAAGAGATTCATCGAGTCCAAATGCACGCATTTTCGATAAAAGGGCTTGGTGCCAAACTCTATCAAATGCCTTAGAAATATCAAGTGCAATAATTTTGCTTTCACCAAAACAATGGAGAGATTGGTTCCACTTTTTGGTGAGATAAACCATCAGATCACCAGTGGACCTGTTGCTACGAAAGCCGTACTGCCGGTCATTAAGAAGCTTTCGTTCTTCGAGATATTTCTTAAGCTGAAAATTAATCAGCGTTTCCATGACCTTAGAAAGAAGGGAAATTAGTGCAATTGGTCGGTAGTTTGAGGGTGCAGAAGATTCGCCTTTTTTGGGGATAGGCTGGACAAATGGTGTTTTCCATGCACTCGGAAAGAGTCCAGAGGAATAAGACCGATGGAAAAGCTTACGCAAAGGTTTTGCCAGCGTTGGAGAACACCTCTTCAGAACAATAGCGGGGATACAATCCGGGCCAGCGGATTTATTTATGTTGAGATCTTTCATTACTGTTGCGACTGAACGAGTACGAAAGAAGATTGGTCCCATAAAATCATTATAATGCTTTTGCAGTTAATTGACATATCAATATCAGCAGTAGTCGTAGCACCTTGTGTTATTGCTTTTTGGAGGGGAACTTGGGAACTAATGGACATTTTTTTGTGTCCGAAGTATGCCGGCACATCCGCTTCTATTTCATTCGGGATTGGATGTTTTGGTCACATAGTTTTTGCATTATATCAACACAGTTTTAAGAAATCATTTGATCCTGACAAAAGGAAGCTGATATATTATATAGCATCACGTGTCTACACTGCAATATTTGGAATAATATGTGTTAATATGTGGCTAGGTGTTTGGAATTTATGTGACTATTTAACCAGTCACACATCAATAGCAGTAAAAGTATTATTGACAATAATTGCGATTGTATTGCATAAAGTCAATATACCGAATTGAAAAATAGATTAGGGTCACTTTAATAATTGGTGATATATTTATTGCCTATATTTTGACGATAGCTTATTATATAAAAATAAGAACAACAACGAAAACACAAATGTCAATAATCATAAAATAAGAAAAATATAAAAAAATAAATTGCACGACTAGACCACACGTTCTTGCCCATATGTGCGGTCATATCGTCGAATAAAATTAAAAAAAGTGACACTATCTGGAACTTAACAAAGTTTCAAAACCACAACACTTAACGGTTTTTAGTAAAAATGGAGTACGCCATCGGTTATTCAAAATTTTGATATGCAGAATTAATTTGGTTATTTAGATTTTCTTAAGTAAATAAAACTGACAGAAATCCAAAGAGCCGTTACCGAGAAAGCCAAAAATTAAAAAAAACCGTTTTATGACAGAAACCGTTAATA